>JAODTK010001598.1:0-21174 GCA_026419785.1 Sclerodactyla briareus | reverse complement strand
AACTGTTGATGTTGCCATAAACACGGTTGCTATGATAAACAATAGTGGTAGTTAAGAACTATCCACTGAGGGATACCCATGGGTTAGGGTGCCCAGGGTGGTCGGGTTGGTCGCGAATGGGTCACGCTCAAAGGTTTAGTGAGGATCAGGGCTTAGGTTAGGTGTTGGTAACTATAAATTTTGGGATTATACATCTGAATGGAATTTCTTTTAACCCCAACCCCACCCCCTAAGTCCTAACATTAAATTTTATACATCCAGGTAGAACATGGCTACACATCATACCATCATGCAAATTTATGAGCCTACCCTAGCTTAATGGTAACAGCTAGCAATGAATTGACCTTTTTCGCAACAATCATACTAATCCTAGACCTAACATCAGGCTATAGCGAGTAAAGGCTAGGCCTAGCTCAATTTTAGTCCGAACGTTCACCCCTTGAGGTCTAAGCCCTAAACTTTTAGTCAAAACCATACTGTATTGGAACAAAATGGAATAGTAACCTTTAGATTCCGCCCCGTCCTCCTCCTAGCCCAGCAAGCTGTTTTACCAGTAAGACTACACCCTCCCGTTTCGATCTAACAACCCACATAGTCTCTCTAAATCGGAGTTTGACTCAGCGTGTTTTGGTTTTACACACTAAATTGGGTCGGTTCTCAGCCATCCAGGCCCCTCCAGATTTTTAATGGAATATCGCCATACTGCGTGGAACAGAGAGTCTACCCATTCCAACAATGTGCACTTTTGATGTACCATGAGCCCCCCGCCCCCCCCCTTCCCCCCCCCCGTGTAGTTTTGAAGCCTATAGGGGTATAGTTTTTAACAAGGGTATTTTTGACTCATTTCCGACACAGCTGTCGAGTCTGATCGGGGTCCTAGGCCTATTTCAGTCAGAAATGTTTAAAACTGCCGGAAAATGGGCCAATCCCATAAATATTTCGGCGGTTGTACTTTGAATAACCCCCTTCCTATTTCCTCCCACAGAGCAGCGGATGTACCCCCAAATAATAGTATGAATAATTCTCCGGCTGATGACTCTTCAAGTTTATGGTAGGACTGCCACCTGCTGTTATGCTGGCGCTGATGGCTGCTTGAAGTTTGCAGACACTACTCCGGACAGACTGTCACGGAACCCCCATATCATAGAGACAAAAATTATTTGAAGGAAATACCTGAAATACAGAGATTCATGTAAATTGTATACAAATTGCACTTACGGAATAGTTCTCTTCCAGATCAAGGCAGAATGGATCCAGCTAAGGAGGATATTCCCCCAATTTGGCCCAAAAATGGAAAAAACAATATGGCGTCATTTTTTCCGATTTTTTTTCAGATTTACATCAGGGTGTAGAGGTGGTGGCTACCTTATTCATAATCGTCGAGTTTAGAATCAGACAGCGCAGTCCGGGGGGAAATGAGAGGCTCAAAAACGGTAACTGGAAGAGGAGTGGAAGGGGGGGGGGGGAGCCACGAACAAATGGGACTTGCCTGAAATAAATACAGAAGGTTGGAATAAATTAAACTAATACTCGGAAATTGGTGGGGCCCAAAATGGCCTTTGAGGGTGATGGTGGTATAGTCACAGTTTACCGAGTCCACAGTTGACACAGATTGGTTGCACATTTGTAGAGCGCGGCCTTCACCCGGAGACCGGGGTTTCGATAATCCCTGTCGGGTCATATAATACAAAGAAAGGTACCTGTTGCCCTTCTCGCTTGAAACGCTCAGCACAAGGGTTGGAGCAGGGACAAACGATGGGGGTGGGCCATTTGCTGTCTGTGCTTATGGTTTCCTTCCCCACCCCCACACCATCAATGTAACCGCCAAAGAAGCATGGCCCTATTCCGTGTACCTGTTTAGGGATTCGCACTGACAATAGTGCGTATCGTGAGCAAGCGCTTACCAGATAGGAACCCCTGATTCATGTCACTCGTCACACCTGTACTATATTGATAGCAACGCACCTCTTTCTTGTTCCACCATCCCGACACAGGTCACAGACTAACCATTTCAGGTGCCCATTTTATCTGTCCCCCGTCCCCCGCAGACCTCCCATGGTACATTGCAGTCCCCCCCACATACGACGCCGCTACTAATGATTCCATAGTCAAATAAAGTGAAAATGACCCAGTGATAAGAGCATGGGAAATCTTCTTAGTTGGTACTGTTTCAACCAGTCGTCCCTTGGGAGGCTAAATCCTTGGCTCAATGGTCTAGTATGTGGCGCTTCTTCTTTCACTTTGAAAACGAGTGAAATGTACGTCAACGTATAAAACACATGTCACCTCAACAGTGGTCCCCATTTTTTACACAGGGTAACGTGAGTCAGTTGAGGAGACATGCCTTTTCTAAGGTGCCACCTCACTTACGGAAAAGCCCGCGGCTTTGTGGGATTTGAACTCACGATCATCTCGATCACAAAGTCTGGATCTCTGCCTACTGAGCTAATACAACCAACGGATATTGAGATATCGTAATTTTTCTGCTTCGCTCTATTGATATACATCTACCAATACATATAGTTAGGCATGGTTCCATAGATAACGGATGTCGTATGCGACAACGTTAATGGGTGATTCATGTGAGGATATGAAACGTTCCTAATGAGCTGCAGTTTACGAGCTAGAGACAGTTCTAGCAATAAAAAAAAAATCAGTCAAAAAATGGTATCACCACTTGATAAGGCACGTACCGCGTTTACCACTGCGGTATGATGCCGCACACGACAAACCGATTCATAAAAATCTTCTTCCTGACTCAATTTAACGGGGTCTTCATTCCTGTGGTGCTCGGTATTTGTGTCCTGTTATTTGTACCGGTCGATACGACAAACACACACCTTTCTACCTACTTCCTAATTGCGCTCTGTTTCTTAAGCATTTTTTAATTTTCTACTTTGAGACTGAAAGAACGCTTCCTAGTAAAATAAGTAAGAGTCTGGCTTGGATTCATTCTCCCCATACAAACATTATAATAATTTTACAAAGACGAACACCACAATTTGTTGGGTGATTGGCTATTAGATTGTACCGGAAGAGGATAAACTGTCGTCCCCTGATTGAAAATACTGCTCCATGTCTAACAGAAAAGGAATTGAACAAACGCCTGAACGCTGTTCATCATCAGTTTTTCCTCCCCACGCTGCGTAACAGTGTGATTCCTAGTAGTGAAGATTTTTGCTCGCTCGCGCATGGGTTCTCTTCGAACCATCCCGCATTGCCACTGATCAAGGGAAACTGCATCAGTCCAAAGTTTTGACGACCCAAAAATACACCAACACCTGCCCATTGCTGAATAATATAGTGCATTGGAATCCTGTGAACACAGAGCATTGCGTTACCATTAACCGGACTTGAAACATCTTCATTCGTAGGCTAATATGATAGAACTCGACAAGATAAGTTTGTACAGTGACTTTGCCAATACCAGAACCATTGGCTTATCGTGATTCTGTCATTCTTTTGGAAGTTCGCCCACTCCTTTTCTTTCCATTCAGATCCCCCGCCAAAAACAATCTAGACTATCTACTCATTTTGGGCAATCACCCTCAGTATAAAACAATGATATGATTGCCCTTACCTCTTCCCATCAATACAAGAATTGTTGTCGGCGAAGATACTGTATGCCCCCCCTCATTCTCATGAATAGCATCGAGAACCAACGACACAACTTAACATTGAGGACTCTGTTTCTATACCGAGTGCGCTTAGCCCACACATACGAAAAAACAAGCAGGGATCATTAAACTCACATTGGGAATCACTAACCAACTATAGAACACCTTATTCTAGCATGCGTACCCTCGCTTGAATTACCGCATTAGGTGAACTGGAACTTATGATCGTCAAGATATTACCATAGAGAAATAATGTTTTATATCATAGCAACAAACAACAACAACAAGAGAACAGATATAGTACCATGGGCAATCCATCCACGCACGTTGAGAACATCCATCCTTCGCCTCTTCCCCTCACTGTAGCACGCGAAGTGAGCAGAACTATTTGTATCCGAGCCCCACCCTGGATGAATAATACTGATTTTCGGTGAGCTGGTGTCCCGGTAAATTTTCCCTGGGGCGCTTCAGTGCTACCTACAGTGGCGCGCCCACTCAATATAGTCTGGCCTCCTTGCGAAACCGCCCTGATACATACAAGCTCAAAATCATATTCCAGAGGTTTGTCTCTAGAAGTCGAACCAATCATCTATGCGCCCCTGGTAAAGATAACGGACGTTCATTTCTATGAGAAGGAAGTGATTTGGAGGTCTACAATCCAAAATTATGTATAAAATATGACACTCGATTCATGTTTGTTTAGCGGAACTTTTGTCATAACCAGGAATCGCCATTCAAAGGACGTGATTGCCACCCTCAATTTCTTGGTGGTGCTTCGCGCATGGGGAACTGATTAGCAGTCCTGCTCCTAGGTACCAAAACAAATCCTGGAATCATACATAAGTTCAATATCCAAAAGGATGTCCCCAGAGCAAAGACCAGCCATGCTTCCTGTAATCACGCCGTCGTCTGGAAAGGCTGTTTGTTAGGTAATGGCTATCCACAGGAAGTGTTATTTCCAGAGATCTAAGTGGTGCTTAATAGTACAATATGCATATTTCCGGGAGCCCTCATGCCATCTCTAATAGCGGCTCCGCTTAGATAGTATCAGCAATGATCCGAAACACATGCATGTAGCACCATAATTCCACCTGTTGTCCCGACTCTTTCCCCGGCCACATGCCTCTGTAGTCAATTCGATCCCCAATACAGGAAATGCTATTTTCCAGTCCATCTGGGGTCCCAACACTCCCCTTTCCCGCGTCTTCGCGGTCATCTATAGTGGCGCTTGTTTGTAGAGTCATAGTGCCAACTAGTTACTCCCAGACAGCCAAAAGGCTTAATGAGTCCTTGACTCTTCTGACAACCTATATTAGCCCGACACAAGAACAATAGGAGGATTGTACCGAGCTCATTAGGGGGCATACAAACGTCTGTACCTTTCATCATTTTCCCCAACCACCAATAGGGTTCCTTTACGCTTGATAGAAAGCTACAACCACTAAACCTAAAGAAAATATCACTCTTTCTCATGCGTACCTTACTACAGGTACCTTTTGCCTCTTGATAAGACGGCCACTCTCCCTAATCCAACCAATCAGACCATGCATACATTTTAATCGTTGGATGGGGGGGTGGGGTGCATTACGGTTGACCTCTGGTGACCTCAAAGACTGTCTCCAAAACAATATGGTTCATGACTGATCATGGGCAACAACAACTCTTTGAGCGCTCCCCCAGATGGGGCTATTTTCGTGTTTACAAGCTAAAATTGGGCAAAACTGAACAATGACGATAATGTTTCCTGACTCCCCTAAAAAGCTATACACCAATATCAACTTGATCTGACCAACCGTTCTGGACTTATCGTGTTTTACATGTTTTCAGACTTTGACTTCTGGTGACCTCAGATGACCGCTGACCAAACCCCAGAACCATGTCACTCATCATGGGGAACACACATACAGCTTCATTCATCCCGGTTGGGGTCGGGAGTTATCGTGTTTACACAAGCCCAAATTGGCCAAAATATTGACTCCTTCACCAAATTTCTATTTTTAACCAGATCCCCGACCTCTACCAACAATCGGGTTCCTGACTCCTCATAAGACAGCTACACAACCGAATGTCCCCCTGACATTATAAACTTTCCCTATTATTTGAGGATGTCAGACATGAGAGCACATTTAAGATTAGATGCACGCACTCAAACACCTCGGTAATGGCCGTTCACGGCTATCAGAGAGTACGCTTCCAAACTTCCGAGGACGCTCTGCGCCAACTGATAGCACTCCGTTCAAATAGTCTTTCTGCAGTCCAGTCAACTTCAGCGTGTCCTCACCCCCTTTCACGAAATCCGATCCGCCACTGGTACATGCCTAGTTTAGGGCACAAAGGTCACGTCCTTGGATGTTGATCAGTGTCTCACGTAACGTTAACTTATCATAGGGGTGAGGATAAACCAGTTACAACACTCATTTGAACTCACGTATGTGAAACTGGTGTGTGTTCGAATATTAACGATCGGTGAATATGGAGTCTTGATTAAAGAAACGATTCATCATGTGGCCACGTTACTCAGTCCATCTCCTCATTACTTATCTCGCATATAGCTTTGTGTTCGCTATACATATATTCCAAATGAAACGAAGTGAAACGTTTTAAGACATATTATGTATTCTGGCCGAACTATGTAATCACGGGGATGTTGGTAAACTAATTCCCTCTTGAATATGTTGTCGTGACCACCATCGTATGTTTGCAAAATGAGGCTATAACGCTGCACACGCCTGTTAGCTACCCGATAGCGTATTGATAGAAAATGCATCATGCCGCACGAAGTATACTCGTTGAATTTATTTACCTTAGGAATGCTACTGATGAAGTCTAACCGGTCTTTTTCTCAATTTACCGATAAATTAAATTCAACCAATTTGCTCCACCCGGGGTCGTCTCTCATCCATGAGAATCCCGGAGGGTGCATTTCGTTTATATTTGTTGAGGTGGAAACGCATAGGTCGCAGGCCGATGATTTCGCGCCAACATCGCGCGGCGTTCTGTTCGGATCATTCCTCCGACCCCCAAAAACCATGAAACCTCTATCTGCACAGGGGTATGTTTATAATGTTTCTTTCGCCTTATTGGAAGTGTCATTTAGCACCTCTCCGTCCGCATTATCCGCAATTGGTCATCGTCCTCAACTATAACGCCCTGTTTCGTGTTGCTTCTCGCACAACTCTCTAGTTTCAACTTCCTTGATCTCCTTAATCCAAATCTTTATCGGAATTCAGCCTCTCGACGAAGCGTTTCTTCCACAGCACGCAATAAGCTAGTGGTTATTTTATTGACCATGAATGGTCATTAACCGGGTCATGAACAACGTAACATTCCAAGACTGAACATAGGCAGTATCGGCCGTTCACTATAGCGGAATAGTACGAGGTATTCAGTGAAATTAAGGCAATGGTTAAGGATAATTGATTTGCATTATGAAGAACCCATGACCAGTCCTGAACTTGATTCATCCAAGTGGGGAAAGTTTTATCGTTAATAATTTGCCAATTTAATAATCAATTTTTCACGATTTCCCATTTTTCCCAAGCTGTACCCCGATTAACAATAAACCAATGGGGTTCCTGCACTCCTGATAAGGAAGCTACATACCGTATTCAAACTGATCGGCGCAAGCATTCTAACTGAATAGTGTAATTAGGATTTTCAGACGTTTGCACTTCTCTTGAACCTCAGATATACCAAGTATGAACTTGATCAATTCGAGTGGGGTTGAAGTTTATCTTGTTAACAAGAGCGAGGCGTCACAACACACACACACACACCCACACCCACACACCACCAAACACATTCCTGACTGCATATATTCCTCTGACTCCGTCCAAGATGAGAAAAACTGAACAGAAGGAACCAATCAGGTTACTGGGGTTGGTTTCAGATTGCTAATAACATTGCTATGTTGCTTTGAAATAGAAATGCACCTTTTTACCTTGGCTGGGAGTTGGAGGAACGTACTTGAAACAGCTATCGATCTGGTCATTTTGGTGGGCTGATCAATTAGCAGGTATGGCATGGATCATATGAACTCAATCGTCACGACGGCCTGCCACACGATGTAGGAAAGCTGATTTACTAGGAACACGAATGCGCGAATAGGGCGAAACGCGAAACAGACTGTTTTTTCTGCTCCTGTGTTATCCTATAGGTCCTGTTCAACCTGCACGCGAATAGCGACTGCCGAATATGTGATTTTTTGTCGCGGGTTCGCGACAAAAAATCGCTATGACGGGAGACAATTCGGATCGCGTGTCACGCCGATTTATAAGCCACTATGGAACGTCCGAATGGGACAATCGTATTTTTTATTTTGCTGCAAAATAGTCATATTGTGTCACATCGTGCAAATCCCTTTATTTCGCCTGTTGATTAGGCCTACGTGGTCTATTGCATTATTCTAGCCGTGGGGTTATGTTCGAATAGTCGGCATGATGGGTTGTTGAAGTGTTTTATAACCAGATCGGTGGGAATTTTTCCCAAGATCATCGGAATCTCCCGCACCGGGTTTATAGACATACTCTTCGGCTTGACATACCCGGGAAATGTATATTTTTGGCCTTCTTTTCACCCACCCAGGCATGGTATAAACCTAAAACTATTGAACAACTCCATTCCGAAAATGTCATGGCATGCCTATTGTAACCATGTCGCTCTGCATGACTTCTAAGAAGAAACAAAAGAGTGAATTTTCACTCATTGGAGTGGACACTCTAATAGAATGAAGTATCACCTGTAATAAAGGTCGAACATTTCTTTACAATGGAGTTAATGTCGCTTGCAATTAAGTATGATCACTCGACGGTGACGTGGTCACTCCACACAACTTCATGGGAGTAAACTCACTTTATTGTTTTTAGAGTGTAGCAACCCCGTTTTTTCTAAAAATATCTAGCTAAGGGACTACGTGTTTTCAAAAATGATGGGCCATAGCCCTATAGTCCCAATACCGTTAGCCCATAGCCGTTGTCGGTTAATAATGGCTGCTGCCATGTCGAACGTCTGCGTCACTACCTCTGTTTCTCTGTTTCTCTGCAAAGGGCTAGGTATATCCATATCCCTGTGGGCAATAATGACTCTTACCTAATTGACGTGCTTTACTAGCTCTCATCATGTCCATTACAGGCGCCATGTTTCATGTCCGTTTCCGCGCTAAAAAGCCGCTCATCAGTTTAGCCTTGCGATTTCATTTCGGTAGACGGCGATCCCGCGATTCGCCTATCTGAAATCATAATATATATATATATATAATATTATTATATATATATATAATAATATATATATATATATATCATTTATATATATATATTATATACATATAATAATATATATCTATATATAAGATATATATATATATATATAATATATATATATACTACAACTACCAGACCATTTGGTCGAACATCCGGACGACCCCATCACAAAAGAAATAATGTTAACCACTCGCACCCTCACTCTAATTTTGCCTATTGTCAATCACCAGGCGCAATTGGGCCTTCCCCAAAATTTTTAGTATAATCCTTTGAGGATTTTGCCTCCTGTCAGTCACTGAGGCGCAACTTGGCCTTCCCCAGTATAATCCCCACAAGATTATCCCCTGTCCAATCAGCGGAACACTAATTGCCTCACCCAACCATGGTGCCTAGGCCTATAAATCTCAGCCGGCTTCTCGCTCGAGTTATCACTTCTGGGGTCACTGCACTGAGAAGGAGCATGTAATTGTCCGAAAGCTCTGCATCCAAATTATATATATATAATATATATATATATTATATATATATATATATATATATATATATAGATATCTATATATCTACTATATATATCTATATATATATATATATATATATATATATATATATATATATATAATATATATATATATTAGATATATATATAATTATATATTATATAATATTATATATATTAAGAAACAAAAATAATACACTTTTCAAGCGACCGATGCAAGAAATGGATTTCCCAATTATGAGAAATACCTCGACGTTCGGAGGTCACAAAAAACAACCTTCCCTTTTATCAAGAGTACAACGACTATACTGCTTTTCCACTACACAGTACGATAACCCCCTCATCGATCGACGACACGCTGGACTTGTCAAGCCGTGGGTAATATTTTACGTTTATACCCTTGCGGTGAATATATATATGTGTTATATATGCCACGGGGTAATCGGGGGGGGGGGGGTTCGGGGTTTGGTACGACGCCCCCACTAGCCAAGCCCCCCCCACCCCCCCCAGCCCCCCAGCCCCCCCCCCGAGCCCTCCCCTCCCCCCCCCTAGATCCCCCAGCCCCCCCCCCCCCCCCCATAGCCCCCCCCCCCCCACCCCCACAGCCCCCGCCCCCCCCCCCCCCTGGCCAGGCTTTTTTTTTTCTTGGGGTGCTGGCGATTTCCGGGCAATTTTGTACTTTTCCCTTTCCACAAAAATGCATATAAATATACACACGTATAACTACTTAACTATTCAACGACGTGGGTGCCATCGATCAGTATCGTGCACGCGGAGAACAGTATTTTCTTGTGTTCTCCTGTCCTTGTCGGCTTCTCCCTGTGTAGAGAAAATCCAGTTCCTTGTTCAATGAGTTCTGTGCCGTTTTTTAGCCCTACCCCCAGATGTGTCAAGCTGACCCAGTTCTATTAGCATGATCTGCCCAGTCCCATAATTAACTTTTAAAAGTGACGTCAAGATGTTGCGTATTTCTAACATGGGCATCGACATGTGGACCTCGCCAAGACATTGGTCAGAAGCTTGACAATCTGTGATAGCCGATGTACTCCAATGTGCATGAATGGCCTTGTCAGCATCGGAGCAACCAAGCTATAACAAGTTCATATGTGAACGCAGTTTCAGCGTGGATGCGAAATAACGTACTTATCCGATGCTTCCATGACACAGCCTCGTCTCTCTGCTCTGCTATGATTCACGTTACATTATGAATATGAACATTGACCTGACGTGGTGGTAAACCTATTTGCCAGATATCCCCTGAAAAGCTAGGAAAGTACATCTCCTATTCAGGGGCGGCACCAGAACATGACATCTTGGTGGGGTTAAGCACTTCGTGGGCAAACCCAATTTCGACTTGAGGCAACCCCAACTCAGGCCCCATTTGAGGGAAATGGCAACCCTCGCAATTTTTCCCAGATATCTGGGGGCTACTTGCTGCATGGGGGAGAGGCCCAGGGAACACTCTTAAGCCAGGTGAAGTTTCCCATGATATGTGCCTCTGTGAATCTTAAACACAGTTTTCCAACTTTTCACAGTTTAATGAGACGGGTCCCAATAAGCGAGTAATTTAAATTTATTTAAGAGCATTATCTGTTGATCATGTGTGTTTCCTTCATTGGCAGGAGGTTGGAAGGAACGTGTCCATGTATGGTTGAAAGGGGGATGATGGACCTCCAAATAAAATTTAAAACATGCTATTTCAGGAATTACGAACATACTTTTATCAATGTCTCTCATTCTTTTTTTTCTTCACATTTCACAATTTGAGTGTGGGATTAATTTGTCCCCGCGGTGCCTATGGATGGGGCTCCCTCGTTATAAACCCGTTTTTTCATGTTGTCATTTGATTAAAGATACAATTCATCATGGCCAAGTACTTCAGTCCAGTCTACCTTATTACTCGCAGTATAGCTTGTTGTCGCTATACATATAATTCCAAATGAACGAAGTGACGTTTGTATAGACAATATTATTATTTATGCGAACTATGTAATCAAGCGGGACTGTGTGGTAACTATTTCCCTCTTGACTATGTTGTCGTGACCCACTCGTATGTTTTCACATATGAGGGGCTATAAACGCTGCACTTCTCCTGTTAGCTACCCGATAGCGAGGAAAGTGATGGAAAATGCAATCATGCCGACACGAAGTATACTCGTTGAATTTATTTACCTTAGGAATGCTACTGATGATACATTAACCAGGTATGTTTATCTCCAATTTACCGAAATTAATAAAGGAAATTCACAATTGCTCCAACCCGGGTCGTCTCTCATCACATGAGAATCCCGGAGGGTGCATTTCGTTTATATTTGTGAGTGGAAACGCAGAGGTCGCAGGCCGATGATTCGCGCCAACTCGCGCTGGCGTTCGTTCGGGATCATTCCTCCGACCCCCAAAAACCATGAAAACTTCTATCTGCAACAGGGGGGATGTTTATAATGGGTTCTTTCGCCGTATTGGGGAAGTGTCATTAGCACCTCTCCTCCTCATTAGTCGCAATTGGTCCATCTTCCTCAACCTATAAGACGTGTTTCGTGTTGGCTTCTCGCACACTCTCTAGTTTCAACTTTCTTGATCTCCTTAATCAGCAAATCTTCTTATCGGAAGTCAGCCTTCTCCGACGAAAGGCGTTCTTCCAACAGCACAACGCCACTAAAGCTTAGTGGTATTTATTGACCATGATGAGTACAGTATCCGGGTCAATGAACAACCGTACATTTCATAGACTGAACATAGGCAGTATCGTGTTCACTAAGCGAATATACGAGGTATTCAGTGAAATGAAGGCAGCATGGTTAAGGGTTAGGATAATTGATTTGCATTATGATTAGAACCCAATTATACACAAGTTTGAACTTGATTCATCCAAGTGGGGGAAGGAAAAGTTTTCGTGTTAATGCCAAATTTATAATTTTTAACGCATTCCCAATTTTTTCCCCAGCTGACCCCCGATTCACAAGAAAACCAATGGGGTTCCTGCACTCCTCCATGATAAGGAAGCTACATACAGGATTTAAACCTGATCGGAGCAAGCATTCGAACTTGGAATAGTGTTTACGAAGTGTTCAGACTTTGACTTCTCTAGACCTCATATACCAAGTATGACTTGATCAATTCGAGTGGGGTTGAGTTATCTTGTTAACAAGGCGAGGCGTCACACACAACACACACACACCACACCCACACCACCACAGGTTCGAGCATAGGATTCCTCTGACTCCGTCAAGAAATGAGAAAAATGAAATAAGGAACCAATCGGTTACGGGTTGGTTCAGATTGCGAATATATAATTGCTATGTTGCTGCAATAGAAAGGCACCTTTTACTTGGATGGGAGTGGAACGTACTAAACAGCTATCGATCTGGATTTTGGTGGTGATCAAATTAGCAGGTTGTGCATGGATGGATCTATGAAATCAATCGTCACGACGGGCCCTGCCAAACGATGTATGAAGCTGATTTACTAGGAACACGAATGCGCGAATAGGCGAAAACGCGAAACAAGACTGTTTTTTGCTCTGTGTATCCGTATAGGTATGTTCACCTGCACGCGAATAGGCGACATGCGCGAATAGGTGATGTTTTTGTCCGCGGGTCCGACAAAAATCGAATATGTATGACGGGAGACAATTCGGATCGCGTGTCACGGCTTTATAGCACTATGGAAAGTTCGAATGGGACATCGTATTTTTATTTTGCTGCAAATAGGACAGTTGTGTTCAATGTGCAAACCCTTTTATTGCGCTGTTGATTAGGCCTACGTGGTCTATGATATTCTAGCCGTGGGGATATGTTCGAATAGTCGCCTGATAGATGCTGAAGTGTTTTATAACCAGATCGGTGGGAATTTTCCCCAAGATCTTCGGGAATCTCCCGCACTGGGTTGTATAGACATACTCTCGGATTGACAACCGGGAAATGTATATTTTTGGCCTTCTTTTCACCCACCCAGGCATGGTATAAACCTAAAACTATTGAAAAACGCCTTCAGAAAAATGTAATGGCATGCCTAGTGTAACCCATGTCGCTCATGCATGTACTCTAAGAACAAAAGAGTGAATTTTCACTCCATTGGAGTGGACACTGCAATAGAAGAAGTATCACTGTCTAAGGGAGAACTTTCTCACAATGGAGTGAAATGCGCCTGAATGAAGTGATGATCACTCGACGGTGACGTGGTCACTCCACAAAACTTCATGGAGGAACGTTCACTTATTGTTTTTTAGAGTGTATCACCCACGTTTTTCTAAAAATTATTAAGGGACATAAGTGTTCAAAACATGGGCCATAGCCCTATAGGCAAATACCGGTACTATAGCCGTTGTCGGAATTGGATGGGCTGCCTGTAGACGTCTGCGTCACCTCTGTTTCTCCAGGAGGCTTTGTTTAGTAATCCTATCCCTGTGTGAATTAATGAAATCTTACCTATTTGGCGTGCTTTACTGCTTTCATGGCCATTACAGGCGCATGTTTATGTCCGTTTCGCGCTAATAAGACGCTCATCAGTTTTAGCCTTGCGATTTATTTCGGTGGACGCGACACGCGATTCGCCATCTGAAATATAATATATATATATCTATATATTATATAAGAGATATATATATATATATCATATATATATATATATATATATATATATTATATAATATATAATTATATAATATATTATATATATATATATATATTATATATATATATATAGTAATTATATATATATATATATACAAAACAATTTGGTCTGCACATCCGGAACGACATACCAGAACAAAAGAAATAATGGTAATCACTCGGCACCCCTCTATATTGTGCCATTGTCAATCACCAGGCGCAAATTGGACTTCAGTAGTATAATTCCTGTGAGGATTTTCTCCTGTCATCAACTGAGGTGCAAATTGGTCTTCCCCAGTATAATCCCACAAGGAGATCCCCTGTCAATCAGGCGCGAAACACTAGCCTCACCCCACCATTGTTCATAGGCCTATAAAGTCTCAGGCCCTTCTCCTCGGTTATACTTCTTGGCACTGCACTGACGAAGGACCCAGTATTGTACGGAAAGCTCTGCTCCAAAATTATATCGGCTGTTTACTCATTTTCCTAGCTCAATCGCTCCATTCGCCTCTCATGCGAGCATCCAGCATATCGTTTACGTAGCATGTGTTTTACAGTTTTTTGCCTCTGTCTCATAATATATATAATATATATATTAGATATATAATATATAATATATATAATATATAATATATATATATATATATATTATATCGATATATTATATATATATAGAAGAAACAAAAAATAATACACTTTCAAGCGGACCCCGATGCAAGAATGGATTTCCCAATTATTAGAAATACTCGACGTTTTCGGAGGGTCACAACCTTCTTTATCAAGAGTTACAAAACCGACATATTACGCTTTCCACTTAAACAGTACTATAACCCCTCAATCGATCGGACTACACGCTGGACTTGTCAAAGGCCGTGGGTAATAATTTACGTTTGTAGACCTGCGGCCCGCAGTGAAGACACCCCTATATCCATGTGTATATAGCCCACGGACCGGTATCGGACACGGGGGGGGGGGTTCGGGGTTGGGTACGAGCCCCCCCCCCCGGCCCAGCCGTTTTTTTTTCTTGGGGTGCTGGCGATTTCCAGGGCATTTGTATTTTCCACACGAAATGCATATTAAATATACACACGTATAATAACTATTCAACGACGTGGGTGCCATCGATCAGGATCGTGACTGAGAGTACGTATTTTTCTTGTGTTTCTCCTGTCTTGTGGCTTATCAGTGTTGTAGAGAAATCCAGTTCCTTGTTCATCAGTCGTGCAGTTTGAGCATACCAGGATGGTCAAGCGGACCAGTTCTATGAGCATGATCTGCCAGTCCAGAATTCTTCAAGTGAAGTCAAGATGTGGGTATTTCTAACTGGGCATCGACCATGGGACCGCGCCAAGACATTGAGTCAGAAAGCTTGACAAATTGTGATAGACAGATGTATCCAAATGTGCATGAATGCTGAGCATCGGAGCAACCAGCTAGTAAACAAGGTTCAGAGGATGAACGCAGTTTCAGCGTTGATGCGAAGAGAGTACTTATCCGAGGGCTTCCCTGACACAGCCTCGTCTCTTGCTATGGCTATGAGCACGTTACATATGATCGAACATTGACCTTGACGTGGTGGTAACCTATTGCCAGATATTCACCCTGAAAAAGCTGAGGGAAAGTACCATCTCCATGCAGTGGCGCATCAGAACATGGACATCTTGGTGGTGGTGAGCACGCGTGGGCAAACCCAATTCTAATGTGGAGGCAACCCACCTCAAGTGCCCTTTGAGGGTTAAGGTAAATTGGCAACTCGCAAATTTTCCCAGATAGCTGCAGGGGTACGCTGATATGGGGGGAGGGCCCAGGGAAACGCTCTTAAGCCACTGGAAGTTTTCCCAGATATGTGACCTCTGTGAATATTAATAATCCAGTATCCAACTTTTCAGTTTATGAGACTAGGTCCCAATAATCTGAGGAATATTTAAAAACTGTATATAATCCATTATCGTTGATACATGTGTTTTTTTTTCCTTTCCTTGGATCAGGTTGGAAGGAACGTGTCCATGTATGGTTGAAAGGGGGATGACCCGCCAAATAAATTTAAGCATGCTATTTCAGGAAATTACGAACATACTTTTTTATACAATGTCTCTCATTCTTTTTTTCTCTTCCACATTCACATTTAGTGTGGATAGTTGTCCACCGGCGGTGCCTATGGATTGGCTACCTCGTTATACCCCGTTTTTTCATGTTGTCCCCCCATTTGATTTGCACATGTCAAAATTCCAGCCAGTTTTCACAGATCGCTCAATTGGCGATGTAAAATTGAAAAGAAAAACAACAAAACTAGTGAGCGAAGAACCGCACCCTCTCCCTGCTCGGCTCCCCGCTCGTCGTCAACTGCAGCTGGGGCGCCTCGTGCCTGGGTTTTTGACATTAAACTGCTAGAGTTCCGTAAGCGGCGATAACAAGTAGGGGGCTGAAGGTTTGCTCAGCCCAAGCGAGAAGAGTTCACCCTCATTTCGAAAAAATATTGGGTGCCCAATATTTTCAAAGTGTTACAAGAAGCGAGGAAAATTCCGAATGAGGCTGAACTTCTTGCTTAAAACAACACGGGGAGTGCCGGTTTTTCCGGCCATGTGAGGGATTTGAAAAACCGAACATTTTCGTCCACGCTAAGCGCCACATCATTTTTGGTGTGCGCTCCCCCGCTTAGTAGTCGACGAACCCCCACCTGGTGAAGGCCTTCCTACGGGCCTGAATAATATATATAATATATATCTATATTATATTTATATATATATATATACGAATATATTTAATATATATAATAAATATATAATATATAGCTATATATATTATATATATATATAATTATAATAAATATATAATCTATATATATATATAATATATATAATAATATATTTTAATATATATAAATATCATTAGCTTCACTTTTTATTTGAATGGGGGTGGCTGCACATGCTGCCGTTACCATTAAATACTCAAAGTTCCCGTCAGTAAATCTTGCAGAGGCAATATAGCTCTTACAACCCCGGCAAACCATAGAGGCTCCTCACCTAAACTAAACTTCGAATGTAACTTGCCAAAGGTGGTCCAAGTCCACCAAGTTCAATGGAGAGTAGACCAACTTACTAATGCATAAAGTGTCTCATTCATCCCTAATTAACGAGCGTCGATAGATGTCTATGAAATTGATCTCTAAGTTGGCTTCGGTGGGTAAGGATACTGCCGATTAGATTCTTGGGTTTTTTGTTCCTCGTTGAAAAAAAACGTGTTCATCAACTTCACCCGTCCGGTACTTACTTGACCCTATCGTGTCCACGGGATTGACTACTTCGGACAGGCATTATAGTGGCACCAACACACAACACCAACTTAGATCGTCATCCTTTCCCACAAATATTTTATGGGAGACTGTTAGAAAGAAAATCAAATGTACAACTGATACTAGTCAAGTGCTCCAACGTCCTCACATCGCATTCGTCTAATCCCCACATTTTTGTAGGAACTGGGTACGGGACGTACAAGGCACAAATATTGATGAACCTCAAAACTGGTATCAGCCTTTATTTGTAAGTCAGTAATTCATAATAGTTTATACTGCTAACTACGGTGTCAAAACAGTCATCATGTAGTGGTAATATTAATGTGTAACATATGGAGAACTCAGACAGAATTAATTTCCTATATGGGACTCACGCATAAGTAGTCTATGATTTTACAAATTACGACCATTGGCTATCGATATTGATATTTGTGGAGAGTCCCACACATCAAAATTCACATTCGGATCACTGCCAAGAACAACAGGCCATCTGTCTCTTTTGGGCAATCACCTCATTATTGACAATGATATGGTCTTCCCTCTCCTCTTCCCGTGAATGCAAGAACTGTTTTCATGAAGCTACATGTATGTCTCACCTCATGAAAATTATTGGAACCAACCTCAACAACCCAAGATAACATTCGCGGATTTCGTCCCATCCCTATCCCCCCACATACCATGATAGAACAATAATCTTCTCGAACACCCACTGACGCTAGGAGTCCGAGTGGGTTAGATTTTGCGCGCGCCGCCGCAGGCGCGTACCGAGATTTGTCTGTGGGGGGGGGGGGTTTTCGGGCTTGGGAAGAGTCCTAAGGGGGAGGGGGTGTCCCCACCCTTGGCGTGGAAATCCCGCGAGTTTTCGGCGCCCTTGGCCCCAACTGGTGAATATTGTGTTGAAACAGTATCAATTCCCGAAGTATCATCCTTTCACTCGTTTTTCCTCCTCTCAATTTCTGGTTTTTTTGGTGGTCACTATGGGACATGGGGGTTCAACCCCGACGCCCCCCACCCCGTTGGGTACGCCACTCCCGCGTGATTGCAGATAGTCCTTACAAAAACGACACCGACTTGTGCGTCTGTTTTTTTCCGAAGCCAGATATCGGCACAACGTGGTGAGTGCGTGAAAAGTAGGAAACGCACTAGCTGCCCCGCCCTTGGTGCTTTACAGGAGTACAACAGCCAGATAGCAGTGAGATGCGGCCCGCCATGGTCCCCAGGTTGCAACAATCGTAGGTCAACGGGTGGCATCCCTCCAGCGGACCGCCATTAAGTGACCGGTGGCTTTGCTGGTGGTCCACTACGGCTAGCTGCCTCGTGCCACCATCGTTCCCACCACCAGCCGACGCCCCTGATACCGAGATAGACTCTTTTTTTAATTTTTGAATGTTTTAAATTCACGCTGGAGGACCTTCAATGGTCTGCGGTGGCAGGCGCTGCCACCAGTGCCCCCGAGGCCACGACTTTGTTGCCACCGGGCCGCCCGAGGTTTTGCTTTTTTTTTTGTGGAAGTTAATGGGGATTACTGCGCCGTAGTAATTTATGTTGGAATTTGGTCTAATCAGTTCGAGAGAGCCTATCTTGGTCCCCATAATCGCGGCCCACCAGAACGGGGAACAGCCGATGCGGCGTTCATTCCAAGGGTCAGCCTTTTGCCAACGACTCAACATGACGTTAGGCAGTACTTAGGCCTAATCCAACCTAAATTGTGTCGCGCCCCAGAGTTGTCTCCAAGCGCATGCAACCCACCATTTGGTAGCTGACAAACGCCCTATCCCATGGCATCGCCCATTTATCATACCTTACCAGTGATTTTGTTTTTCACAGCTGGAGCAGCTCAATTTGGCGAACATGTTTCGGACTCTAGCTCGGGGAACCCTTATGGACTGACTGTGGCCAAAGGGAAGCTGGAGAAATTTGAAAAACCTGGCAGATTCATCCCAAATTTACAGCACCTGTAATTTTGAACGTACCGCGTCCAGATTACGCAGCAAGAATAAATACTCATAATCGAGTCTCAAAGGGTAATTGAGGATCTTTTTTAAGGGCAACACTCATCGGATGTACAATCAAGTGTATTGGGGGTACAACCCAGATGCTAGGCACCTTCTCATCATTGCAACTCCAGGTTGATTATTCCGCAATTCAACTGGTTGCCACCAACCAAACCTTGCATATTCCACGCGAAACGTAAATCAATTGACCTAGTTTTCATCTATATTTATCACTACCAAAATAGTAGCTACTGTTTCTCTCCGATTTACTCCCGGGGCCTATATCTGAACGGTTATTGTTTGGTGTGCATCTTCGAGCATCGGGTGTAAACACAGCAATCATACTAATCAGAATGCCTTATACATTCCCTTACTGCTCTCGTCTGGAACGCCGCCATTTAATCCTCCGCAGCCTCCAGGCCGTCAAGCTCATCCGTCGCATACATTGGCTGCCGACTTGAGTACTGATAAGGTATTGACTATTCATTATATCACATCGTACCCCCGCCGAGCTACGGGAGCTAGTGAACATCTACAGCCATTGATATAATTCGTCCATAAGAATAGGACGCCACTTCGAAAACTGCGCTGGAAAACCTTCCTTAACAAGTATAATGAATCCAGGTAATAGGCAGGCATCGAACAAACTGTATCGATCAATAGAGAGGACCTATACTTTCATGGATACGACATGGTGGGAATTTGAAATATTCCGTAAAATTCCTGCGAGAACTGCTTTGCGATTTTCGTTAACGAAACACGTTCATTCGTGCAAAGTGCAAGATTACACTACAGCTTGAGATGATGGCTCTTTAAAGTTTTGTCAAGTACAGACATTACACAAAGCGTTCCCATACACCCACCCCTTCGTTAACATGCGAACCTTCATTCCTTTCGTTTTTCTTGCTGCCCGGCTAAACCGTTCGTCACGGCGCTCGGAGGCAACTGTTCGTGATGATCCGTATCGGATCGTCATAAATTACTTACAAGTCTAAGCATACTAATTTGTTGCGATATTCCGAAATGACGGTACGGTCAATATACTGCTGCCCTGCTGATCCGCGAACGCAGTCAAAACAGACGAGAACTGTTGGCAACATCAACCCCCCCCCAGTAGAAACGTTAAAACATGCTGACATGCACACCCAATTAGGATTTTACTTGTTACTATCGGTAACTATCGGCGCTGATGTCCAGGCAAACCGTCACGCTTGTGTCTAGTTGATGTCGGTCCGTGGCGTACCCAGAGATATGTCCGGGGGGGGGGGGTGTTGAGGGAACGGGGCCGCAAGGGAAGGTTAGTCCCAATTTTATAATAGTCCCCCTCCCTTAAGCAATGAGATACAAATACGGGCCCTGGACACTCCTGTTTTTTTTGCGAAATTTGATGAACACAGCTGTAAAACTTCTACTGAACTGTTAAAAAATGTTTCGTGTTAAACTTATTAGTCCATGGGTCATTAAATGTTTATTAATAAAAGGTAGCATATCCTAGCCCTTTAACTTGTTCCTATGCGAGTAGACTTTAGATTTCCACCATGCAGTCCTGATGGCAGTCCTGCGGATCAATGTAAACTGCGGATTTAGACCCATCACGTAATGGGTCCCACTGGGTTCTATGCCTTTTGGACCAAATCGTATGTTTGCTATATGTTAGACATGACGGCCGCCGTTAACTGTAAACTGCTACTCTACGCTGATGACTGCTGCTCTGTGTTGGTGTCAGGTAAACACACATGGTACATGAACTGGAGAGCAGCTAACTACCGAGCTCGAATTGGTAAGTTGACAGAGAATAAGTTGTCTTTTAACTCTTGGAAAAAACAGATCTGTTCTTTTAGTTCCGGCAACCGTTTGAAACACGGTCCCCTTGAAAGTAATCCGTGCTTCGGAAATGACAATTGGTT
>JAODTK010001597.1:0-11306 GCA_026419785.1 Sclerodactyla briareus | reverse complement strand
CTTGGTTTGTAAAAAGGTCTGGTTATACCCTTCCTGACATGAGCGGCGAATAAGGAGAACTCGGCAGGTTAGGTAAAAGGCGATGTTATCTGGTACAATGGCGAAAAGCGACAGAGGCGTTTGCGTACGCCACGATTAAAAAAATAGACTCGATTCATTGTATACATACGATATATACGGTCCATGATTTGTCACTACAATACCAATAACTGTTAGGGCGAGATTTTCTTCGTGACGTCATGCGAAAGGGTATTGCCCACGTTACTCCACTGGACGGGAAGCGGCGACTAACTACCATGCGCTCCGTCTCTTGACAGGTACCTTCACTGCTGCGCTCAGTCTCCGACAGGTCCGTCACTGCATTTCGCTCCATCTCTCGACAGATATTCGTCAACTGCATGACGCTCGTCTCGCGAACAGGTACCCTCCACTGCTTGCGAGGTCCCTGGACAGGTACCCTTACTGCATGCGCTCCGTCTCTCGACATGGTACCTTCACGCTATGCGCACCGTCTCTGCGAACGTACCTAACTGCACCATGCGCTCCGTCTCCGGCCAGGACCGTCACGCAGCGCTCCGTCTCTCGACAGGTACCTTCACTACATGGCGATCAGTCACTCAGCAGGTACATTCAATGGCATGCGTCAGCTCTCGGACAGAGACCTCCACTGCACGTGCAATTCGTCTATCGACAGATACCTTCACTGAAAGCACTCCGTCTCTCGACAGTTACCTTCACTGAATGCGCTCGGTCACTTCGACATGGGTTCCTGCACTGCATGCAACCGTCTCTCGAGGTACCTCAATGCAGCGCTTCAGTCACTCGCCAGGTACCTCCACTGCAAGACGCTCCGGCTCTCGACACAGGTACCTGCACTGCACCGCGGCTCCGTCTCTCGACAAGTACCTTCACTGCATGCAATACGTCTCTCGACAGGTACCGCACGATGCGTCCGTCGACCCGAAGGTACATAACTTGCATGACGATCCGTCTCTCGACTGGTACCTTCACTGCTTGCACTCCGTCTCTCGACTGGTACCTTCACTGCTTGCACTCCGTCTCTCGACAGTTACATTCACTGCAGCGCTCGTTACTCGACAGGTACATTTCAATGCCATTCGCTCCGCACTCGACAGGTTCTTTCACTGCATGCGCTCCGTATCTGAAGGTTACCGTCACTGCATGCGTCCGTCTGTTGATTAGGTACCTCACTGCTGCGCTCCGACAAAAACGACAGGTACTTACAATGCATGCGCTCGTATTTCGACAGGTACCTTCACTGCAATGCAATCCGTTCTCTCGAGTACCCTCACTGTATGCGCGTCCGTTCTTGGAACAGGTACTTCACTGCAGGCGCCCGTCACTCGACAGTTACCTCCACTGCATGCGCTCTGGCTCTCGAAGGTATCCACTGCATGCTCTCCGACCCTCGACAGGTATCTTCACGGCATGCGCTCCCTCACTCAACAGGTACCTCACGCAGCGCTCCGCTCTCGACAGGGACTTAACTGCTATATGCGCTCGTCTCGACAGGACCTAACTGATGCTGGCTCCGTTCTCTCGACGGATACCTCCCCTGCATGCGCTCCGTTACTCGACGGGTACCTTCACTGCAGGCACACCGTCACTCGACAGGTAACCTCACTGCATGCGCTCCGTCTTGTTGACGGCACCTTCACCTTTTTCACTCACGCTAACTAATAGCCAGAAGGCCTATCGCATAACTAATTTTACGAAACCTCGCCACTTAAACGATTCCACACACGAAGTTTATCATAGTCTGCTGACATATACACGAGCGGAGGATTACTGAATGCTTGAGCTGTATTGCTTCAGTTTTCATTCAAAGACTGCCATGTTATTGCACCAGAGACCCCCAGGATGGATACCATTTTGGGAGGTCATGTATTCCTCCGCTCGTGTATATGTATCGGCAGAATCTTATAAACTTCCGTCTTGTGACTCGGTCAATTTGGCGATTCTCCCCTCGCCATAACAACTACCGCCAACTGTCTTACCTTAGACGTTAGAATCACTTTCCAATCGTGGCAGAAATGAATGACGACCCAGTTACTGTATTGTCCTTTAATTTGCCAGAACTGAATGCTCATCTCAGGCCATGTATAGAATAGGTCTGGTGAATTAAACCCGCCAAACAAGGATCCCTGTGTTGGGTCCAACACAAATATAAATTTTTATCATGAGCTCAACTTTAATAGAATCCCCTTACTTGAGGGTGGAAATCAATGCAAGGCAGTTAATACTATGAAATACTGACAATATTATCTGCAAACGACCGACTTTCGGACAATGGCTTGTTATAAAAACTTCGCGAAGTTCTGAATGACGCCATCCCTCTGTCTACGTATCATCCATGGTGTGTTCCTTCGCGCTGCGCTAGACACAGCTGGCAGCTCTCGTTCGTGTACCCTGTGTATACTTCTCTACATCAACTCCTGAGGTTTTCATTACTTCTCTACTCTAAGCCCTCGGAGAGAGTTTCTCTTGAAGCTGGTTGCATGGGCCTTGTATGAAGTGGATAAATAACGGTCCACTTCCTCTAACAGAGGCGTGATACTAATGTAAGTGCTTAATCAGTTTGTATACATGTATGCATCGTCCCATGCTCAAAGCTTGCAGGACATCTGGGTTGAGTAAACCAGCCGGCCCGCGACTTATCTTGATCAAGTCCGGATCACAAAGGTAATCTTGTTTCTGTCCACATGCATATTAGATATGTTGAGTAACTGCACCGTCTGCAGTCGCTGCGCGGTGACTAGAGCAGCCATCATAGCCAGCATTGACTTTCTTACGCGATAGTTTTCCTGATAAGGGTAATGGATCTACGGTACTGAAGAACTGGCGCTACGTCCCAGGTATCCCAATACCTAGGCTTAGTGGCCCGCACGTTATACTCCCCCTTCATAAACCTTACTATAAGCGGGTGTGGAGCCCATGGGACCAGTGGTTTCCACTGTCCCACCAAACCCAGATTGCAGACCGTGTTTTGCTGCTGTAAACTAAGATCCATAATGAGTTTTGTTGTGAGAAACCGGAGGATACTCACTCACAGATGGCGAACGGAATCGATTTTCCAGAATCGCAGAATTGTTCCCATTTGCGATAATAGTGATAACCGTTTCTTGAGTTTTTCCTGTCTCCAGGAGGCCAAGAGGATGTTGCAGTGTCTGCTGGAATGTCTCTAACGATCTGTAGGATCCCAGAGAGGAGACAGTCCAGGAGTTTCTCGTGAAGTGGATGGGGCGGAGCCCGGAACTGCGGAGCCGCAGCACAATGTTTCTTCTTCTCCTTGAACCAGTCTTAGCGTAGCCATGATCATTGAGAACATCTTGGAGAACCAGATCTCTCGTTGGCCACACGGACGACGATGACCTCCCTGGCCTGGTCTTGGAATTACCATTACCTCTGGTGTGCCCGGGCAATTAAGCAAACGGCGAAAGCATAAAAATACTATTTAGACCTTGAACGTGAATTCGTCAACAAAAGCTGCCTTAGGCTTAGGTTTCACGATACAAACAGTTTTAGCTGTTTAAGTAGTACTCTACTGGATGCAAAAAGGCACTTGTGTCTTCCCCCATAATTGGGCCACAGCCATGCATAATGGACGGTGTACTGCCATCTGTGTTATTTCAGAAACGCCTAGACAAATTGTCAGCACGAACATATCCTTCACAGTATGAAATGCGCAGGACACCACTATCCTTGCATTGTGCCAACAAACAATTTCTTTGCCATACTGTTGCATAGTATGGATTTAGTGCCTTCCCATTTTGCGGTTGATATAGGGAACTGCTGTTGAGCTGTCTAAAACATTCACCCATGTTTGTTGTATATATTTCCCCAATGACACTGAGGGCATTATAAATGGCTTTCATCTCAAGGACCATTGTATGGAGCATGTTCTCCTGTTGTGACCATTCACCCTCTGCTTATTGCTAGAGTAGGGCAGCAGTTTGCACCCCACCCCTTTAATGAGGCACGGTGTGTTATAATCGTGATGTCAGGAGGGTCCCTAAGTAAAATCGTTTTGAAGGGTGAGAAACATTCGCTCCCACAAACGTAGCTCTTGGAGTGCACAGGGTTAATGGAGAATGGTCCTTCAAAATCACCCTTCGCAATTTTCAATGCTCCGCTTCCAGACGATTCCAGCTCCCTGTATGAAGGGGACCAGACTTCAATCCAGGGAAAAAAGTGGCACCAGGAACCTATCCCTTAGCTAGATCTCAATGGTACTTCTGGTGTTGTGCTTGAATTTCACAATTTCAGAGCGCATTGTACTCCTGAAGGCTAAGTGTGGAGTTACCATGCTCCTAGAATTGGGCTGACCAAAAGAAAAGTCAAGGACATCACAGGCTCAGTTCGGACTTGTGAGGGTGCATTACAAACCCTAACTGCTGGACAGAGCAAAGCAGCCATTGCACGAGTGTGTACCACTCTTCCTTCGTACACCCATGGTCCTCAGATGAGCAAGGACCGGTATTCAATAGTTTAGTGAAATTCGACGGTGCTGATGCTAATCCATTTGGCAGTCAGGTGTCTGGTATAACTGATTATTACATGCAAGTCAGGTAATTTCTGAGGCAGTACTCAATGGGGACTGTATAATAGGGTCTTTCAAATCTTTGAATGCAATCTGTAACAGTTTTGTTGCATCCGGAATGTTAAGCAGATGGCGAGTGAAGCCATTTTGAGGGGATATGTTTTGACACTTTTGTTGAAACTTTTAGATTCAGAATCATACGAAAATACCATGATGGCTTGGGGCGAGAAAGAAAAACGGGGATATTAATTCCCCAACTTCAGGGGAAGTCGTTTTCTAAGACCCATTCCTTCAACCATTTCTCAATTTCCTGCTATAACTAATTTTTTTTCAGACATACAAGTAGGAGAATGGGAACGGTGGAACTGGGAATATCGGGATCAAGATCACTGTCATATCCCGTAACGCCGTTTTAGACTGATGCAGTCACTAGCGAGTTCCTGCCATTTTGACAAATAGGTTTGCCCCCGTCCAGCTACTGGTGATAGAACCAGAAAAAACAATTAGCTGACAGTTCAATGCTTACCTCAAACCTTTTAAGTTCTGCTTTCTTTCCGGTCGTCCTCTTGGAGCACGCTGGCCTAAAAAAAGGCTGGTACGCTGTCCTGGTAACTGGCCGGCTGCAGGGTTTACGGATAGGTCCTCTTCCCCTGCCGTCTGCCTCGTGAATGTACCATGCTGACCAGCCGTCTCCCAACCTGTTGCATTAGGATGTCGTAATTTGTTGGTTGACATTATCCCCAAACAAAGAGGTGGATCCAGGCTCCACAGAGTTGCAGATGGCCTTGAACTCTGTCTGGTCTGATATTAATGAAGATCCCGGCGCAGGGAGTTTTCCATGTGAACTTAACTCCTCCCCCTCAGCTAGAGCCTCGGTCACCTTCGTCATGATAGTTTCTTATCTATACGCCGCTTTACCAATCATGATTCCATTTAGTAGAGCAGTCAGAGCCGTCATGGCGTGAGTTTCCATGCTGGATTTTTCCTGCATGGCTACATCGTAACTTTCGTAGTTTTCATCGGGGGGTTACTCCAAATGGGCTTGTTCACTTGAGTTGCTTGCAGGCGGGTACATTTTCCTGATTTTCGCTGAACTGAAGCTCGTGGGTGGCACATGGTTGAACGAAGCTTTAGCAAGTTAGATCAGTCACTTTTTGTTCCGCCGGAACTTTTCTTCATAACTCAAGTCTTTAGCCAGAGAATCTATCGCGACCCTTCTGCACTTGTTAAGGCAGTAGTCGAACTGGAAGCAGCATCGCAATCCTCTCCGGATTCTTTGCTGAGAGGTTTTCCCCCTTCTTTGGTACGCTCCAAGGAGCTCATTCATGTCCTCCTCATAAATCAAGTTGTAGCGCGTCGACATTATCACTTCAACTGGTCTCATCTTCAGAGAGTTGTTGGGGCATGTCATTTGAGGTTACTTTCTTAGGTTTGAAATCGAACTGATCCATTCTGGTCCATAAGCACTTGCAATTATCTAGCCACACGGCCCTAATGCGTTGAGGTCTCTTCTTTGCCACGCTTTTCTTTTTCTGTGAGTGCAAAGATTCGCCCAAATCAGTTTCTATTAATTCGTCTGTCCGTAGTTATAATTTTAACACTAGAAATGCTATACGGTGACAATATATCAAACTGCAAACGGCCCGAATTTGCGGCGAGAAGGCCCTATACCGTTGACCTATTTACCGCGATGCGAGAGGCAAGATATAAACGTTAAACCAACCCTGGGTAGGGCTAACTACGCTACGGGTACACTAACCAGCTACCAAGGGCGATCCGCTTAGCATGAGGGAGTCTGTGAAAGGGTGTACTCCACGAGGCGGGCAGCCTATAATGGATTTTTGTAAAGGTTGCTTTACAAATAACTCACCGACAGGCGGCAGAAAATAGGCAGTTGGCCGGAGCAGCAGTATTCGTGAGCATCTTCTCGTTGCACTGCAGTCAATTCGAAACCGTTCAGCAAACAGGAACACCGGTTGACATGATACGCCAGCAGCACACTCGACTGACAATGCTCGTTCCGTCGCGAATCCACGAGCATGAATGACTGATGCCTTCAATTCTCCGTGCAGAATTGGGTACAGCGAGGTACGGTAGCACTCTCATATAAGCAATGTACGACTGAAGCGTGCACCACGTAGGCGTGTGAAATGGACCCAACACAGACACACAGGAAGGAGGAAACATCAGCGGCAGGTGTCCACTCCTCCAATCCTAAACAAACACTGAAGCATCGCTCAAGCAATCTATGAAGGACCGAGGTAGGTATATGGCGAGGTAAACTTACGCGTTACCACAATATCTCTAACCCTTCGGCCTAAGCAATGGTGCAAGGATCAATGAGCCGCCTTCACTAAAGCCCTTTCGCCCGCTTAACATATGCTGCCATGAAAGGTGACGCGCGGCTAACACTGAACCCCTCCTTTGGTCCTAAAAGGTGCTTCCATATGTATCAATGAGCGGTGCATAGCTAAACCACCTGCACGTACGTAAGCCATAGAGGTCAACGAGCGCCAAAACAAACTAACTTTCAATTCCACTCACAGAATAAGTCCCGTCTCTCGTCAACATCCGCCCTCTGTCCGCTCAAAATCGTGAAGTCTGCGTGGTAACCATAAAACACCCAACAGACTGTCGCTTGTTCACCGATTCAACAACCGGTGTTGTTTTTCACTCTACAATAAAGCTCGGATTTGCGGACACCGTCCTAGAGACAACCCCCACTAGCTGTCTGCCTTCTAGATGGTCCTACCACAATGTTCCAAAAAGTTTATTCCCGGCTGAAATGATTCCTGAGGGCTGAAAGAAACCTTTTGAGACAACGACTTGCAACGAGATCTGTAAAAGCGCATACTTGGGCATGAAGCGCGAAGGCAGCGCAGGATTTTGTAAGATACTATTCAAAGTAGACAGGGAATGAAAGTAGTGGCCGCGCGCGTGCGAACTGGTGACGGAAATACTCCTTTAATTGTGCGGCCACCTACAAGGGCGGCAACTTATGTTTGCGACTGGGGGGGGGGTCGGACAAGATGAATGTCTATTCTAAGCGGGGCGCGCCACCACAGGTGGCGCGCATCGTAGATAAGAAATTTTTTCGTTTTGCAGACCCTCCTAAGCTTGCATGACACGTCACTTCCTGTGGAGGTTTCTTTTTTTTCAAATAATTTTATTTATTCTTCTCTGGAAGGTGCTTCAAAATCGTATCGCCTTAGGGATCAGTTTCAATCACTATGTTCGCCGCGAAGCGCGGGATTTTGCAGGATCCAATTTGCCGACGACATTGCACTGACCCCTCTTTGATGACCTATCACGTAGATAGACCTGCGTTTGCTTACTTAAAAAGTAGCGGCCCATATTTTTTCTTTTGCGACCACAGAGCCATGGAGGGACACTCCATTTGGGCCAGACAGGTGGCCAAATGTAACACACATAAGCTGAAGACCACAACCGCGCGCTACGTGCGCGGAAATTTCATACTTTCGGACATTCCATCAAGGAAGTCAGGCTATCATTGATATAAATTTTCACACCGTGAACTTTTTTAATCATGTCTTCGCAAGAATTTGTGGCGTTCCCTTTCGGCAATCTGCTGCGCGCACGTGCCCGCAGCCCGCACCTAACTCTCAACAAATGGTCGCACCCATGAATTTATTGCTGAATCTTTGATTTTAAATTTGGCCAATAGACAATATATGCCAAGACAAAAAAAAAATCACATGTCCCTCCAGTTGTTAGACTTATTACCCCCACCCCCCGTCGCTCAATCTACTTCCCTTCGAGAATCAACAAGTGAACACAATGTTCCCATTTTGAGGCTTTCCATCGACTTTCATCAATATTTTTGGCCTTTTCTTCACGTTGGATTCGAATCATGTCTCTTGCCACGAAGAACTTGTGGCCTTCCCTGTCCGCATTTTCCCCCCGATGCCTCATCGTGTACCCTCATAGTGATAGTATTGTGCACGCTTGGCACTTAACTTTCAACAAGTGGTCGTCCCGCCATAAAAAAAAAATCACAATCCCGCATGTGTGTAGAGACCTACCACCGGCGCCCCAACCCCCTTCACCCAAGGGCGCATCCGACTATCTGAAAGTTTGGGAGGTCAAGAGCAATGGGGGTGTCCGAAGCAGAAGGGAACATTTTATTGTGAAAAAATCCTTATGTATGGAGGCCTTGGGGGTCATGGCCCCCGGACCCCCCTTTACTCGCCCTTGCCTTCCCGCTATCCTCAACTGAGATTTGTAATTTAGTTCGTGTTATTCAACTACCTGGTCCCCTTTTAGGCAGTTGTTTTGTTCCGGAACAGCAGATGTCTGCACAAGGCACTTCATATTCTGAACAGTACCCGGTACCCATCAATACCCGCACAGCGGATGCTCGGCAACTATTTTCGAAAATGTAGCGGCAGAAGACACATGAACTTGATCTTAATGTCATTATGCATTGTTCAAACACGGTGCTGCTGTGTATGTCGAATGCAGTGTCAGCGAACTAATAGTCGGTGGGGCTAAATATTGGAGGGGACAAAATGCATTGCGTCCCCCTCAACCAATCTTGGCGGGGGGACGCTTCCCCCCCCCCCCCCCCCTATGATCGCGCCCTGGCACCTCACTGAAGATACCATTGTACTTTGCGGAGCACAATCGCGAAAACTAGCAGACTAGTGAATGTGTACCCCTTAATGGGCCAGGGTTGGCGCCTTGACAGCTCCAGAACATATGAAATAGGGCCCTGGAAGTAGGAGGGAGCCTTTAGATTTGGGCACTTCGTTAAGAGCTTATTAAACGCTCCGCGCAAACCAATTGTGGCAAAATTGACATGCTAAAATGTGTACGATCGAGATCGCGCAAAATTGGAGTTAATCCCTTACACTACTTATCAGCAAATGATGGTCAGTCGTCATTGTCAGATGATGGAACAAGGTAAGGTGAGAAGAAAAAAGTTCTCCAGGCTTTTTCCCTCGTTCCAATTTCTTCCTCTTTCGCTCTTCCTCTTTCCGCGTCTATTATTTTTCCTGACCGCCAGTGGGGTGAGGGTGGCGTTCTGCTGTCTAGTCTGAAAATCTTAATCTGCTTATGGGAGGTCTGTCCCCTGAGCCGCCGCCATGTCCTCCACCAGTAGCTGCGTCACCTGGCGATATAGTTATACTTTGGATAAACTTACCTGGTAGAAACAACAACTCGCTGCTATTTGTGATTGTGGTGCTTCTGGTGTTTTGAGTAGTACAGCATCGCCACCATATCAGATTTTTTGATAGATCTGCTAGACTGGTAGTGTCCTCACCATTATATATAATGGAATAACCCAATGTAGCTTCCCCCCCCCCAACTTCGCTTTGTACTATGAGAACAAGCATTCTCGTATAAAGGCCGAGCGTTGATTTTTGATGTAACAGTTTTCGCACCGTCGGAATAATGAATGCATTAACTGGTCTGTTGTGGGTACTATTGATGTTTGGTCGATTGTTCGCTATGTTTTCGCCGGGATAACATTGGTAAGATCAATTAGGCTATATCATTGACACCTTCCTCATCGCTCAGAGACCGAGCAACCTACCCAGCCGGAGGATATAGGTGCCCTCGGACCTCCCCAATACCGTACTTCTAAAAAATTCGGAATTGTCCGAGAACGAATCGGCCATCGAGATTTTTTTTCTAAATTTAGCCTCGAGACGACATAGACAGAAACATTGTCTACGATTCGGCACAAGAACAGGTATCCTGGAAATCTGCATGGACGTTTTCGAAATTGCAGACATCCTGGCAACTTAATATATAGGACTTGTCCTACATTTAGTGAAATCAAGGACAGATGGACTTTTAACGATAGATCATGCAGCGTTATCAGGGAAAACATAAACCTAAACATACGTATGGCACTCATTCATGTTTTATTCAGTGCTAATAATCTACAAATATTCACAGATCTCCAAACATTGAAGTGATTTCTTCAAATATTAAAAAAAATAGCGATAAAGATAAAAGATGAAGATAAAGATAAGATATTTCCAAGTAATTTCTTTTTCTTCCATTTTATTTCCATTCTTTTATGGGTGTTGATATCCAAAGGTTTTGAAGATAGCCCGACATCAATTGAGTATTCGAAGTCATTTTTTGGCATATTCAATTTGAATTGTCTGATATGAACAAACATTTTGTTTTTAATTGATATCAGTAATGTTTTGTTTGATATTCACATTGATACACGTGCCATTCACCTACATGTCTATTTTAAGGATATCTCCAAATATTTAGAGATATTCGCTAATCAGTTACAGATATCTTCGCCAATATAGATCGATAGTCATTAGATATGATAAAATCAAAGGAAGATACACTTAATTATGTTGAAGATATCTGCAACTATTTCGTTGTATCTCAAACCGTTAAAACTTAAACGGCTCGTCAAAAAATAACGCGCCGTGTTCGTACTCATAATACAGATTCATGGAAATAACATATAAAAAATGTTCGTTGAACTTCGACGCCGACGCAATTCGATTGGAGTTTCCACCAAAGGAAATATAGATGTTTTCGAATATTTTCGAGAACCAACCATTTATTTCTCCGATTAGATGGGCTCTACTGTTTTAGTACAAATCCATCCGAAAGGCGCACGGGCGATTAGCAGACTGTCCAGTCTTCCAGTTAAAAAGAAAAGAAAATAGCGAACAGCGAAAGACGAAATTCAGGAAGAGTAGGCGACATTAGGGCAAGGGAAAACACAACTGGAGAATCAACCCGA
>JAODTK010001596.1:0-10932 GCA_026419785.1 Sclerodactyla briareus | reverse complement strand
ACCCGATTCCTATAAAAACGAGCCCGACAGCGCCCATCAGACCTGCACAGGCGCCCGAGGCAGGTCTCAAAATGACCAATTCACTGGCCAAATTTTCGGATTGGACATTCTCTGGAACTTGGCGAGCCATACCCCTTCTCCTATAAACGAGCGATCGATACCCAATTACTCGGAATTTCACGAATCACGGCTGCTCGCCGGCTTCCGACTGCGTCCCATCAGACCTGCAACAGGCGCACCAGGCAGTTCTCAAATGACCAATTACCTTTGGCAAAATTTTCGGACTTGGACCTTTTCTGGCATCTTGGCGAGCCATACCCCTTCTCCTATAAACGAGCCCGACAGCGCCCATCAGACCTGCACAGGCGCTCGGCAGTTCTCAAAATGGACCAATTCACCTTGGCCAAATTTTCGGACTGGACATGTCTGGACACCTTGGCGAGCCAACCCCCTCCTCCATATAAACGAGCCCGACAGCGCCCCATGAGACCTGCACAGGCGCCCGGCAGTTCTCAAAATGAACAATCACTTGGCCAATTTTTGGGCCTTGGACATTTTCTGGCACCTTGGCGAGCCATACCCTCCTCATAACGAGCGCGATCACCATTACTCATGAATTCACGAATCACGGATGCCGCCCGGCTTCCCCGACTCCGTCCCAACAGACCTGCACAGGCGCCGGAGTCTCAAAATGACCAATTCACCTTGGCCAAATTTTCGGACTGGACATTTCTGGACCTGCCGAGGCCAAACCCCTTCTCCTCTAAATACGAGCCGACAGCGCCCCAGAGACCTGCACCAGGCGCCGCAGTTCTCAAAATGCCAATCACATTGGCCCAATGGTTAAAGAAAAGTATTAAAAATAGCACGATCCACTCTTCTTCAGAGGTCTTGCTCTGTTGCTGCTCTGTGGAGAGAAAAGGAAAGGGAAACGGACCCGTTTCACCCATTGTGCCAACGTACCCAATGTAAAAGTCGCAAGGACAAACGTCACAGAGCAACAGCTCAGCAGCAAGTACCCCATAGATAAACATAATAAGAATAATAATAATAATAATAATAAGAATAATAATAATAATAATAATAATAGAATAATAATAATAAAGAATAATAAGAATAATAATAATAAATACTATTCTAATAATAAAAACGTACCTTTGCTAAAAATCCACCTTACGCAACGCGTCGACCCGACGAATCCTCTCGGCTCGACCTGGAGTACCATTGCGGAAATTGAGAAGAAAAGAATACAATGCGTAGCCCGGATCACAACAAAGCTCAAGTTAAACTAGAAAATGAATATAACATACCCTTTCTTGCCTTTTCCAGCACTCCCCATTGGCCAGCCTGACCGCGCCCCTCTCCTTACTTCCTTGGCCCCGGCTTCAGCTGGGGACAGGACAGAAAAGAACACCGGCCATTGGCGCACGTACTTTGGGGAATATCCAGTGACTAGAAGTTCGGGTTATTTAAAGGGGACCGAAGTAGAAGAAACGGTTACAGAGCTGGAAAAATGGCTTTTATGAGTCTACTTACCCACTGCTCTGAAAACAACCCTCTTCCTCTTGGAGAGGGGGAGGCCAGGGTGGACTCTTCGTAGATGCCGCCCGAGGTCCGCCAGGGCCTTTCCGCACTGGGTGCATATCCTCGATGATCACCGCTAGCAGGGGCTTGAATTACACAGTCATTAAAATGTCTTCATGATCAGGAGAACGCATTTTATTGTGTTTGTCAGGAGGCGTCGTTGTACTCACGTTTGAATTCTAGATTTTCCAAACACGAGATGAAGGGCTGCCAGTTTGTTTTGTTTTCATGAGCCAGTGCGAAAAGCCCACCTCTCAGTAATTTCGTAATATATCCGGTTAGGAGACCGTTTCACTCTGACCAAACGTGCCACCGAGTTACATTTCCAACGAACGGCCAATTCTCTCTGACCAAATGAAATCTAGGAACGCCGCCCCTCCGGTTCGGAAACTGGCAGTCCTAAAAAATGACCAATTCACTCTGACTAATTTTTGCGACTTGGTAATTCCGAACAAAAATCCAAAGCGGCACCTCTCCGAATCGGACACAAATGACAGTTTCTCGAAATGACCAATTCACTCTGACTAATTTTGCGACTTGGTAATTCCGAACAAAAATCCAGAAAGGCACTGTGACAGTGGATATGGTCCGGGGTCCGGGATTGGCAACATTATTTTCCACAATACGCTAGCTAGTAGGGCCGTTGTCTTGCCCAATCATATCCGTGGAATTATCCAATTGACTATTCAATTCGTGAGCAGATGTTCTAATAATTTGACTCTATTTTGACCAAATAGTTTTAAAGATCATACTAAATTACTTCCAGAATGCTACCTTCCTCTCTGAATCACAACCCGGATTTGAACGAATTTGAGGAAATTCTTAGAAAAAAACGTCTAGCCTAGCGTAATGCGAAAAATAAACCGCGGACATTCGGTTGGAGTTAGTGGCGAACAGTAACTGCGAAAAAAAGCTAGCGAATTGTAGCAGCAAACTGGAAACAGAATTGTGTACGGAAGCCTATAACGTCCAATGGGACAAGCAATCTTGTACTTATATAGGTATTATATCCTCTGACTCACCGTGGCCTAACTGTAACAACGATCAACGTTATTATGTCAAACACTACCATTCCTTGTAGTTCAATGAAATTGATGATACACCGTGGGACACCCCATACGTATTGGGTAAAGGTGTAACTACCAATGGAATTTGGTAATCTCATAACGAGCGTTTTTTCGTGCACAATACCGGGTAGTAATCAGGCGCGTAGCAGGATTGTCAACCCGGGGTGGCGGGTCCACTATTTAAGCGGAGCGCCACCATCAGTTGGCGCGGAGCGAACCCGAAAGTGTTGAGGTTTTTAACACCTCCCAGATCGCCGGAAATGCCTCTCGGGAGCATGAGGGGGACCGTTTTAATATGCTCACACTATCGCTAAAAACGAAATGCCTTCCTTCCTGTCGTGGATTACACTGAGAACAAAAATGAGCTTTGCACTCATACTGAAATCTATTGAATCCAAATGTAAGGGTTGTTTTCCTTCTCCACATACAAATTCACACCTCTCTAGACCAGCGCTATGCGAGTGACAGCATTGATTCCTCTGCCCGTCAGCCCATACAGTATATGCCGGACACTAAACATTTATGTCACTGATATGATTACAGTGCGTATATGTACCTTTGTTTAATCTTTAAAAACGAGTCTGGAGAAAAAATGAACCTGACAATCGGTTCATTTTTTAATAATATGCATTCTTCTCCTTCATAAAACGTACACCATCCCTACATGCTGAGATCACTGATGCCCATTCAAAACGGCCTTATTCAAGGGCGGCGAATTTTGTTGGCGGTTGGGGGGACGGACAAGATGAATGCCATCCTGTAGTGGAGCACCACTACGGGTTGGCGCGTAGCGTACAAGACAATTTTTCGTTTGACAGACCCCAGATTTGCAGGAAACGGTACTTCACGTGCCTTATGGAACAGTAGGCAGCATTCCTAACATTGTAAACAACTTTTCATTTCAGGTAAGGTTCTCCAAAACCTAATCGCCTAGGGATTCAATTTCAAGGTTTTGCGTTGGGTGCTGTGACATTCTGAAATACGATGCAAGTGAGGTTTCAGTCAAGGATCAATCGAAATGGGCAATGCCACCATCACTACGTTCGCGCAAAGCACGAAATTCGCAGGATCCAATTTGACCACGATCGACATTGCACTGACCGATAGGGCAGGCCTGAGTTTTTACTCCGTTTTTATCTTCTTTGCGGACCACAGGCGCATGGGGGGACATTTCTACTTGGAGCCAGACTTGTGGCCAAATGAGTATAACACAGAAGTTAAACCGCATTTTGCACTTTTTGGACATTCCATCTAAAAGATAGGCAATCTCTGGATATAAACTTTTATTCATGTTTGCACGAAAACTGGGCGTTTCTTGGCCACATTTCGTTGGCTATTTTATGGGGTTTCACCCGCAAGGTGCCTGCCCCGTTAGTATGTGCACCTTGCATGCAAGCAACTTTCAAAAAAGGGTCGCACCCATAAATTGATTGCCGAATACTCTATTCTAAATTTGCAGATAGACCATATTTTTCCAAAACAAATCCCAGGGCCCGTTAAGTGGTAGACTTAGCCCCGTGCCCCCCAGCATTCTTCCCGTCAAAGACAACAAGTTTACATTCTGGGCATCCCATCAAAAATTCAGGCAATATTTGGACTCACTTTTGGACGCCTTTGCTACTGAATTGTGAATCATGTCTTTCTGACAACCCATTTGTGCCGTTCCCTGGCTGCATGTCTGGATGCCGCACCGTGGGCCCTCATAGTGATATTATGAGCACAGTGCACTCAACTTTCAACAAGTGGTCGCCCCTAAAATAAATAAAAATCACAGTTCCCGCCTGGTGGTAGACTTACCCCGTCACCCCAACTTCCTTCCCCTCACAATAGCAAATTGTTTGACAACATCCAATGAAGAAGACCACCACACACCCGCTGGTGGTTTGAAGCCAGTCTATGTAAACGATGGCATTGGGCGAGAACACTTCTTTCATTGATAATTAAGAACAACCAGAAGTAAATTTAAGGAATTTTTGTTAAGAAGAATCGTATGTCTGCAGAAGGCACATCAAAATTAACTTCAACTTGAACATTTAGGTCATGGCATTGTGCATTTGTTTAAACATGATAGCTGATGGATATGTCGGATTACAGTGTCAGAAATAGCAGTCGGGCTCAAATATGGGGGGCAAAAATGCCATTGGCCCCCAACCCAAATATTGGGGGGGACCACCAAATTTGCATTGAGTTCCCCAACCCAATATTGGGGGGGAGCCCCGTCCCCGTCCCCTCCCCCCCCCTTCAGATCGCCGTCAGTCCTTGGCATTATCCTGTCCGGGAATGAGGCGCGCCTGCATCAGGCTTTGGCGACTGCAGTGAGTGAGAACTGCGTACCAATGCATGAACCGAACCATCGCCTGAGCATCATGCATGATTTCCATGCCAGGAGCAGTGGCACCGTTCGAAAACGACCACCTCATGCTTTGATATATAAGGTTATCGTGGCAGCTTGATGGGCGTTACTTGGCCAGAAAGTTCGAATAATGTGGTTATTTAGCCTGTTCTCTGTCGTTCTTCCTCACAGGTCTCTGGATACAAAACAGGGTGTCAAATCCGTTTCGAAAAGTGGGGGCCGGTGGGGGGATGTCGGACTGCAATTTACTATCTGAGCGGCGGACACTATTGGTTAGCGCGTTAAGCGCACCCCCAGAAAATTTTTGCTTTTTTTATACCTCCAAGATCGCTGGAAATGGCACTCGCTGGCAAAATTGCCCAACAAAAAATATGGATGTGCAATTTCAGTAGGAAAGGAATGTTGAGGAGTTTTCACTCTGCAGGATAAGGCAGATAAATATAGCAACACAGCATCTACGGCCTCTATGTTCTTATGAAAAAAATACGTCAGCAGTGAGTTCAAACTAAATACCCAAAACCTACTGCAAATTTACAATTTACGTAAAACAGGTGGAGCTAGTGATTGAAGCCAACCCCTACATTTTAGCCATAAATTCTGATCAGCCCAAAAGTGACAATATGTAATAACGGTCATTGTACCACCCGTTATGGGAAAATGTGGAGATTGATTTTGCCGGCATTCTAACGGAGCCCAATCAATTGCTTGCCAAACCGAAGCGTTGAGGAAAAGTTTCAAAGCGCAATAGATCACTCAGATGGCAGGAAATAGTAGACCTCACTTCCCGAGTACCTTGGAGTTCGGTGGCGCAGATAGGATTTTTTTTTTTCAGTGGGAGGCACTGGAGGGGGGGATGCGAGCTCGAGCAGTGGCGTCGCCAGAATTTAGTCTTGGGAGGGAGGCACAGTGGGGAACGAAAATACTATCTGAGGCGGAGCGCCACCATGTGTTGGGCGCGGGCGCACACGAGCATTTTTTGATTGTGCAAGCCTCCAGATGGCCGGAAAGGCCTTCACGGGCGTTTTGTGAGCATTTCGGGATCACAATTTTGTGATAGTGGAAAATGTTTGACATTATGCCAAACCTCGGTCCTGTCGTTGCCCCAACTTTTCAGCCAGAATGTTTTCAACAATTGCTGCGCCATACTAACCATACACCAGGGCAATTTTGCTCAAGATTTCCAGAGCACATCTGAGAAAAATCATGAATCCAGAGAAAATTGACATTTAGCCAACTTTAACTCTACTGTCCCAATCATGATATAAACGTTATTCCATAGAGAGCAGGCAACTTCCGAGTAATAGTTCCCTCTAAAAAAACACGCGCTAAAATTCACAGCAGTCCTGATAGCCCAGGATACTGCAGTTCAAAATTGCACGTGGATGAGAGAGGAGGAAACGGACAATAGGCTAACGGGTTAGTAATCCAAAAGAGGTTGCTTGTAGTTGTCAAGTTCAATGAAATGTTGCTTGTATATATTTTCACCTCACAGATATGTATAGCTAGGGCCGCTGAGGAAGAAATTTCCCATATAGAGCCGCAGAGATGTCGAGAGAGGGGAGAGCAACGGTACGAATTCCACACAGTACCACTAACCACGCGCGAAGCACGACGTAGTACCCTTATTAGTGCCTTGAGGCCAAAGTTTGGCACAATTAGGCTACTGCCTTTCTTGTCATTAAAAACAACAATACAGCTAGTCTATATCAACTGGTCGTCGATAATGACTACAGATTTTTTTTTCTCTGAAAATTGAAATTTCATTTGGTTGGGGGGGGGGAGATTGCGGGGGAGTGCACATGGTTTCGAGAGGGGCTCGTGCTCCCCCCACCCCATTGGCAAGCTACTGGCTAGAGTACTTCATATGTCGTTGATTCAATATCTGATCAGGAAGAGACAGCATCAGTCGGTGAGTAGTTTACACAGAAAATTCGAATAATGAGGCCTCCCACTTGTTAGAAAGGCACTTCCCAATCTTCCCTGATCTTTTTCACAGCCTTATTTTTTGTAGGGCGCTAGACATTGAAATGGGGAGCTGGTCAGAATACCGAATATAATTACGCAATCTCAAAATGTTGCTCTAAGTTCCATTGAAGTTGACGAAGAAACCACATTTTTTGTGGGCACTCAGTAGTTTTTTGTGTAAACAGTTCACTTTTGCTTCACCCGCCGTACTTCTCCATTTTCGCCCGAGTTGCGCCACTCATCCCAACTTGACTATATGCACTGCCGGATGCTGTCTGTGACAATGGTTTTGCCCTAGCATATTATGGTCAATCTTTCGACAAAGGATGCCAACATAAATTATGTCGAAATTGAATTCAACTCATGCATATAGTCGGGTTATGTGGGCGATCCACGAAATCAATGTTAACACCATTCAAACATTTCCCCTGATAGTTTGGTAGCAGGTTGGGGTGAGGGGGGAGGGGCTTCCGGCTCCGATCCGATATTTTATCATCGTGATCCGGAAGCTGATGATTGTTGAACACTGATAGACCAGCGAGGGGGGGTGGGGGGGGAACTAGTGCTAAAATTTGGGAACAGTCTTCGACACGTATATGACTCACAATGGCCTACGTCACTTTTCAGTTTTTTTTGTTCCTTTCGTATTTTTTACCACCCATGCCCGTTCTTCTAGTCATCTTCCTCTCCCCCCTTTCTCTTTTCCTCCTCCCTTCTCCTCCCTCTCTTTTTTCTCTCTCCCTCTCTTTTGTCCTTTCCTTTTTTTCCTCCTTTCTTACCCGGGGGGCGCGCACCCCAAAAGCCCCCTGGATACGCGCCTGGTATCATTGATGAAACATCAACAAGATATGGTCCTCTATCGGTGTTATATATTGTATCCAGGTGACAAAGAAAATGCTATGAAAAATATAGATATCTCGTGCCTTCGAGACGAAACCCCTCTACCAGGATATGGCTTCCTGCGGCTATGCTACGAGGTGACATTTGGGGGAGGACTTTATACTCCCCACCCCAAACCCCCCACCCCCTCGCCTCCTCTATAATTGAATTCGGTACAGTATTACTCTGTCATTGCGCTGTCTGAGTTTCACCGCCTTAGCCTATGACTAATTCGGGTGTGATGATCGCGATCGATTTTTTTAAAATACATTCCCATTCTTGAGATATAGAAATAGGCAGTAGGCGTATTATGAGATCACCACCGGGGTGCTTCGGTCCGGCGGTTCTAGCAATACCAAAGAACTTGATCGACCGGATCAGCCCCGCTAGGGTCTCGGCCGATGCTAGGTCGAGTGCTCCAAGTAAAAATATAAGGTCCCCAACTTATTGGACCCCTTCGGTTTCCGGTTATACCAGTATTCAAGTTACGGTGTGATGAACCCGAGGCTTAGTGAGACTGTTCCGGGGAAACGGGCTGGCAATATCTAGGCAATCGATTGACTCGGGCTTGCCCGCGCATGGGGGAGGGGGAGGGGGAGGGGTGTGTACTTTTGCCCGCCTAAAATGGGCGGGACAGTGACGACGCTCCACCGGCGCGGGATTCTGGGCCTAAATTAAGTCTGGAATATTCTCCACATCTATGAAGCAGCAGTGTTACTGAACATTCTGACAAAAAATCCATCACAAAAATATTGTTCCCTTCCCAAGTACAGGCGTTAAACAGAGAGACTCGGAGCTGCCATTTTCCCTCCAGGGTATTCGCATGAGACTGAACAAGTCTACTTATGATGTCACACAAAACCCCTACCCAGATGGATTCAAGCAGTTCTTGGTTTTTCCCCCTATCATTCACATGGACTGTGCACAACAATGTAGGCTTTGTACAATCACTGGAGGGCAGGCGCGCGAATGTTTTTGTTTGGGGGGCATGTGACGTTACTATAGAAGCGTAGCGCACATTGGTTGGCGCGTAGCTTACAAGAAATTTTGGGGTGTCCAGGCCCTCCAGATGGCCGGAAAAGGCATTGCCGAGGGGCCTGTGCTACAAATATATAGGCATAAATACAGGTCTCATGATGTGAAATTGAATGAATTATCAAGAACAAATCGAGGGAGAAAAATAGCAATTTGATATTAAGTTTTAATACAAGTTGAAGAAAAATGTCACTCCGTACAAGAAATTCATTTGATCCAGCCTATCTATCTACATTTAAAACACCTTTCTAAGTATCTACGTTGTGACAGGTTGAGATGCGCTGTCGTTTCTGTGAATGATAGCTATGCCCATGTGCATATATTGAGCATAGGTAACAACACATTGAATTGCCAAAATTTGAAGATTGACCGACCAAAGAATCCTTACACTGGCGGGGAGAGGGTGATCCCCACGAAATTTTTATTCTTAAATTTGGTTGATCGTTGCTGAAGTATAGCCCTACCAATTTACTGTACATTCAACTAATTACAATTTTCAAAATGGATGTTTTTCATAATGTTACTTAATTTTATACATAGTTCTTAACTCATCTGAAGAAGAAGCAAATGCTGAGTTTCGTAGGGAACAGTTTGTCTTGAATTAATTCGATATAGTTTCAGCCTTCGTTATAATCACGTGACAAGGCATAGTACCAAGCGAAATAAATACAAGGAAATTATACTCACCACTGTGTTTATAATTGCGTAGCCTATATATACACCGACGTGTAAAATTGTAATTCATTTTAATGGCCGTCTGATTTAGGTCATATTTAGTATAGTAAAGGATCTACGTCCTGACAGGATCGCAACCTCGATTGATTCGATTGATTGATTGGAGCAGCAAGATTACCAACGGGCTATGTACATAATGTGGCATATTAAACTATTAGTGTGTACATATAGGCTACAGTGATGTGCATCGGGTGAGCGAATGCAAGAACAGTGGAATATGTCAAACGATTGTGACGCGCAAGCACAGGGCCTTCTGCTCACGAGTCTCACATTACGGCCATTACCGGACCGCAAAGATGCAACTGGACGATGACTCAATCTATATATAAGCATCCCAGAGTGGGTTAATATGATTTGATTGTCGCTATTCACGGATGTATTCCTAGAAATGTGAAATATTATTAAAAAAAATAAAAAAAATAAAAAAAATAAAAAAAATACATTGAATGTTTTCTGAACATATGCAAATATGGGGGGGGGGCTAAACGTTTGCCCCCTCATTTTTTTCAGTGGGGGGTATGAGCCCCGAAGCCCCCCCCCCCCCCCCCCCCCCCCCCCCGCCCCCCCCCCGGTTCCGCCGCCACTGCTGGATATGGACAAAGAAAGAAAGAATTTCAGGACTAAATTGGATCGAATCTCTGCATAAATCTTAGAATTATTTGATATAAATTAAATAACAACAAAAACCTATAGAGTACAAGTGGTTAGGTTGATATCACAATCCTTATCAAATGGCCAGCGTCCTGTTGTCATTAAAAGTGAAAAAGAGTCGGAAAAGTATGCAATATTTTCAGATGGAATTGGGGAAGCTGTTCACGACATGATGCGTCTATCATTTAACACCATTAGTTCAGACTTTAATTCTCCTTCAAGAGTCCAACCATAATTCGTCGGGTGTCAAATCGCTTGCGGCCGATGACCGAGGGCCTTATCGGGAATCCGTGAGCCGCATGAATCAGAAAAAGGGTATTTAAAACTATTCCGAATCCTTGAGAGAAAAAATACAATGCCGACGGTACTGTTTCCCCCCAAAATAATGCTCATTCGATGTCACACCCCTCAATAACTTTGTTCGCCGCGGCAAATTTTCGGCCTGTCGGGCAAAAAAGAGAAAGAGGAAGGAAAAAAGAGGACGGAAAAGAGAGGACAAAAAGAGGAAAAGGGAGAGGAGGAAAACGAAAAAAGATTTTAGGAGGAAAAGAAGAAAGAGGGGAAGGGAGGAGGAAAAGGGAAGTAAGTAAGGGATGCAAGGTAAGACAGGGAAGGGAACGTGGAATAGAGAGAAAAACGGGAAGGCCAGACTTATAATCGGCT
>JAODTK010001595.1:0-10705 GCA_026419785.1 Sclerodactyla briareus | reverse complement strand
CCGAGTCTGTCCGCATTTCGGCAAAAGGGGAAATGAAGGCGTACTTAAGCTTTGACATTCATGTTTTTTCATGAGTTTTGTCAGTTTCTTTGACAGTTTTTTTTTTTTGGTCCTATATTCCAGAGATACAACTAATTTCGACCCTTTTGCTGAACAATTAGGAAGAATTTCCGCAGAACTTAACACTGAAACAGTCGGTTTAGGCGAAACTGCGGTGGCAAAAGTTCAAAAGTGTACTATGGCTGAAAATTTGATCAATTACCCCCCCATTTGAAAAGTGTCGAATTTTTTTTACGCGCTTCGCGCGCAGTGTATATTGGTGGTCTGCTTCATACTCATAGGCTGCAGTAAATCGGGATTTTTAGGATTCCCGCAGATTTGGGTTCCAAATTGAAAGAATCTCGCGTACGTGGTGGCGGGGCGTCTATAAAATTACTGAACGCCCAAATTTTACTAAAAAATAATGCACCAGATTGCATCGAGGACGGTTCAATTTCAAAATTTTCCATGGTCCCCCCCCCCCTTGACCCCCCCCATAACATTCACCTTTGTTGCCAGATCCGTCGGCAAACAATCATCTCTACAACCCCCCCCCCCCCAATAACCTGATTTTACTGTTTTGAGAACACTGTGGGTCATTATGAGTCCACCGTTTTGTTAATATTATGTGAAAGGACTCAATGTTAACTTTGCAAACTAAACTTCGCAAGCGCCTCCGGCCTTATGTGCGACCACGTTGCAGCGTGATCACTCTACCCATGCCGTCTTCACGGCCATATAAAAAAAAAAAAAACAAAAGATATCTTCGAATTTGCATTACTAACAAAGTTTGTCCAAAAGTAAGCCTGCCTACTGTACAGAACGTAGGTCCAGTTTCATCGGGTTAGTTTCTGTCAGGTGTATCGAATGAAATATGACCTGCCAGGAGAAATTTGTCATGCATTTTTTTTTTCATTTTTTCTTTTCCAAAAATTTATGGATTTTGTCAAACTCGTTGACGTAATACACTTACAAAGTGTATCAAATTGGCACCATTTTTGCACCTAAGCAGTATTATGACTCAAAAAAACTCCCCTAAACCCCTCCCCATGTCAGGCATCCGCCAAATCTGCGCCCCCCCCTATCGTAAACCCTGCGTCCGCCCCTGGTTTTCTACTATTGTCAATTTGCAAGATGGTTTGGACTAGATATAGAAACGACTGAATAGTGTCACATTCTCGGCGATGCTGATGAGATCCTGCAACTCCGGGGAGTGCCTTCTTGAGTCTGGCTTTGATCACTAGCTGGATTGACGAATGAAACATCAATAAAAATTGAAAATAAATCTGATATTAGGTGAATGGGTATCAGATGATTATATAAAGTCACGAATGAACCGTCTCTATCTGTTTTTTTTTTTATTCGATATACCAATTTGTAAATAATTGAGATTTTCTATTCTTTTGTCCATCAAGCACGTACCCAACCTCATTTCTCCTATGTTTTTTTTTGTTTTGGCATTTGCAAACTGGCTTAGCGCGCCTAATTAAATTGTTGTTTACATTCTTAGTTCGTCGTCGTGGAGGAACAAACTGAAGAAATGAAACAAAGCCTGTCGTCGAGAAGTCATAAAGCCGCATCTGAAGACAGGATGCAGTTCGTGTATGAATGAAAATCTTCTTAGTTTCAGCAAACATGGATGTTCGAGGCCCAACCAAAAATAAGCGGAGGATTGGATACGCCACTGCTGGGGCGGGGGGTCAGGAATGTGCACTGTGCTGACGAGTTATGTTACTGTTACTAATTACTAGGCACACTTGTAGGCCCTTTGCACTGCAGCTTGGGCCCCCGTAGGGTAGGTAGGGCCTAGCCCTAGGTGAAGAGGAAGGGTGGCTTAGTTTTAGACTGACCCAAATTTACACGGCATAATATCAATTCATATGAATTTGTACCTTGCAGTTGGTTCTCTGTTTACAAAATTGACTGGGAAGGTAGGCTAGGGCCTAGCCTATGCCTATTCATAGACCTTTTCGCCAAATCAAAAACCAAACAAATAGGCTTTATCGCAATTGCATTTCGGGTCTAGGCCGAGTCAGGGGGCAAAGTAGGCAACTTGGAAGGCCAAGTAGGAATTTCAGCGGATTAAAACTGATTTTCATGCGAGAATTTGCACCATTTCAGTCAGATCTGTCACGATAATTTGTAAAAAAATGATCGCGAAAACATACTAAATTTTGGAGAATATGCCGGCGAATGAGGGAAGTACTTGGAATTTACAAGTTTTCCAATACATGCTAACACAAAATGCCCCCTGAAGTATACCAGCATGCCTCGTAAAATATCCCAAATGCCGCAACATCTATTTACGAAAAGGCTAATGGATCGAGATCGACGCTAACGACGTACCCTCACAATAGCCAAATATCACCACAGACGTCAGTAGGTGTAAATCTCTGTACAAATTCATGGGACTTACTCGTTTTTCGAACTTCTCACACCTTTTTATGTATAGTACTTCCAGTTTCCACATAACAGCTGAAATGTTTTCATCGATAGTTGCTAACTGTGCATTAAATTTTTGCAAACCACGCAGTACAAAAGTGAAGTTATTGACATTAAAAGTTTAGGCAAAGCCCTTCAGTGTGCAACGACCCCCACCCCTAACCCGTCTAGCGCACACCGTGCATACAAGGCTGACGTAATGCCGAATCATGGAATAATTAATATAGTATCAGGGCGATAGGGGACCTGCGAAACATACACCCCTTACCTCGGGGCACTTTGTCTTCTGTGTTGGTGCCAGTCATGAAGCAAGCCAGACAAACATATATTTCACTCTTTGTTCTGATCGCCCACCATATCCTGAGATGGTCTTGTTGTTATTCCTACTCCACAAAAAATTGCAGAAATCTGAGTTCTGATTCAGTGCTTGCAACAAAGCACAAAATAATTACTTCATCCTATCCGTAGTGCCACTCTTAGGTTTTAACAAAGGCATAATAATATTTGGTTTTTCGTCTGCCCTGAACTAAATTTAATATTCATGGCTACCTTCATTTTAAAATAACATTTTCTCATTTTTATTGTTCGCCTGAAAGAAACTCAGGAAGAGACTTAGTGGTCACTATGGCGTGTGTGTTATTTCACACTATTCTCGTTAGCGGATTATCTCACAACCGTGGGGCCGATTATGCGAAACTTTGTGTGTAAGCACCAGGTTGAGTGTGCACGATCTGATGGATTTTTGGGCATCAAAGTCAATCAAGAATGTTTGGAGAATTAACTTATTTTATGTAAATTAATTGTTTAAGCTCGGTAGCAAGATTACACTGTATTTAGCACGCATGATTCATCATGTGTGTTGGAGAAAGTAGCATGGTCCATCCTCAATTTGCGCACCTCGCACTCTGACTGCAATAAGTTTTCCTTTGTATGACTCCGATCCTAAATAATGATACAATTAGTGGAACTCACCTCCTCACGCTCTTCAACATGATACCTAAACGGGCCATATCCGATGAAAAATCAGAAAACTATGTGAAGAAGAAAAATCAGTAATTTTTTGGAACCCCTCCCTCATTTGGGCATTCGGAACTGAGTCGGCACCTGCCACTAATTTAGAATTTTTTCTCTCTCAGTGAAGTAATATTAATCGGTACAAGAAGATACTCAATTTCCTACTGAACATTACTATTTGACGAAATGAAGCACGATGGAAACATCACGAAACTGAAAACAAGTTGCTGATTCTCAGAGTTAGGGCTACCAGCTTATGCTACGAATTTACGTGTATGCTAGGTAAAATGGGACATGTGCTCAAATTGATGGTAGTTGACGATACAGCTGGCGCGTGCATTCCGCGGATAGAATTGGAAAAGCAACCAAGCATGTGAACAGCTACCAGTTGAATAGAGAAGGAATAATTCCACCAAATATTGTTTACTTCTTGGGGCTCAAAAACCTTGTAATATATCATTACTGTAAGCTAACCCTACTGCGAATTCCTGGCTAAGGCCTGATCCTCCTATCCAATCCTGTCTGTAACGTTTTGTTTTCCTTTTCCTCCGCCAAAATGGTCCCGTGCTTCTGCTTGGATCACAATGGTTCAATAGTCAAAAACTGCAAACACTCTTCTCCTACAACAAATTTTTTTGGTGTCATCAGTGCTGATGTTCCGTCATAGTGATTGTCTATGGGCTGTACCTTTGAGGTGTTCAGAGAATTTTTGACCGAGGTCCACTTGGGCCCGAGGGCCAATTGTATGAAATTTCACACAATCAGTACTCAAATCATCTCCTTCCGCAAGCTTCAATTATTTTTTCTTCAAAGTTACCTGTAATGTTCCTTGTGGAGCGGGCCATTGGGCGGTGCCAGGAATTTTGAGCCCGGGGCCCATTTGGGGCCAAAGGGCCCATCAGATGAAATACTGCGAAATATTGTATCTCATACAAATTTTACTAATTAGTTTGGCCTTTGTTTCTGATCTTTTGGTCCATAATGAGGCTATAGACCGTACCTTTGGGGTGGTTCATGATTGTTCAGGAATCTTGTATCTAATACAAATCTAGTTGCGCACCATGCTGATGTTTTCAGTCATATGATTGTCCCCCCCCCCCCCTAATCGCTGTATACCCTTCAGGGCTGGCCCGGGATTTGGGGACCCAAGCCTTGTGTGGCCGAGGCCCGTTATTGAATTATGCAAAATGCTTCGCCTTTTACAAGTTTGGGTGTTCACATAATGAGACATTCGTCTGCATACGATGGCTAACATTCTACTGTAATCCTTGGGTGTTCAGGAAATTTTTTGGTTACAAGGTCCCCACTTGGCCAGAGGGCCATTCTATTCTGATGGATGGATGACTTGTGGAGTTCAGAGGTCAATATGCCATTGTGTGAACGTTGCCTCTTTCTCAATTGGGCATTCTTCGCGGGATGTTGACTAGTGAGTACAATGTTATTGACTGCTGAAACCTTTTTGGGCCATATAAAGATCATTGTCAAAGGTTGTTACAACATGGGCACAATGCACAATATGCCATTGCTTTGAACTGCCTTCTGCTCATGATCTTGAACATTAACACATAATTGAACATTCCGTCTTTGTATATTTGGGCGGTTTGAGCCGCGCACCATTGGTGCCTTGTTTCAAATTTTACCACTACCATGATCACTGGTTATGTGTTCCTTATTAATCTGTTAGTAGCATGCAATGCCTCTGACCAACACTCAGACCAGCGGGTGTCGCATCAGAGCGCTTTTTTTTTTACAAGCGCCCAGTTTTGTAATGTTGTGTCAGTCACGGTAAGGTACGGAACAACTCAATGACCGTACCTTTCTGTATCAATGTTCGTTCTACTAAGATGTTGTACACAGTTGATTTCAAATTTTTTCCAATCGAACCGTTCTCTTGTCATCAGTAATTGTCCCTCATTATTCCTCTAAACGTTGAGGACGTAAATGTGTCTGCCTCCTCTGCCCTTCACCCTCCAACCCTCTTGAATGTCTCGATGTTCCAATGAGCTTGGTCTGAATCATGGATCAAGCTCTCTTGAGTCTCTGCAAAAAAGCTGCAAAAAGCTGCAAAGTGGAATCAGCGTGCTGTGTGTTGCGACGGTTGTGACGAATGGCACCATGTCGATTGCATGAACAATGGGGAACACAAAAAAAAAAAAAAAAAAAAAAAAAAAAAAAAACCCACCCCGTAGTTTTATGAGGCTTTAGCGAACCAATACCAACATCAAGCTGCTGCTGTCAAATAGCGGCATGCCAAACTTTTCAGATTTCTTGTTTTCAAATGGCCCACACGGAACTCTCCAATCAATTTTCCAGTCTTTCAGTTGATTGTGAAAGCCCCCTGGATGATGCATCTGGCGAAAGCATAAACCAGCCCTCCTCTGCAACTTCATCCCCCCCTTCTGTGTCATAACTCTCGGAGACGTATTGACCAAAGGCTAACCCCACGTAACACATGAAGGTTTTAGGCTAACTCAGCGTGACGGACGGGCCATTTGGAGGGCTACTTTTTATTTCCAATCCTGTTACAAATTATTTATAGAGTGTACCTGTACCATTTGAAACCATCTTGACGCACAGCACAAATACATAAAATTTTCAATTGAAACAAAAGAATGAGATGGTGATTCATGTGGCTTCATTCTTCCAATTTGAAATCAGAGTGACGGACGGACGGTACCAAAAAACACTCAATTTTCTGAAAACAATAATTTTTCGAAAACTATCTGTTGGTTGATTCAGAGTTTCTTTTGAACAATTATGCAACTTACTTCTTGGTAGATGAAACTATCACCAAAAAGCTGAATGAAACTAGTATATGGCTTACCCTTTTACAATAGGGGTTGTCAAAAATGGTGACGACGTGACATGACGGACGGGACATGTTTGACACTTTTTTCCATCCTACTTCATTAGAATTTTAACCTATCAAATTTTGTCATTATGAGTTATTAAATCGATGACATAATGAAGAGCAAAGGCTCACTCCAATAAACCATCAAAGATGTAAAAATCTCTAATCATCCAATCAGGAATTGTGACTGACAAACGTGACGGACGTGACATTTCAGTTAAGGTTTCAGTTTCTGTTATCATTTGTAAAGTGCAAGAATTAGAAAGTAACATCATTTGGCCCCACACTGGTGAACCCATCGAAGCTGTCAAACAGAGAACAGTCTTACAACCCCTGAGAGTAATAAGCACCAATTGGAGACAATTAATTTTTAATGTGGCGTGATTATTTGAAGGGAGTTTCCAAGGGAAGAAATGAATGAGCGTCACCAGAAGAAGGTGGTGACGTGTATTCTGATACATTTTGTTACATGTGATTAGGACGGCTGAGAAAATTCATGACTTTTCTATCTTAAAACATCATGCCCCATATTTATACTCCTCCACACCACCCCCTTAGCTTTGGCTCTAGTACTTACAATTTCTTGCTGTCTATTTTCAGCTAGCACCAAGGGGGGGGGGGGTAGCAGCAATTAGGGTCAATTATTGAGAAAAAGGGGCTATAAGCCTAACATATCACAATGGTGTGGAAATGTTCCATTGGATCTACACATATCCCCTCCTTTGTACCAAATAGAACTGGCTTTCTGGTTCAATATTAGGCTTTCACCCTTTTAGGCAATCATTGTACTTACATACAATTTTATTGGCCTATGGGTTTAGGCCTAGAAGACCCATCATACACCACTTTATCCGGCATGTACCAACACTCGATGTCTCGATGGATAATAAGTTTGTTGTGGTGACCAGAGGCTATGCTGGCGTAGTGTTGATGGACATGGGAACCCTGGGTGAACTAGGATCTGCTGAAACACTCCTGAACTGAAAAGATCGGTGTGTTTTTGCTTTTTTTGGCTGGGTTTAGAAGGTTTGACCTGGTATGGTCTCGAAACCGTACTGAGGCACTTCAATTGACCTATAAGGTAGAAACGTCTGTTAATAGTGGGGTTTGTGATCTACACGTATGATTTATAAGAGAAGTGACAGGACACACTGAACATATTTGTGACGGACGGGACAATAGTGTAACGGACGGGACAAAGTTTGTGTTGTAATATTCTTTTATCACTCAATATCAGCAACAATTTTATTTTGCTTTCTGTACGTGGTAGATCTAAGAAGATAGAATTAGACTTAGGGCCAAAAATATCCTTGAATGATAACAAGACTAACGTTTTTTCATGTTTTTTTTGTGATGGACGCTGACGCTTTCACAACATGAAAATTGAAGTAATAGTCATTCAGTCAAAATACACACATCGCACTGGGTAAATATTCATTCTGTACTTGGGCAAAAAAGTAGACCAAATCTTGTATTAAGCCATTAAAAAGTTATTTGAATGATGTTTTTATGTAACAGTTGGACTTGGAGAATTTTTCTTTCTGTTCATATTTAGTGTATTTTTTGAACTTCAAATCCTCCCTCAACTTTAATTCCAATGCAAATAGATATACTTTATAGTGTACCAAACTCAAGATGGTTCCTGAAATCCTGTACTTGTCTATTTGGCGAGAAATAACAATTTGGTGAAAAGAAACAATTGAGAATCTTCCGTAGTTATCAATTTCCCAGCGAATAGGGCATAAGTGTCTCTGATTTGGAATGCTTCATTGGACATGTATGATTGAGATCATTATGGAACTGGAACTCACCTGAATTTTCCACTGTCAACCGTAGTGAGCTCTTCCCACCCCAATATCATGTTCTTAGGACGACATGATTCTCGTCCCTTAACACCTGGGGGTAGTGTTTTAACAAAATCGCCCACCAAAAGTGATTTAATTGCAACCCATAGGCTTGATCTTGATACTGACTGTGAACGTCTGGATTACTGTTCCCTCAAATGGCATTAACAGCTAACAATTGGGGCCTTTTATTATCGGTCGACAGCATGTTTGGAAGTACCATAGACTACCTCGACCAACTTGAGTTATCTCTCAGGAGAATTAGGCAGTCTGACCCATATTTGGCTTGCAGGTGATCTTTAATTTCCCTGGTTGACTGGGGAGTCACCCTGTTTGAAACCCATGCCTACTCATCGTCCAACTTTCCAACACATGCTTTGACTACTGCTGACTATGGGATTGAAAAAAACCGATAGGGTTACTAAACCGATTGGCGGGTCACAACATCTCTTGACCCTCTTTTTTTAACGAACAACCCCACACTGGTAGAAGGTCTTCCCTTGTTCCTGGGTTAAGTGGAACCATGACAGCATCCCTTCGTTATAATAGTCCTAAACAAAAAATAGTCAAACAGAAACCAAGCCTAGGCAAGTGTTCCTGTATTAGAATCTAAGTACAGACAGATAGAGAGAGCTTGAGGATTATAGTGCTATATTGCAGAAGAGAGCACACAGCAAGTCTCAGTTGTACCCTTGCGATGAGTTTTGAGAGAAAAATAAGGTCTTCATGGATTCCCATATTCCCACTCGTATTGTTAACAAATGTAATCAGACCCCGTGGATAGGACCCGGCATTGGCGAATGGGCTTAAAAAAAAAGAAGCAACGTGTGCCTTAACCATATGAAAAAAACACACTTATCACAATTCTTGGATCGTTTTCATGTTCAATGTCCTGCGTAAGGCTACTCAGAGGGTTACACCGAAAGCCTACCGGACTGTTATAAAACTCTATATGCTTTGAGTCAGCAAAAAGTTTTGGTCCTACATGATGAAGAGTCTCAAAACTGACACTGTTGGTATTCCTTCCGTCAAATCTGATGATGGTTATAGTCTGAAAATCAGCTAATGCTGAGATTTTGAACGACCATTCAATCTGTCCACGCAGGAGGATGAAAATCTTCCTACTCTCGGCCAGCAAGTCATTACCCTCACCCTACACTATGCCTGATTTTGTTATTACCACTGAAGGGGTTTACTAAACTCCTACAGAACCCCTCGATTCTCGCAAAGCTTCCTGGTCCTGATGGTGTCCCCGCCTCAAATCCTAAAAATGGCAGCGGAGGAAATTGCCCCAGTTTATATGAGGCTGATCTTTGATAATCTATAGAGAATCTGGTAGCTACCTCATCTTTGGCTTTTCTGCCAAATTATTCCCATTACCTACCCCCTATTTAAGAAAGGTGATGAACTGCTGCCATATAAATACTACCGCCCATTTCCTTACGCTATAACTGTAAAATATTAGAGCTCATATTTTGCATTCCCCATTATGACACACTTCGAACCAGTATCTGTAACACTAATGAACAACATGGATTTAGAAGCATTCACTCTTGTGAAACACTAACACGCATAACTAACTACCCATGACTTAGCTTATACTCACTTAAACCCTATGGCTGCCTTCGATTCTGTGCCGCTCAATGCTCCAAACTGATCACTATGGTGTTCGTGGTGAATTGAATAATGGATAGCAGGTTCCTTAACACGTGTCGGTAAGCAGAGGTGGGTCGTTGTTGGTGGCGATTACTCCTTACTTACTCCACTTGGACAGAAAGTTTATCTGCGTTCCCCAGCACTCTGTTTCATAGTAACCCCTGCTGTTCCCACCTTCATCAACGCCTCCCCAGAATTTACAATCCGAGTTTTTGTTGGCCTTTTGCGGATGATTGTGTGGTGGTATCGTCAATTCAAAATAGTCTGATTCATGTCCAACTCCGAACTGACCCTTGAATACCTTGACTAGTGGCACCGAGTGGCAGTTACCTTCACCCAAAAAAAACCGCCAAAAAGTGTTTTGTGATGTTGCTTACCCATGGCTCGTAGCCCAAAACTATAACTTAAACTCGGAGGCCATCTACTGGGTGAAGCCAAATGTCATTCCTTATCTAGGTGTCGATATAAAACTAAAAACAACCAACCTTACCACCTTACCTGGCGTAATCACATCAATTGTATCACGCGACTGCTAACAACAACTAGGTTTCATTGAAAGAAATCTGTTCCTTGTACTAAAGAAATTAAACTAACAGCCTAGTATGGCATTAGTTAGTCCAACATTTGGAGTATGCCTCTTGTCTGTTTGGGACCCCCTATCATATGACTTTGTTAACAAATTAGAGATGGTTCAAAACAACAAACGCCGGGCGGCGCGCTCTGTCACCAACCAATGATTCCGAACGATCTCGGCATGTTTGGTGGCAATGCTTGTTTGACCTGGGCTGGTCTTCTTGAAGACATAAGACTGCCAGTATAGTTTGATATTCTTCAGTCAGAGGCAAACGGCTTGGTCTTT
>JAODTK010001594.1:0-10762 GCA_026419785.1 Sclerodactyla briareus | reverse complement strand
CATTAAAAATATTGAGAGGATCGTTAGCTTATATTTACCATTTGTTTATTACCGGTGTCTGGGTTTTAGCGAGTTACCAATTGTGACCTGTTCACTGTTCAGCCTCTCAACAATGTTTCACCACGTTCAGACTGAACACACAACTTAGCCTACGGTAGTTTCGCAAATTGTGACATTCGCTTTATGATATTCTGGCGATATTTTGTGAAGATTTACGTTTTTGGAAAGAATGGAACGTGGCAAAAGAAAATCCATGACCTGGGTCACCTAGGATGGACTAACTGGAGGACTTGATCTCCATGAAAAGTGATGAAATTTCGACCAGCTACCAACGGAGGGCACTTACTGCCCTGTGCACATTTTGGCAGAAGACATCACAAGATTCAAAGCAGCAAATCGATCATAAGGAAATGTGGAAATGCAAAGGGTCAAAGGGGTGGGAGGGGGGGGGGTCTGGAGATGAGAAATTCGGGGGAAAGATGATTGAAAAATTTTGGGCAGCGGGAAAAAAGCAAAAATGAAAAGAAAATCGACAGAATTTTCGAGTCAGTTGCTGGACTGGCCCAAATTTATTGACAAAACGCCAGAAAACACAATGGAAGATTTCCCGCGCGCTTGGCGCGCCGGTGTACCAGTTGCCGGTGACCCACTAAGAAATTCGGGCAAAATTCGTCGCCCCCTAAATTGGAATCGTTCCGTATGCCTATGTTGGCGGTCGTGGAGGTAAGAATCACACCTACTTCCAAAGAAGAGCCGACTTACTGCACATGAAGCTCAGTCCAATTTTGCAGAGAAAATCACAATATCTGAGTCGAAGTCGATCTTAAGGAAAAATGCAAAATTATTCTGGAGACGAGTGATGTTTAGGAGATGTCATTAATGCATCAGTATTGCATCTAAGGCTAAATGGTTGCAAACATTGTAGGATGGAGGGGGGGGGGGCTTCGGCGGTCTGCTGAAAAGTGAGATTTAGATTCAGACTACCGCCCTCGATCGATTTGGCAGAGGAAAGGCATAGGATTCAAGCAGCAAATCAGACCTCGAGGACATGTGAAAATGCGAAATTATTTCTGGAAACTGAAGATGAGTGAGTGTTTTGTTGGAGTGCTATATGCACCAAATTGCATCTAAGACACCGGGAAATACAAAAACAATCATAGGGGAGGGGGATACCTCCCCTTAGGCCCCCTTCCCCGGATCCGTCATCAAACTTCAGCCCCCCCCCCCCCCTCTCCCGTACACTCAAAATTACGTTCTAACGCCACTGAGATTAATGTTATTTAAGGGAACAAATTGAAAGCCACAAGATGAGAAGTGGATAAATTAATTTCTGTCGAACACTAGTAGGCAAACATTGGTAGGTCAATATCGGCAAATTTCCCAAATTTTACGATACCGGATCTAGGCTGTAGGCCAATATCAACCGATTACCGATACTGGTAATTTCAGTCAGCTCACCACTAGTAATAAACATTGTAGTGTGCATGCTACACGTACTCGAGTGTTGAGCTTCAGTCCCGGTTGTAGACGTGGTTTGAATGGTTCCCACTCCGTGGAATTTGTATAGCCATGCGTAAGCTCTATTAGTATTTCGCAGCTTTCTGGTTGGGTTTATCTATTACTGAATTGTAAGCCGTCGCAAATTCAGTTATCCTGACAGGCTAGCCTAATACTCGAACCCCGCCATAGCCTACATAACATTGCTTGGGGTCGGAAAAATTTTCCACGGTTGTTGAAACGATTGTGCTGCAGATATTCGCCACATTGGCGTAGCAGACTAATTAACCATAGGTTTTTCTCTTCCGGGTGGATTCCAACTTTCACCCGTTCCTGGCCTAGCTCCTAATTTCAACTGATATACCGCATATCCACAAGTACTGTGAAAGACGCATGTTTCGATTGCTTTAAATTGCAAACTCGTTGCACAACACATCTGCCAGAAGAAACTAACCCCAAAACGCCCGAGGCAAATCGAAGGGGATGCCTTTTTCAGCTCAATCACTGCAACTTTTTTTCCGTTATGTTATAGGCGCCGACACGTCCAAAATTTATCGTGCGACCTTTTTATCGCACCATTGTGAACACCCCATCCGATCAATTGAAGTTAAAGCCTAGTCTCATACGATTTCATTCATAAACTACTTCATTGCAAGCCCATAATAGGGCAACTCAAACTTACCCATGAATAACACAATTGGTAGAGAGTTGACCTTCCACCCTGGAGATTGGGATTCGAATCCCGGTAGGGTCGTATTGGTATCCTCTTGCCTTCTCGCTTGGCGCGCAGCAGAAGAAATTTGGGGCAGGGACAAACGAGGGGCAGGCAACTTGCAAGTTGCGTTGCGTTCATTACTCCATCCATTTAGTTACCGCCAAAAAGGCGTGTACCTGGTGAAAGGATATTCGCAGCTGAGACACATCGTGTAGTATATCCCAGGTCCAGTCCTCCCGTTTTCGCAAGTATACACCTAACAAATTAATTCCAGTAAAGCCAATTCTATATTACACGGCATGGCAAGGCTCATTCGATCATCGCCAGAGAAATGCTTCCCCTCACATGATATATTACATACATTCACTTCCCAACTTTTGTTTTTTTTTTTGTTTTTTCTTTTTACTGATATTTTGCAATCTCTGAAATCGATATATGCGGCATAATATAGATAGTGAAAACGCTGTATATAGTCCTGTGGGCCAATAACCTAACCCCCCCCCCCCATTAGGGACTTTCATTCACTGTGTTTTTCAGTTAGACAGGACTCTCAGGAGTCATAACAGGCCTGTTTCCATTTAAATTCTGGGTGGTAACCACCAGGGCTGATACCATGGCAACGTGAATACGGACGGAAATTTTCCATATCGCTCCCTTTTTCAACGAAGGATCCATTTTAAAATACAGTATCGGGTGTCTGAACATACACATTCACAAGGCATCAATGTATGGTTCAGTAGCAGGGTTGGTGATGTTTTCGTATTCAAAAAAAAAAAAAAAAAAATCGGATATTTTTTTTTTCAATATAAATAAGAATTTTTTTTAAATTAAATCGGATTTTTTTAAATCTATTTTCTTACAATCCCACATTCCACTCTCACATATATCCTCCTGACTCATCCTATGACCCTTACCCCCACCCAAATCATCTGATAATCGTGGTAGAAGCCTTCTATCTATATTCTGACTACTTTGTTGGCTAATTGCAGACATATAGAGTAAATCTATTACATAAATATACTGCATGTGTCCATCTGTCTCAAGAACACTTATCAGCTGTTCACTAAATGTGGAACCTCTTGGTGTAATCAGTGCCTGGCCTTGGGTCCTGATACCTGTATTGTGTTCTTGAGACAGATATGTGCGACTGCATCAACGAGAGTGGTAAGTCGATCTTGTGGACACTATGACACCTCAGGGGAGCCTCGCCAACTGCAGATTATCTTGTAGGCATTGCCAAATCTGCGATTGAGAAGACACAGAGTGAGTACCACTGTCAGGTAGGGAGCATCGTGACGGACAATGCCGCAAATGTAGCTGCAATGAGAAGATTGTTGGAATAAGATGAAGAATTCTGAGTATTAACCTATGGCTGCTCCGCTCACCTGTTGAATCTACTGGCACACGACTCGACGTCCCAAAACGTGAAGGAACAAGTTGTGCATGTGGTAAAGTATTTCAGGAGCAACCACTTCGCCTCGGCCAAGTATCAACAGAAGAGAGGGAATTGCCTCATCTTGCCACAGGACGTTCGCTGAAACACTATGGCAGATTGTCTCGATGCCTACATCAAGAATTGGACTAAAGACACTAAAGATCTGTGATGAGAACTGAAGAAAGAATTGATGGAACCGTGGAGACCAGGTGTCCACCTTTGCCATCAAGATATCTGCGAGGTACCTTCATGACCGACTTCGGCCAATCGCAGTTGACCTTGGACAAGATGCAAAGAGACACAACGATGACAGCTGAGGCAGTCAACTTCTGGAAGGACCTTGGTTTTTTGGGGCCAGCTGAATCTCTGCACATCACAGAGGTCACAACGAAGTTAGATCGGAGGTATCAGCAGGTTGTCACAACCGCCCATCTGTTGGCGATCTCTTCTCTCCACCCAACGTACAGGGGTGCCCGACTCACAGATGATGAGAGGGATGCATCTTCTGGACTACGCCAGTCAGAGATGGCCTGCTATCATACCGATGATCGTCAAGTTCCAGGCACAGACGCGTCCTTCCTGGCATGCAAGTTCACAGAAGATGTCACCCAAGTAGTCAGCCCGGGAGAATGGTGGCAATCAAATGATGGAAGCAAGGAGGAGAACCTAACAGTCATCAAGAAATGCTCTTCTGCCGTTTGCTGCATCCTTGGTGTGGAGAGCGTGTTCAGCTCATACGGACTGGTTCAGTCGGAAACAGGAAATCGACTGGGCACCCAAACGGCCAGCCAACTTGTATTCCTCTTCAAAGCCCTAAACATGCAAGTAAAAAAACCCAACACAGACATTAGTAGGTATGCACTTACCGCATTCGATAGAGGAACATGCATTTATCACTTCTTTCAACCTTTCCTTTGTTATACTTTAACTGTCCCAGTTCTTGGTATATGATGTTCGACTTGAAAATACATGTTATAATTCTTAGCTTCCTGGATTGTAGCTTGGGCCTAAAACACTGGAATTGTGTTGGCTCCGCGGTGTGCTGGCAATTGTACAACCTCTTTCTGGGACACTGAAATGATCAAGCTGGCATCCAATTCATTAGTATTTAGTAATTGCTGAAAACGTGTTTTACAGAAAACATTTACTCCCAACGGAGGGGTGGACATGGGGTAGGCCTTATTGTTGTGCATGAATACATTTGTTAAATGTTCCCTTCTTTTTCATCAATATTCACACCACACAGTTTTCAGAATAAAGGATAAAACCAACCAATAGGCTATATAGTCTTCTCATCACTGTTCACTCCATACCAAGAGTACCACTGATGACTTCTAGTGGATCCTGGACATGGGTGTAAGATAGCCTGCGCACAATAAACCTGCCTGGGGCATTGCCCATGCCAGTGCCGTCACGGCCATATCTGTCCAATCGGAGGGAGGCCTGACTGAGCATAACTGAGAATCATGACAATCTATGATTGGCACAGGACAAGTGCCATATCGCCGCATGTCACCATTGGGAAAATCCCTCTCCATGTGCCATTGCCATGTCATTATGATATTCTCCAATCTTTGTGGCTTACATGTTCTATGTTCGTAAGTTTGGTTATACAAAACAGTACGGGTTTGTGATCTGTGAAATACGAATACTCCCACCCTTATCGACCATTGCACCACCTCAATATGCTACGAGTGTCTGGCATTTTAACAGTACCGGGTTGGCCACCCAATCGCCCTTCTCTTTTTTCCGGGCGTTAGGGGCGCCTGCATTCTCGGGGGTGACCGGGTGCGAATGTGGGACTCCGCGACGGCCCGGGGGGAGGGGTGGATGGGTGGGACTGGGTAGAAGGGGAAGTAGTCGTAGTTCAGATTCCACAAACCGTTAGTTTTGTAGAATCTTTTCCACATACTCTACTGCCCCGATAGATTGGCCAAAGCAAAGTCTAGCACAGGGTGCCCGGTGTGCGACCCGTGCCGTCGATCCGCATAGGCGGACGCTGAGTAGTGGAGCGTTGCAGAGACAGAGCCGATATGGCAAACTGCCCTTCCATGGAATCGTGTCGGCCCATAGCAAGCGACAAAGGGGGTTGAGTCTACTACGCCGCCGCTTTCATCACGACTTCTGACGGGACCCCGCAGAGCCGGGCTTGAGAAGCCACGCTGCGGCCGAGCCGGAGTATGCGGGCATGTCGTGGAGAGCAAAAAATATAATCGTCCGTGACGGATCAAACGAGCCTCTCAAGAAACAGCATAGCGCCTGAACGGGGCACGTGTGCTTCGTCCTCAGGGGTTTCCGAGGGAGACCCGATCCGAACCGGCTTAGTAGTAGTAAGCGAATCAAGAACAAGCTCCTGCGGCTCGCGGAGGACACTGCCACCCCAAAGACGGGCGTTGAGGGTGGAGGAGCTCCAGCAGTACCTATGTGTCATGGGCTCGTAGGCGTTTCAGGAAGTGGGCCGAGGAATCATGCCGGGGGCAAACAGGCGGCAGGAGACGCTCGCTAAACGTTCGCCCAGGAGATCGCGGACCAGGACCTTCCGCCCTGGAGGAACCCATCCGGAAAACCCCACGATTTTGTTGTAACGCCGCAAGGCGAGCGGAAGGCACGACCGAATCGTGGAGCCCTGCGCCCCTGGTGGAAGAGGGCCAAACTTATGAAATTGTCGGGCCTTTACTGAGCAACCACGGGGGTCACAACCGAGGATGTTGCGACTTCCGCAAACCGGTCCTAAAACGCGCTTGTTCGGAAGCACTGTGGGCTCGTCTCACCGAAAGAGACGCAGGGCGCTGGTGCCGTGGTACCACAGCCAACCCATCTGTCTGAGTGCCGGAAATGGTCCGAGAGCGACTCGTCTGTAGTCACTGTCGCCCTGGGAAGGAAGTCTCGAAAGCGACTTCACCGCATGCCCCCCGTGTGGCTCTGGTCCGCCGCCGCCACCTATGTCGCTCCGTCCATCGGGACAGGGAGGGGCCGAGATTCTCACAAAGAGGACGGCTTGGCGGATCGACCTCGGTGCTGCGGACTGGTCCAACAGAATTTCTGCCGCAGTGGCCGCGCGAGCGGCGGCAGAGATCGAGAATTTCAATCATGTTGGCCGCAAAACCAAGGGACCAAGTCCCGGCCCTGGCGGGGAATACTCGGAGTACAGGTTGAACGCTACTGCCGCGGCACGTCCCAGACGCGCCTGAAATCCGCGCGATATCAGAGTGCTATCGCCTCGCACCCCGCTTCGCGGGCGGGGCACCCAGGCCAACGTCGGTGTGATCAACGACTGTGATGCCCTCCTGCCGCAAGAAAGCCAGATTGGCCTGGCAGACCCAGGTTAAGATTCTGGGGCCCCGCCGGGAGGCCGAATGGAAGGGACCACAAGCGGTAGTCCTGCCCCCTTTGCGGACGCTAGGAACGGCAGTGAAGCGTGTGCCCTGGTCAATATGTGTCCCTTTGGTCTCTCGACGTCGCCCACCCCCTCTTAGAAGGATCGGGATGGCGGTAGCAGGGACCCAGTCGTATGTAAAAATGGGGGTTCTGGACCACTCACCCAAAATCGTCGCAAGGTCTCTCTAAAATGACTTTATAATCATCAAGGTCTCTCTAAATATTACTTATAATCACCCCGTCTAAAAAATCTCGAAGCACTCGTGTGGAACACCATCCTCGTTTGATGTATCGCTTGGTATCCCAACGGGAGAGGATCCCTTGTTCAGCATGTTGACTAAAGATATATAATCTGATTAAAGGAGGGGGGTCCTTCATTCTGACATCTATAAGCTATTTTAAACCTGACGCAGAATTCATAAATTTTTGAATAATCTCCTTTTTTTGTTTATCTATAGCTGCTTGTGCGAGTTTATCATTCTTCTTCCCTAAGATTTCTTTCATTTCATGGAACTTGGCCAGTTCTTTGGTAAAAAGTTAGAAATTCTTCTTGACTGATGCACCATCATCCGAGCTTGTGAACTATATTCACAAATAGTATTTAATTTTGACTTCTGCTCCAAAATTTAATTTTCATTTGTGTTTTTAGTTTTATTTTAAGTTTTTATTGAAAACATTTGCTTGCCATATTACCGTAGCCACATTACGTAGTGGCAGATTTGGAAGTTTAAGGCGGCAACATGAGGGATTGACGAGGGGTTCTTGACTTCCCACTCTACTTCTGATGTCTCAGTGAACTCCCTCCACAACGAGTTCTGTGCTAACCATCCAGGATGCTATGGATTCATTCATCCCCTCCGAAATTGTGAGAAAGCGCCAGATCTCTCCATGGATTGATAGCATGATCAGACGCATGGCACAGCCAACCACGTGCTTAACTCTCACCGTAATTAAATACTACCATCAGCTGTGAACGATATCGTAATAGGAGAGAAACACATAAATATCAAGGAATATATCGGACGTACATAAATTTTGTTGGAATCCCCCAAAATGTTATGGTTTCATTAAGAGCCTTAGGGTTGACACGGTTGGCATCCCCTGCATTATCGCAGACGGTAGGTTGGTGGCTGAAAAGCGGCAAAAGCATATATTCATAACTGCAGTTTTGTTCTTGTTCACGAGAGAAAATCCAGACGTTCCCGTTGTACTAGTTAATATTCCGCTCATGGGAATTATTACTGTTGAAACTACTGGTGTCTTAAAGCTGTTAAAGACGCCTGGATCCCCACAAGCTTCTGGCCAGACGAGATACCTGCTAAGATTTGAAGTTACCCCGGCGAGGGAGATTGCCCCGGCCCTTACTCCGCATCTTTTCGAGATCTTTGAACACCGGAGAGGTCCCTGAATTTGGTTGCAAGCCAACATCACAAAACGCCATTTGGGTCAAGAAGGCGATACAGACACAAACCAAATGGCTTCTAATTACCGCCCCAGTTTTCACTTCCACCATCTATCTGTTGCAAGTTGCTCGAACACATTCTCCACTCGCAGATCATGTCATCTTGAACATCATTCAGTCATAACCAATAAACAGCACGGCTTTCGTCGTGGCTATCGTGCGAGACTCACTTAATCCTCACCGTCAAGACCTTTCCACTCTCTTGACATAAAATCTCATGTTGATATGGCTATTATGGATTCCTCCAAATGCGTTTGACACTGTTGCCACATCCAAAGGCTTCCTTTCCCAAAAAAACTCACTGGATGTGGCATACAAGGACCCCGTGTTGACCTTGGTACAAGCTTTTCTTTCTTTCCCCAACGCAACTCAAATAGTTCATGGTGAAACGGTGAAGAAATCAGGTGGGCAAAGTCACCTCGGGTTACACAGAACAGTACTGGCCCTCTCCGTTTCCTATTGTTATAAGGATCTTCCAGATGGCATCATCTTCCTCTGTGCGTCTCTTTGCTGACGACTGTGTTTTGTATCGTGACTGAGGATTGAAGATGATTCGAATATGCTCCAGGATGATCTAAATAAGTCTACATGAATTGTCCAGATAAATGGCCAAATGATTTTAACACTGATAAAATGGTTTTATCATGACATTCACTCATGCCAGATCTCGTAACTCCACCCACCCGTACACACTGGGGGGTCACGTATTGTCTGTGGTGGACCACCATCCTTATTTAGGGATTACTCTTTCAAACAACCTCAGTTGAATCGCACATACGAAACATTTATGGTAAAGCTAACAGATCCTTTGGATTTATCCGTAGGAAACCTTTTCTCCTGTAATCAAACAACCAAGCTTGAGGCCTACAGATCACTTTGTCAGACCGCTGTGGAGTACGCTTCCCTCAGCCTGGGGATCCCAATACAAAAAAGAATATACGCCCTATTAGAATCTGTCCAGAAAAGAGGCGGCTCTCTTTATCACACGCGACTATATACCTAGAGCCCCTGGGTGTGGCTCCCCGATGGTTAATGCCTGGGTTTGGCATCCCCTTGACGTCCGCAAAAAACAAGACGACTTGTATTTTAAACAAGCAAGCTTAGGTCAATTGTCCCCGCCGCATAAGTCCCTCTTACAAACTGTCCTGCGTCAATCAAGGCACAGGACGCACCGCAATTCATACACCACAATTGCGGCAAACAAAGATTGCTTACAATACTCGTTCGTAACCAAGAACTGTACGAGACTGGAACGCACTGCCATTCGCATTGTATCCAAATTGAGGTCTAAACATTTCAAGACAGCATGTGGGCAACCATCTCACTTGGCTTGGAGACGGGACTAATTTGTTTTTGTTATGGGCTGGCAACCCCATCCTCGTCGTCTTGCTCCTCGTAAGAGCGTTGGCCAGTATCTCCTACCAATCACCAATTGCCAACACAATAACACCAAAGCAATATGCAACACCTTCCAGAGGCGAATCCACCGGTGAGTAATAACTCCACCAATAGCTGCAACCCTAAGCGCAAGTAAAAAAACCTCCACCCACCTCTGAAATGGTTTCTGGTGTAGTTATAGTATTAATAATTTTGTTATCCTTTTGTATCAGGAACTCTCTCTTATCTCTTTCCGCTTCATTTTCTTCTTTATATTATCAATTTTTTGTAGTCTGAAAGTACCCCTCATTCTGCGGTAACTTTGGTTAAATGTCCGTCATTTTATTTCGTTTATTTTTTTAAATAGTCCGTATGTTAATTTTTTGTAATATCAGTCCCAGAATTATCACCATAAAAGATGCAGGCCATAAACATTCATACCCTCATTGGTGCTACCAAAACCAGACCCCCACTATGAGCATAATGTATTACTCCTGAACCATTCATTCGGCCGCTTATCAACCATTTCAGAGAAATAGTAAGGTGTATTATTTTTTAAAATCCAATTCGTGTAGTAGATCCATTGGTCCTATTATTTGTTTTTTTCTCCCTATAGGCACAACATAACATTATGATCACTATTCAACAATAACCCATGCTTTGATAAAAAATATCCCACATAAAAGTTATCCCATGATAGTCATTAACAAGAATTGATGTTACATCATTTGGTACGATTTTCCCAATGTAAATTTTTCCATATTCACTAATCATACTTATTCATACCCTCATTGATATTTTGACTCATATTGCAGGTGGCTATTGTATTGGAACTTCCAATGTACTCATTTATTTCCATTATGGGTTATTTCTAAGTATTACATCAGTGTTGCGCCGT
>JAODTK010001593.1:0-10455 GCA_026419785.1 Sclerodactyla briareus | reverse complement strand
CTCAATTAACAGAGCACCATCTTATGGGCCATAAAATTACTTTTGTTGGAAATATATGTGAGACTACGTAGCTAAACCTTCATGCTCAAGAAATAAGCAAAACTACACCCAGGTAAAATCGTGCATGTGACGAGGGAACCATGATACATAAGCACATTATCAATGATGGTGATCAATATCGATAATGATGATGTCTATCGGAGTGATGTATGGATGATGGATGGATGATGGATGGTTGGATGGATTGATGGATGGATAGATAGATAGATAGATAGATATATTATTAATGTAGATAGATATATAGATATATAGAGAGATCGATATATAGAGTGATAGGTAGATAGATATTTTAATTGTCCATTTCCAAAGAAAACGGAAAAAACATTTCCTTCCGTGCCTACAGTACGCAATATGGTATAAAACATACAGTAAAAAATATGGAACAATATAAAAACCCTGAATCGTAATACGACGACATAAGCAAATACTGATAAAAGATGTGCTAGCGTGGGCCTGGGTTGTTGAAAGTGATGCATGGCCATCCGGAGAACTCTTTGGGCGGAATCTGGATGTCTTCGTGACGGGGGCCTGGAGGTCGGATGCCTGACCTGTTTTAATTTAGAAGGTCATAAAAGCGTGTGTGGGATCAATTCACTTTTGGTGAGCGTCTTGCCTTTCGTAGATTTTGCTCATACGAATCATTCGAGTGGCCAGAGGTGTGGCCGATACCGTCAAGCTCTCTCATAACACTATTATTCAACTCCAACTTGTTACATGCTGCCAAAAAGCAAATGAGGTTATAGGTAGAACAACTTTGAATAACGGATTGGTAACAAAGCTTCATTGTAGATCTGGCAGTTAGCCTTCCCTCAATTTCCTGAGAAAGTACATTCGTTGGATGGCTTTTCAATTTGTACGTGGTCCCTTAGCAGGGGGCCTGTCCCGTTGAACTTTTGTTGTCGATATACGTCCCAATATACTTGTAATTTCCCCCCTCCCCACCTTCCCACATGAATCGTGATATGGTTGTGTGCGTGATTACCTCTGCGGAAGTGAAAAAAAAAAACATTCTTTAGTCTGCTAATTCTTAGAGTTAGCCCGTTGCTTCGCAACCAATTAGTAAAATGTTGCACTTCAGCATAAAACACAGTACTATCATCACCCGGAGGAAGCCAGTAACACAGTGTCATCAGCAATTTTTGATCCTGTGAACATTGATTGTCATTGTTTTTTCTTAAATAGGGGAAATTATAGATCTCTTCCATTTATTGGCGACTAAGCCCCTCATCTAGGGTGCGAAGGAGAAACCCGGGTGAACACCTGAACACGGCCGCCAATAGTTGCTCACTGCATGTTCGTGCTAAATTGCTTGTAGCATTTTCCTGCTATGATCGTAGAAACGGAATCTCGGTGTCCTTTTCAATTCGCCACAAATTGCACAGTACGGTATACAGTCCAGGTGGGCGGGTTCCGTTTGTGTAAAATAATGTTAGGTGGATTAACTCTTTGATGCTGTTTTGGGTTTTAAACCTGAATCATTGCGTAGTCTTCTATTTCGCGCCCCTATAAAGCACAGTCGTTGTACATTGATGATGGCGTGATTTCCAGAGACTCTCAAGAGACTTTTTCAGCGGCCGGTATAATAAAAAAAATAAAAAACTGTTATGGGGTGTGCGATTCGTGGTATGAAAATTGTTTAACCACCCACCATCTAAGTCGGCGTGAATAATTATCTCGGAATATTTATCTCAATTACACTGCGCCCCCCACACTTAGCTAGACATGTACAGTTGGTAAAGCGACGACGTGTATATCCCCTCCCCGCAGAAATGGGCCTTTCTAGACTTTGTTTGAAGAAAGCACGATAAAATTTCTGTCCATTTGACCTCTGGTGACTTTGAAATGCCCGACTTGTTGTTCAAGACAGCAGTAGTTCACATTCCTCCCAAGTTTCGTTCAAATCCGCCCACAGTAGAAAGATCTTGATAAAACCAATTTGACCTCTGGTGACCTTCAAAATACCGCCATGTTTTCGGTACCACCTTTTGTCCCCACTCACGCAAGTTCATGTGAAATCGGCTAATTCTGTTTTCCCTCGTTTAAAGGAAGAGAGAGGGGGCGGAGGAAAAAAAAAAAAAAGAGAGAGGTGGGGAACTGCAAAATAGAGGGCAGCAGACATGCGATTGATGCCATTTTTTCGAGATTTTGCTAGGATGGACATGTGTACCAATTTCAGATCGGGATCGGTAAGCGTTAAAGAGTTATTTGCGCTAACCGCCTAGAGTCTCCAGCGGCTGCGGGCGGCGACGGGCGGCTACAACCCCGAAAACCATAGTACTCCCCGAACCTTGAAAGTGTTGCCGAGATTTAATTATGTGCCAATAAACCTTACTTTGTGTGGGAATATTTATATAACTACGTGACTATAACGCAATAACATAACTTCTGGCTCAATACATGAGCAATATAATACCCAGGTGATCGATTGGCTTGTGACTAGAATAATGAATGAACATGATCACAGTATCAATGTATTGTTATACTCTGTTCAGGTTTTCGGTCCCATCAATGCCCCTACGAAAGTTGTGCACATCCTGATGGCGGTCAACTTGATGTGTTGATAAATAACTTTTTTGATACCATTAATATTCCTTTATACTGGTTTTTCCAAGCCTTTGGAAGTATTGAACCAGACGATTGTACATGAATAAAATTGTTACGTAATCCTATATCTCATGTTTCACACCAAGTGAAGTAAACACGCGTCCTCATTCATTGCGGTAGTTCTCAGTTCCGCCACCTTATTGCACAGACAGTCGGTGTATCAGTAGTTGTGGTGGGTAAACGTTATGTGTACATGACCTGTGCATTACCACTAATATTGTTTTTTCCATCCTGGCTTCAATCTGTTGACGTATTGAAAGTTTTACAATTGTTACTACAGAATTACGACGGGTTGACGTTGTGTACGATAATATATATTAGGTAAGCTGACCTCCTTGATGCATTGCTTGCATTTAAAATGCTTTTGATCAGAAAATCATTGCGTAGTTTTCGATTCGCCACCATACTGCACAATCTGGTGGTGCACGACTGATGGTCAGTGAAAAGGTTACTGTGTGTGATAATGCATTATATATTACTATCATTCTTTTTGATACTGGCTACATTTTTTTGAAGTATTAATGAACGGCTGTAAATAGCTTTACAATTGTTCGGGCTAAATCATGTCTCTTCAATTGAACTTATCACCCCCCTCTAGAATTTAAGGCTTGTGGCAAACTAAGACCTGTAAATGTAAAATCCAGTAATCAGTTTACTGAATGGTAGAGTGCATTATGATCGAGTCATTGTTTTCATATTGAGAATTTAAAATAAGAACAATGTTTAGTTTCCTCGGGAAATCTAACTGGGGCCTACACAACTTGAAACAACACGAAGAAAGTAGTCTAACTGTATAATATGGGGTATGTTTGGCATCCTCTGGAATTCGGCCCACGTCCCAGACGTCATGCGCTGTAAGCATTCTTGTTCAGACTTGTGTTGTTCTGTACACTGGCAGAACCGTAGTTGGAAAATCAATTAACGATGAAGAACTTTCCGAATCAACTTCTGGCAATTCATCACCAATTCAGAAATAATGATTGATGAGCCAGTTAGAAACTATACATATAGGGCAACCCATGCATAGGGGGACGCTCTCCTCGCCAAGAAATAAAGTCTCGCAGTACCCCACAAAAACTGGACTTCGATCGTATTCAGTTAGGCTCACAGATAAGAAGTTTATTCAGCTACCACCTCAGATCAGATCCCATATGAGTTTTATACATTAGGGCGTTCATTTTGCTGTTCTACACAATATTTCAAAATTCAAATATTTCTGAGAATTTGTACTCATATGATCTTCAGTCATAATCATCGCAATGTTTTCATAGGCTACGAATATAGGTTAGGAGTATCAAACCAACCATTGGGCCATTGCCTGATCTTAAGGGGCACTAACATGCAGCAATGGAAAACTACCCAACTTCTTTGAACTTCAGGAGGCTTGTCTTCATGTGTTGTGAAATTGGACATGATCACTCTATTCGCCGGGGCAGCCTACCACACAGCTTCATGGCTTTCAGGCATATCGTACTATATTTGGCAATCAGTTTCCTTTTCATATAAGAAATTCGTTTACCCGGAGGCGGACAGACCATAATCTACTCAGATCCTGTTCACCGATGTTGCCGATAGGCAACGGAGTCGAAATTTCTCTCTCCTATACATTTATCATAGGGCTGTTTGGGTGGCTGGGCATTGGAGATACGTGCACTGATGTATTGTTTTAGTGCGGGACAAGCCAGGAGCGCAATGTCGTACCAAACTCACTCTAAAACAAAAGTTTTCGAAGATGTTTGGTATTTGAACAGTTTAGTTTAGCGAAGAGTCCGTATGTACAACAATTATTTGTCCGGCTTTTTAGAATGCCGAATGGAAAATGAGAATGCACTTCCATTCTCGTTAGATACAAGAACTCTCCACATAGTTTCATCCCCGTTACCACTATTACTGTAAGTAGTGGTAGCTACGGCAGTCCTGTTCTTGATACTAAATCGTAATGGGAAGCGTCAGTGTAGCAAGGTTCAGCAGTATCATTCACCTTAGGAGCCCTCTTATCGGGGTGTTGTTTCTGTTTGTTAGTACTGGTTCCTTCGGTTACTGCCTCCTCTGAGCACATCTTCATCGAAGGCTACCTACGGTCCACACTTCCTCTGTCCCCCTCAATGGTAGTAGGAGAAGCACTGTAGCTCGTGGGCTTCTCAGGACAAGCCACATAATCTTCATCGATAGGGCTGTAAATCAGATAAAGAGATCTTGGCGACTCATGACTCCATTATGACTCCCTTTCTTTTCCTTTTTTTTTTGCTTCCTCTCCTCATTTTTTCTTCCCATAACTTTTCATATTCCCACCCGAATCCCTATTCGCCTTCAGATGCACACCCGCGCCTCCATCGCCAATCTGTATCTATATCTAATCTAGACCTATTTAAAACTATTTAACATGCAGGCTTCAATCAAAGCGTGCTAACGCTCGCACAGAAAACAAAAAGAAGTTTGAATGGATGTAACGGTGAACAAGCAAATTATTTTCAACGCATTAACTCGCACGTGTAATGGAATGTACCATATAGTCAACCAGGACTAGGCGTATGCAGCCATCCTGGTTTAGGTACATCCAAAGAAAGGCGAATTAAACACCCAGCAGTATGATCGTCTTGGAGACATGGGGCCAACAACTGTAATGCTGTCTACGATGATATTGGGCCTAATGCCCATTAATATGTTATCGCGATATTACTACCAACCCGTGGAACATACCATAATACCGATATTCCGTACGTTGGACATGCCTTTAATTTCTCCCGGCTGAAATTTATTTTGAGTAGCAACCCTTTTTCGCACTTGTTCTTTTTCCTACATGCCGATTTTCTTTTTTTTTTGGAGGGGGGGGGGGGATTGATCACTTCATTGTGTGATCTGACACGTCGGCATGCCTGCAATATCTGTTGACATACTCCATATGTTTTCAACCCCTTCATATAAAATTTTTATTTTTTTCGACTGTTTTTATTTTTCTTCTACAATATGATGACATGTCTTTCGTCATGATGATTTCTCTTTCTAACCCTGCTGATTTTTTCTTTGACCCATTTGTGAAATAAATGGCGCCCTTCATCAAGCTGCATATCTTTTTCATTTCTCCCTATTATTTCCACGTTACCTGTGCTCGCAATTTCCTTGCGATATGTGACGTACATTCCCCCAGTCTGTAACGGGCCCCCGATGTGATCTAGTCTTCATTGCCGAGAGCATTTTGCACGAAACAGGAATTAGGGGTTGGAACTGCTTTTCACTCGAACATACCAGATTGGAGGTATGTACAGTGGCGTACCCAGCGGGTCAACCCCGGGGCCCCCCCCCCCCCCATGGCCAAGTGATAAATAATGTTTTGTCAAAAATTGCCCCAAAGACAAAACTCTCGGTACACGCCTGGTAATGTAGACGAAATGTATTCATCTGAAGAACAAAGAAACCGAATGCGAGAGATGGGCTTTGTGGCATCCCTTGGGGGGATCGAGATTTATTATGTTCCGGAGCGTGTTATAAACTGATTCGTCTATTTCATGTAGAAACATTCCTCCTTCAGAAAAACCCAACGCATGGAACATCTGAGGTGACTTGCTGCCTGAACCTTGCAAGTTCACCAAACTTGCATAATGCCTATTACAGAAAATCAGTTGGTAAACTTGAAAATGTCCTGCCACATTACCCTCATATTCTATACAGACACAAAACTGTTCGCGATTCCTTGCCATGTAGCTGACGGCTATTGCTTTTAAGGCCCAAACCAGAAAAATCCCCCCTATTAGATATCGTTAGTTTTATTACCCACAATTCCTTCTATAAAGTTTCCCACTCGGAATCTCAAATAGTAATCCCATTCCCTTCATTCTAGGAAAATGCCTCTCTGGATATCATACCCCTGCCTGAGGATCTATATCGGGCACTGGTCAAAATTAATCGAATAGTTTTTTATCCTGACACAAGCATCTCAAATTTGTGCAGCAGGTGGCGCTGTCACGCCAAAATAGTCCTACGTTCAAACGACATATAGGCTCCCATGCATAACGAAACTACATGCGTTCGCCTAGGACGAAGAAACTTTGCGCATTACACAAACCTCCCTCTAACTATTTTGTTTGTTGCCAGAGTCCATGTCAAACGTCAAGTTTAACAACCATTCCAGTGTTTTAGACTGTCTTTACCTTCCACAGGGGCATTTCTTGAGATAGCTCGTGATGGAGTGTTGTATTACATAGCCTAATTCCAACATTATGGTTTTGTCTCAGTAAGACGAAATCTGGTCATTAAACCAATTAGCACTCAATGTCACAAGGTTAAAGGTCAAACGAGGTCAAGGTAAAATGAGGTCCAAGTAGGTCTTGACCTTCCCCGTTTGCATTCCTTGAGATAGCTCGGATAGGATGTTTGTATTCATTAGTCAATTCCCACATTAATGGTTGTCTCGCAAGACGAAGCTGGTCATTAAAAAAAATTAGCATAATGTCCCAAGGTCAAATGAGGTCAAAGTAGGTCCCCAATGTGTTCCTGCCCAGATGAACAAAACTTTATATTATGTCATCCCGTCTAAAATTTTCCGTTTGCCAAACAGATAAGGATTGTCCTATAGACCTTAAATGACCTTGACCTGAGCACCAAGAACATGGGGTTCATCCTCACCCATACTGGCAACCCCACATACCGAATTTTAACTTGATCTTGCGTGTGAAAGGTCACGACAGCCTTAAACATTTGTTGTGGTGTTAAACTTTATTTTTGACATTGACATCTTGCAACAGAACATCTTAGAGGGATGTTGTAATAATAAGTTTTGTTTGGCTATGCGAACTGTATGTAGTAATGCTATGCATCATATGGGAGCCTACAGGTCGTTTGAAACTTTATATTTCCTATTGCCACCGGCCACTAGCAATTGTATATTGGCTGTTCAAGATGAAACAAAATTGACATATTGTGCCAGTGCCCTGAATATACATCCCCTCAGGCAGGGGTATTATCCCCAATTGGTGGTAAAAAACCTGCCCTTCAGATGCCACCCAAGTGAAAGTGTAAATACACTGTTTGCCCCCAATCGTCCCCTTTTCATTATACCACATTTTCCTGGACAGAAGATATTGGCTGTGGCACTGCGGTAATGAGTTATCACTGGTCTCAAGGACACCACCTATAAACTGCAATGTTTACTCGTGATTGGCTCTCAATGTAAGCCCTGCATTCCGTCTCCGGTGGCATGTGACAAACGTTGAAGATTTATTTATGGGCATTCTCAACAATTAGGTCAATCAAGTTAATCCGGAGTGCCCCCCCCCCCTGACAGGTTTAACTGGTAAGAAAAGCCTGAGTTACCGGGAGGTAGGTGCATAACATCGAACTTTCCTGTTTGATACCTGTTCCCAACAATAGCGGTAAATGTAAGACCCCTCAACCGGGAGTTCCCCATAACACAAAATCGAACCAGCACACTCGAAGCAGTTGAGTTTGAGCTGTGTTGGGCTTACAACAGTAGATGAAAACCTTTCTAACAGCCTCAGTGAAATTTAAGCATTTTAGATGTCTCCCAACCTGATTATGTTAATAATAATAATAATTTAATAATAAGTATAATTAATAATAATAATAATAATAATATAATATAATAATACTTTCATATTCCAACGTTAATTAGACAGGGAACAGATATCTTTGAACATTGGGACAATGAACAGAATGACCCGTATTTACCTAGCATCTGCTAAAAGAATACGGTTTGTCCACCGTGGAAACCCCTCTAATCGGACCATACTGGCATACTGGCTATACTTGGGACCGCCGACACCTCTGCTCGGTGCTTTCTCCACCCCCCCCCCCCCCCCCGCCCCTCTGTTGTTGTGTGGTCAGTTCAAAGCTTGTCTTCTAGGTCAACCAGAGTGGATATCGCGTCGGCATTAGCCCTCAACCAATACTACCCAACAAGCAGGATCCATATATTTTACGCAATGTTTGTACGTCGACAGAATCAATTTTCTGGTTTCCTTTAAAATGGTACGTACAATAAATGTTGTATCTATCTATTGATGACTTTTGGTTATGTTACTTTGCTACCGCCCCATCTTTTTGCCTAATTTATGCAAAAAAATTAACATTTGTCCTATGTGAACCAAACTTGCCCGATGGGGACTTCATTTGTTCCAGACAAGAAGCGGTTCATCACGGGAGGTCACAATTTGCATACTTTTATGTGATTTTTTCGTAACTTGGTCAGATGTGATTATACTTGGTGAATGAGGAGGTCCATTTGTTCTCCACAGAAGTAGTAGAAGAAAGGTAAGGGCAGAGAAGTAAGGATAATATTTGAAATTCCCAGTGTGCACTATTTAAAAAGTATACAAGTTTTTCCTGGTTTGGCCCCTAGTATCCACTAGGCCTGTCAGCTATGACAAGGAATCGCAACACAGTTTTGTGTCTGTTTATCTGAACCATCTGATGAGTCTTCCACCTATGGACATATATTTCCATCTATAGCCTAAATTGAACCGCTCGTAAAGTCCTAAGCCCTATACTAACTCAGTTGACGGACCTGTGACCTGTCAAGCTCGCACATGGATTGAAATTATTATTGATAACTCCCAGGGTAATGAAATCTTCAATCGAGACGGTGCCTAAGGAAAACTAACACGAAACTCGACATTGTTTCGCCCAAAATATTTACACGTACGTACTTAGATTATCGGACACGCTTCACTGTGTGAAAAACGGTGAAGAGGGGTCAACACAACCAAAACTATCCCCGTGCTTACCCAACTGTGCCAATGGCAGCATGAACGCCATGCACTGGCAACCCCAAATCACTTACTGGTCCCCTACAACAAATTTTTCTACCCGTTAGGGGTCAACGTGAAATTATACCGTTGGGTTCTGCAAATACATCAAGTAAAAGACCTATGTTACACAACCTGATATTGATATTCGATAATGCATGCATTGACGCGATGATTATCAAGACATTTGACACGATACTAAATCCACAACTGATAATGTATAAAAATTCCCGGCTGGATAATGGACGTACTTTTCTACCGAGTTCACGTGTTGCTTTCAGTTTCCAAAAACCGATAATGAAGTAAAAAAAAAAATACCGCTAATATCACCATGAGACCGATCATGGTACCATTTTTTCAAAAACCGTTATTGAATCAGTATTCTAACCGTCTATTGATTCAAGATCTTAACCAATTAACGAATCGCTGGCCCCGTACGGCCGTAATTAACAACATTTGACCGCAAATGAATCAACACCTGATATATATAACATTGAACCCATAATGTGGTAACTTTCCTAATCCGTGATATGCATCGGACAAATTTGACCGATTAAGAGAAGTATTTTGCTTAACTTATGAATGAATTCGTACGTGTAGTTGTACTCGATATGGAGATTATCAACTTCTGGCACGAGATAGAAGAGTATAGGTGGGCGCGGGATTAGGGGCGACAGTGCATGCATCGAGTTGAGAGTGGTTGATTGCCTATCACCTTTCGCATCCAGGGTGGGTATACCCCCAATCAAGCCCTGCCATCTAATGTCCAAATATTGGTGGGGTATTTTTTTCTGATTCTGCTGGTACTTTTAGACTATTTGAGGGTTCCACTTGTTTGTCACTGTAAATCGCAACATCTAATTGCCTATGCCGTTTGTTTCTTGTGAATCCTTTCTTCTCGAGGGTTGGCCTGTTTGCCTGTTTTACGAGTTTTATCGTCGTGATGGCACACGTTGTAGAGTAAATCATTATGGTCCTCGTGTCATATTCTAATTCCTGTGGTAAGTAGACCGCCTCATTCTGGCATAAC
>JAODTK010001592.1:0-15027 GCA_026419785.1 Sclerodactyla briareus | reverse complement strand
GTTGCCAGTTCTCCCCAACTAATAGGCCCTAATGGCAAAAGTGGAGAGAAAAGAAGGGAATAAACGGGAACAGCCTTGTTTGAAGTTTGATCTTCATTCTTGAGGGAGCTACAGTAGTCTGGGGTCAAGACTTGCGAGCCAGCAACCATCCGACTCCACGTTTATACGCTACACACTACTCCAGCCTACAGGACTCTTAATGTGGTATAACCCGCGCCATCGATGAGGTTTACGTCGGTTACACCAATCACATTCCCACACGTAAAAAACAAGTGGAGGGTGTAATACGCGCATGCCAGGTCGATTAAAAGATACAATCGTATAAAACATTAGACGATGAGGGTAAACTAGGATATGCGGGAATAATTTGCGAACCGTTCGCGCTATGCGCAGTCAGGCTTTAAAGGGAGGAGGCCAGAGCACCACCCAGAAGAAGAGGTAAAACGAGAACTTGAGAACACTTACTACTGTAAATACGATTTATCATGGATCAGGGGATGGGAGTGGAGTGGCACATGATTCCACACTCTGTTAACTCAGGAATGAAGACCAAACAAGGTGACTTCTCGTTTCGTCCATTTATATTATGATAATCAGTGATAAATAATAATCATATCGGGATGAGTTGGATGATAGTAAGACGTAAAGTATCTGGCATTGGCAAACCCTCACATGGAAGTGAGCTAACAAGCATAAGTTAAATGCCCCAAAGATAGAACACAGCAAGTATTTACAAAGAGATAACAAACGAAGAACGTAGTGAACATTCACAGAAAAAAAAAGCCATGGGAATCAGTCCACTCCTACTTTTGAGAGTGAACCTTGAAGGACCACATCGAGAAAAGCTGCTTCACAGAGGACCAGACCTGCTCTTCAAAGCATCCGTGATTGGTATCGAGGCAGCCACTGCAGCTTTGGCGGAATTGCTTGCCTCCCGAGTGGAGTGTGGTTCCGGAACTTCTATGTGTTGACACCAGAGGGGGGGGGGGGGGTGTTGAGGTAGGAACCCAAGGAAACATGCGCTTCGTAAAGGGCATCACTCCGTCCCAGTGGTAAATAAGTACAATTGAACACATGCTGCTGCAATTTATGCTGAATAACAGCTGTAAAAGCTCTACTGAACTGCAAAAAACTAGTTTTTGAAAAAATATTGATCACTTGGTCATGGGAGGGGGGGTAGGTTATGCTCAAACCTGTACGCACGCCAGTAGTTAATACCATGGGCGAAACAGGTGGGGGACGGGGGGTCATGGTCCCCCCACTTTCAAAAGTGGGGGGTGATATCATATCGTTTGTCCCTCCCCCCACCCCCCACTTTCTCCGGACAGTAATAAAAAATAATAGGCACATGCCCGATTTTGTATCACTCTAACTGATTCAGTTGTTGTCTAACCAAACAAAATCGCGTTGGAAATTGTCTTAAGTCCACTATTCCAGGTGCGGGCCCGAGGGAGATGGGACCCGACTAGGGCCGCAGTCGAAGGATTACCATGGTTCATAACGAGTTCTCGACTTTTAAATAGAAATAGCAAAAGAGTGCATAACTTTCCAAGTGTTTCGCGCGCAATTGGCTTGTTCTTCCAGGCGTTGTAGGCGTAATATGCGATGTAATGCTTAAAATCATTTTGTCCATAGAATAATTTCAGAACCTGGGGCAGACGGCCCCCTCCCCAATTTTCTGAGATGAAAAATCCGGGCAAAAGTTCGTGGAAAAATTGGGGAGGGAAAAAAGGCAAGTGGAAACAAGGCGATCGCCTCCATTTGTCTTCGCTCTGGTGCGCGAGCCGTGGTTTCCTCATAAAGTCACCATGCGAATAACTACGAGTCATTCTATCTGTTGCTTAAAGTTTCGGTATTAGCATTCAACAGGAACAGTGACCAATTTCAAATTAAGTAAGGATCTGATTATGGACATGTCTACCAAAGGGAGTATAGTTGTGTGTGAAATGTGACTGAAATGTCATTAAATTATTGCAAATGAGACACAATACTTACTCCATAGACCTATTTTCTCAGGACCATGCAATAGGGGACCACAGGTAAGGTTCCTGGGAATTTCCAACGAACTGAGTTGCATGAATGATGTATGTAATTATACACATTGAATAACCCACAGTGATTGTAGTTGATATTGGGGACTACATGCTGACCATACCCATGAAAAGCTTCATGCAAATCGAAACAAAATTGAATTGAAATAAACCATGCGAAATGGGACAGTGAACAGTGAATGATCTAGTGACTGCCAGTCGATGTTAAGAAGTCGGGAGAGTGCGGTAATCCATCCACAGGAGTATTTTCAGTTGTAAATTGTAGTAATAGATTCCACAAGAACTAGCATAACACCATTATGGTACAAGGGGGGGGGGGAGGTTAATTGGGCAAGCTGTGTATTTTTCATTTTATTAGTTGCACTTCATTTGGAAGATTGATATTCATATCATTATTCCAAACAACTGTAACTACTACGGTCTCAAACATAAGAATTACAGCAACAATAACGCACGTCATTCGTTAGTCGGTTAATCAGTTAGAAGTTGAGGTCTATGACTCGATTACCACCAAGCACAATATCCCTATCCCTCCCTAATCCTTTGCCTAAAAAATTCCAAATAATGTAGACTAATCTTAACCATTGCTGCTTTTCAAGGCTTTGCAGCACCATCCTTTCTGGGCCAGCACTCATTAATTGTTTACAGATTCACTGAGCAGGCAATTGGGATTTTGGTGACAGGCCAATAAGCAAATCTCTTTGGGGATTCCCAGATGAAGTGGGATAGTGACAGCAGAACTAGGGGACTTCAAGTAAAAAGGGAGATTCTGACAATATGATGAAATCTATGTCTGTTACAGATAGAATACTGGTTAGAGTGAATGGAAAAAAATACCTGGGTGGGGTGAAAATGAGTAAAAACTCCAAAGAGACGAGAGTTCTGCAAATTTTGTTATTAACTAAAGCTTGCCTAAAAATAGTGATTGTCAGACTCATGTTCGTCAGGACGGGTACCCAAGACTACCATTCTTAATAGGTAGCATACAGTCTTAGAGGCTGTGCAGGAAATGTTATTATTTGGCAAGGTTTTTGGCACTAAGGGACCTGAATGACCTGTTGATGACATAACGTTTTTATGAGAAATGTTTACCATGATAATATGCAGCATTGTCCCAAAAATCTCAGCCATTTATCGCACAGTCACTAGAAGTTAATTGAGAAATGTTATTATGCGGCAGTTGTTGACCTTGAAATGACCTTGATGACATGACGGTTTTATGAACAAATGCTTGCCTCATGTGATGCACAAGCCCCAAAAGCATGATGTAATCAGATACACACACCCTCTGCTATCCAAACGGTATTAAAATCAACCTGGCCCTTGTAACTTGAAGACTATGTGTCAGATTGAAGCAGCTAGGAGTTGGGTTTGGTCTATATAGAAAGGACAGAGATCTATCACAACATCCAAAAATGACAGTTTTATTTCTCTTGCCTGTAACTCCTAAAATAAGCACATTCCCTTAAGACTTGACCTGACCTTTTGACCTCCGTCTTTAGATGTTGTTGATCCACTGAACCCAAATATGACCATGACAAATTCTATACGAGCACCCTAACTGCTTTCATTCCAATTGTTACTGCCGCATGTAACAAAATTAGATAATTTGCGTATTTATGCAAATTATTAACATTAAATGACCTTGAGTGACATCCTTTTACACTGTTGTTAAATCAGGATCAAAGGTGTAACCATCTCCACCAAGTTTCTGGAGGATTCAACCAACTTTAAAATATGCATAAATACGCAAATTAGACTAGGTAAAATGCGAAAGTAACTTAAGTAGACCTTTGTGATCCTCATGCCTACCTGACTAAAATTTATTGGGACTATAGATAAAACCATCTCCACCGAGTTCGTCCAAATCCAAGGAACTTCAAAAAATATCGCGAAATTTGCACATTAGACGAACTTAATTAGCATATATCATGCCAGGAATCTAATCAGTTTGTACCCTTCATAGTTGTTATATATCCGAACGGAATCACCAATGCATCACGATCAAGAGATATCTTGTCACACAAGTTCAGGGCAAATTTTCATTAAATATGCAAATTTAGCAAATGCGTAGTGGTATTCGGGACGAAAAGTGGATTCACATCTGCAACTCTTCACCCGCACCTCCACAGAAAAGGTCCCAGCATGATGGCTTTCACGGTTCAGGAGATACAACGAACCGCACATACGAACAGCAGACGGACAGACAGACACAACACAACAAAGTGAGTGACCACTATGTCTCTCCTTGAACAAAGTTCAGGCGAGACAAAAATGCCGTGTAATCTCAATGACTGACTTGTAAAATTCGAGGTACAAATTTTTGCCCCAAAATTGGAATGGTCCGACGGCCTATGGCTTTTTCCCTTCGATCCCACCAAGGAGCGTTCGGTAGGACCCCTGGATCCAATTGCAAACAAAGCCCGAGTAGAAAAAGGTGGTTAATACAAAATACCATGTGGGATATTCGGAAAAAGCATCGTAGTATGAACATGACAACGTTTTTGTCTCTGTCTTTTACTCAATCACACATGTAGATGGGGGTGCATTGAGCCTGACAATTGCCGTTTCCGTCGATATGGAGGGTTTATTGAAATCTGAATTTTCACAGTGCGCTCGCGCCAAACCGATGGTTGGGGACGCTCAGCTTGATGGTCCTATCGCATTCAGATGTGTCACCCCCCCCCCCCAATTTTCAGAAGGATCGACGCCACTCTCTCGCACTAGCGCGAGGAATGCTTTAATGTCTATGACATTAGCGCAATAACGTACTAGCTGCCCACATAGTACGCGAGTTGGCTTAAGTAGGACGATATGGGAAGAAGCCGTTCTAAAATAGAGGGGGCTATCGCTCTTTAGTATATATCCACGGTCGAATATCACTAACATATCATCTGCAGGGACTTAGTTGACCAAATCCCAGAACAATTGGGATTTGCTCATTACGATTCAGGTGACGTAGGGTCAGTCATCAGTTAGCGCAGGGCGTGATATGGAACTGTGAGCACCGGACTAGATTCCGCGGAAAATTGCCCAATATATAGGTCATTTTTTTTTGGATGAATATTAAAAGAAGACTTCAATAACATTTTACAACACGGAAATAAGAATTCATGGAAAAATGATTGCATTGAAACCTAAAAATTGAGCGCGAGCATGTTTCGGCTATGCGCAGCGTATCGTATTGCGGCTTGTTTGGTACCGCCGCCGACGTTCAAAAAAAGATGAAGCTTCAAATGGCAAATAAAAAAAGAAATCCATCTAACGTATGCGAAAAATTGGTTGGAGGGGTCTAAAATAATTACAAATCAGACCATTAGAGTTATTTTCCAGCAGACATGGCCGTGCCCGTAATTAGTGAAAGAAAGAAGGCTCCGATTGACGCAATTGTCGCACCGCCCACTGGCACCGCCCATGATTTCAGCTCGACAGCGAGCAGAACGAAGTTGCGCACAGGCGTTTGTTTAGGCAAATCACCGATTGGTTAAGGGCCACTCTGCACATATGAGTGAATGAGATGATACGAGGGTGAACAAAGTAAAGGCCTGTTCAAAAGTTGCTAACGAATGCGTGACACAGGCGTATCACACTTCCTCAACCATCCACGGGATTCCCTCATGACCTCAACCATAAATTTGAGGCACTACAGCCTGCATATGCAAGTCGATTGGCTATATAGTTTCAATTTGACACGAGTATTACATCGTAATTAGGGCCTATATAGGATGTATAAACTATAAAGCTATCGACTGACCAGGTGGCTGTTATAGGCGGGCTCGATTGGTGTCCTTTCACTACGCCAGAAGAAGAGCAAAAAAAGGCCTAGGCCCAACAGCAAGGTAGTGCATCGATCCCATCGTGATATTTGGTTGGTAGTAAGAGGTAGTCCAAAAAGGCAAAGCGGAAATCGACGTGACATTTGTGAATGTATACAACAGATAACTGGGACGGGTGTACGCTGTGTCTAGTCTGCAACGGGTAATCAATTGCACCGTGTACCCGATGGCCTTTGCCCTCCCTGAAAACAATCCGTCGCCGTATATTAAACCTAACGATTAAGGTGCAAAATGTATCTAAATATTCCCAAAGTCACGGGTTCGTCGGATCTACGCACAGCGCTATGCGCAACCAAACAACTCCGTGCAGATGAACAATTACAAAGGGTTATCATTCTCACAAAAGAATCCAAAAAACTACGGAAGCGGAAGTACGGTGTGGTATGTGTGGTGGCAAGGATATTCGTCCAGATGACTGTGGTAATGTTTTGTAGCTATGATATGTTTTTGGTTATGAACAAGGCCTGAGATTTGTGTTGGAGGTTGGGGAGGGGGGGGGGGGGGGGAGGGTTGGGGAGGGAACGGACAAGATGAATACTATAAGCGGGCGCCACCAAGGGTTGGCGCGTATCGTACGCGGGAAAAAATCGTTTGAGGTCGACCAGCTAGATTGCAGACACGGCACTTCCTAAGCAGGCCTCATCAAAATTGATAACAAATTTCATTTAGGGAAAGGTTCTCCAAACACCTATCGCCTTAGGGATCGATTCAAGGTTTTGCGTTGGGTGCTGTGACATTCTGAAAACGATGCAAGTGAGGTTTTACGGTCATGAAAGAAGCAAATGGAAATGGGGCAATGGCAACAAACCACACTTTCGCGCGGAGCGCGAAAAAATCGCAGGAATTTCCAGTTGACCAGCGATCGACATTGCACTGACCCCTCTCTGACCTATCACTTAAAAAGGCCTTAGATTTTTACTCAACGTTACGGCCCCAGTATTATCTTCTTTGCGGACCAGGGGCCGTATTCACGAATATTTGCGTAAATATTCGCGTACGCAAGAAAAACTCACGAAGTTCGTACGCACTTCCGTAAACGTATTCACAAAGCATTCTTACGCAGTTCGAAGGGTCAAAGTAGGTAGAGTTTATATTCTTGCGTAGCCAATCGAAAAGCACTCGTTACAGAAGGAACGCCGATTTTCCAATGCGGTCAGACAAGATTTGCGGTGGTTTCTTGAGAACGTAACAATCAATCCGCGCTCACTAATGCGCGTGGTTTGTAGTAAACGCAATTACAAATTAGAGAATAGGCAACGCGCGCTGGATCCCCTCGCTACGAATTTGCAGTGCATGCTACTGTTCTACCAAGGGCTAATTGTACTGCTACGCACCGCACACCGCCCAGCCTCTCTAAATCGGCTTTTTAAAGCTGAGAGAGCCCTCGGGTATTAACTCAAGAAGTGATAACTTAAAATAATAACATTGTAAAATAAGTCAGAAAAAAAACGCCGGTCTCGTTGCCTCCTTCTCCCCGGAGGAGAGCCTGTGGTGGCGTGAAATTTCGCAGAATAGCCGACGTAGTGGTGGTCTCTACGACCGGGGAAAGAGCTTGAGTAAAAGTTACGAACAAAATTACGATACCCAATTGTTTAGGGAATTAACACATTTCGTAAATACGCTTCCGAATGGACTTACGCAAGAAGACTTGCGTACGGTTACTTCGTGATTACGGCCCCAGGGGCGCATGGTGCGCGACAAATTCCTGATTCAGGGGCCAGATTGTGGCCCCCAATTAGGTAACATTAGAGTAAAAATCGGAACTACGAGCAAGGTGCGCGCGAAAATTTACACTTTGGGGACATTCAATCGAAAAGTCAGGCAATCTTTGGATATAAACTTATCTTCACCTGATTTTGAATCATGTCTTTGCTTTGAAATTGCGGCGTTCCCTGGCCCGAATCTTCGATGGCCTATTTTAGGGGTTTCCACCCCCGCCGTTGCCTGCCCCGCCCTTATTAGTTGCCGTGTGCACGTTGTCGCACCAAAACTTTCAACGAGTGGTCGTTCCCATAAAGTGATTGCCGAATACTCTATTCAAAATTTGCAAATAGACCATATTCTGCCGGAAAAATTAAAGGTCCCGCCGGGTTAGAATTCCCGTGCCTAACTTCCTTCCGTTCAAAACAACAAAGTTTGCACTTGTTGGCCATTCATCGAAATTAGGGCAAAATTGGACTTCACTTGGAAGCCTAGCTCTCTCACTTGAATATGTCTTTGACAACGCGATTTGGGGCGTTCCCTGGTTGCATAGGGGCGGATCAAGGATTTTCGGTTAGCGGGGGCGCCAGAAAATAAATATTCAACATAATATATTGAGAGAAGATATGGGAGCGCAGGAGACGCGGAGCCCCCAAAGCGGAGGGGGGGGGGCTTCGCGGAATGCCCCTAGTTAATGAAATGTTGAGGGATTTGAAGCACGTATCTATCAGGGGCGTAGCAAGAGATTTTTTAGTAGGGGGCATGGGGGGGGTTGCCGCGAGGTCCAGCAGGGAGGTCGTGGGCCAAGGGCATTGAGATTTCCTCATGTTGACCATCTAAGCGGAGCGCCACCAGGGGGTGGCGCGGAGCGCACCAGAGAATTTGGTTTGAGAGACAATACCAGATGGCCGGAGAGGGGAACGGAGGGGAGAAACGGCATTTCTCAAGTATTTTGTTGAAGAATGCATAACCAAAAAATTCTCAAATGATTGTTTCATGGATTTTGGAGGAAACACCTGGTAGGTCCCTTTTAACGACAGTCTGTATTCAAACACACTTTTCAACGTTAGTACTAAACGACAATTTTGCCAATTAGTGGTCCCAAATATACACATTTGGTTGACGTTGATGGACAAAGTCTTCACAAAGATGTTCCACTGCGAGTATGGAAGTTGACTCTTTTCATAATCGCAATCGTGATGAGTGAAATGAACAATGTTTTTGGAGGAATGTGAAGGTATCTGAGATCAGAGAGTCCAACTTGCACACAACGAGACACGCATCAATTGCCCAGATTAAGGGTAAATTGAAGTGTCAAGCTTCTGGAGGGGAGGGGGGGGGGCGTGGGTTACGAGAACTATATGTTTTTGGTGTGCGTAAAATATGGGTCATTTTGAGAAAGATTGTGGAGAATGTATTCTCGCCAACATGGATAGCCCAGAAGCCTTTCCCCGAAACGCAACTGATCGTGAATGAAACTTTCCTACTGAGTGGACAGGATCCTGTGAGGTAGAATGGGGATCTTAGAGAAATTAATGGAAGTAATATTGTCAATTTTGGTGTATGTTCAAATACAGCCTGCATTTATGCAAAGTCGATTAGCGCTTACTCGTTTCCAATTTGACAAGAGTATGACAATCGTAATAGGCCATTATAGGATGTATAAACTATAAAGCTATCGACTGACCATGTGGGCTCCTTTGTAGGCTGGCTCGATGGTGTCACCTTCACTACGCCGGAAAGAGCAAAGAAAAGCCTAGGCCCACAGCAAGGTAGTGCATCGATCCCATCGTGATATTTGGTTGGTAGTAATTAAGAGGTATCCAAAGAAGGCAAAAGCGAAATCGACGTTTACAGTTTTGAATGAAATTACAACTGTATATTAACGAGGACCGGGGTGTACGCCTGTATCGTCTGCAACGTGTAATCCAACGTCGCACCGGTACCCGAGGCTTTGCTCCTAAAACCATCCGTCGCCGTATATTAAACCTAACGATTAAGGTGTGAACTGCATCTAATAGTTCCCAACGTCACGGGTCGGCGGATCTACGCACGCGCTATGCGCACACAAACAAATCCGTGCAGATAACAATTACAAACGTGGTTATCTTCGCACAAAGGATCCAACTACGGAAGCCGAGAAGTACGGTGTGGTTAGGTGTGAGTGCAAAGAATTGTCCAGCTGAGTGCGGATTGTTTGTAGACTATATAGTTTTTGTAGACAAGGGCCTGCGCATTTGTGTTGGCGTGGGGAGGGGGGGGGTGGGAGGGTTGGGGTAGGGCGGACAGATGACATCTATCTAAGCGGAGCGCCACCACGGGTGGTTGGCGCGTATGTTCACAGCTGGGAAAAAATATCGTGTGTATTCGACCAGCTAGATTGAGGATGGAAACGCACTTCCTAAGCAGCCTCCTCAAAATTGATAAAACAAATTTTCATTAGGGAAAGGTTCTCCAAAAATGATCGCCCCTTCGGGATCGATTTCAAGGTTGCGTTTGGGTGCGTTGCTTTCGTGGGACATCTGAAAAATACGATGCAACCGTGAGGGTACGGTCATGGAAAGAAGCAAATGGAAATGGGCAATGGCTAACAACTACGTACTTTCGCGCGGAGCGCGAAATTTCGAAGATCAGTTGCCAGCGATAGAATTGCAGACCCTCTCTGACATATACTTAAATAGGCCTTTAGATTTTACTCAAAAAAAAAAAAAAAAAAAAAACGGGAGATTACGGTCCCATGATTATCTTCTTGGCGGACCAGGGGCCCGTACGTATTCACGAATATTTGGCTGTTAAATATTTGCGTACGCCCAAGAAAACTTACGAAGTGTACGCACTCCGTACATCGTATCACAAAGCATTCTTACGACCAGGGGTTCGTTAAGGGTCAAAGTAGCGTAGAGTTATCTTCTTGCGCTATGCCAATCGAAGCACTCTTACGAGAGGAACGCCTGATTTCCAATTGCCGCGTCAGACAAGATACGGTTCGTGAGAAAGTAACAATCAATCCTCTGCGCTCACTAATGCGCGTGGTTTGTAGTAAAAAACGCAATTAACAAATTAGGAGAATAGGCAACGCGCGCGGATCCCCCTCGTACGAATTTGCAAGTTATGCATACTGCTTTACCAAGGGCTAATTGTACTGCTGCGCATCGCACACCGCCCAGCCCCTCTAAATCGGCTTTTTAAAGCTAAGAGAGCTCTCGGATATTGACTCAAGCAGTGATACTTATAAATAATAACATTGTCAATACCAGTCAGAAAAACGCGGCTTATCTTTGCCTCCTTCTCCACGGAGTGGAGCAGTTTTGGCTTAGATTTTCGCAAGAAGAACTAGCGCCGTCGTAGTGGTGGTCCATACTGACACGGAACTATGCTGGCGTAAGTTACGGAACAAAATTACGCCTAGCCAAATGTTTCCCGTGGAATACCCCCTCTTCGTAAAAAACGCTTCCTAATTGGGACTTACGAAGAAAACTTGCGTAAGTTACATTCGTGAATACGGCCCCAGGGGCGCATGGGAGAGACAATTCTGATTCAGGGCCAGACTTGTGGCCAAATTAGTTAACATAGAAGTAAAATCGGAACTACGAGCAAGGGTGCGCGCGAACGAAAAAATTTCACAATTTGGGGCATTCCATCGAAGATTCAGGCAATCCGTTGGATATAACTATTTCACCTGAATTTTGAATCATGTCTTTGCCTTTTGAAAATGCGGCGTTCCCTGGCCGAATCGTTCCGACTGGCTATTTTATGGGGTTTCCACCCATCCGTGGCCTGCCCCGCCCCTTATTAGTATGCCGTGTGCACCGTTGTCGCACCCCAAAATTTCAAGAAGTGGTCGCACCCATAATTGATTGCCGAATACTTTCAAATTTTTTCAAATAGAACAATATTGGCCGAAAAAATTTTAAAGTCCCCGACCAGGGTCGTAGAATTTCCCGTTCGCCTCAACTTCCTTCCGTTCAAAGACAACAAAGTTTGCACTGTTTGGCCAATTCCATCGAAAATTTAGGCAAAATTTGGACTTCCCTTTGCGACAGCCTAGCTCTCTTCAACTTGACTCATGTCTTTTTGACAACGCAATCTGTGCGTTCCCTGGCCGCATTTAGGGGCTGATCAAGGAATTTCGGTTAGAGGGGCGCCACAAAAATTATCAACATATATATGAGAGAAGAAGAATGGGAGCGCAGGAGGACGAGGAGCCCCCAAATCGGAGGGGGTGGGGGTGGGTTCGCTTGATTCCCCTAGTTACTGAACTGTTTGATTGGATGTGAAACCACGTATCTTGATCAGTGTGTAGCCAGAGATTTTGAGTAGGCGGCCATGGGGGGGCGAGGTCTGGGAGTGTGTGGGGCTAGGCATATGGAGATTCATCATGTTGACAATCTAAGCGGAGCGCCACCAGGGGTTGGCGCGGAGCGCGCACCAGAGAATTTCTGGTTGAGAGAGCATCCCAGATGGCCGAGAAACGGCATATTTCTCAAGTATTTTGTTGAAGAATGCATAACCAAAAAATTCTCAATGATGGTTATGGATTTTGGAGGAAACACCGGTGGTCCATGAAGACTAGTCCTGTATTCAACAAATTCAAACGTTAGTACTAACGACAATTTGCAATAGTGACCAAATATACACATTTTTGGTGCTGCAGTGATGGACAAAGCTTTCACCAAAGATGTTCCACTGCGTCGTATGGAATTGGACTCTTTTCATAATCGCAATCGGTATGAGTGGTGAAGAATGAAATTTTTGGATGAATTTGACGGTTCATCGGAGATCAAGAGAGGTCTACCAGTTGCACACAACGAGCACAGCATCAACTGCCCAGCTTTAAGGGCTAAATGAGATGTAAGCTTTCTGGAGGGAGGGTGGGGGGGGGGGTAGAGGGGGGGGGGGGTACTGGGTACAGAAATATATTGTTTTGGTGTGCGTAATATGGGTAATTTCGAGAAAGATTGTGCAGGAAGTATTTTCGCCAAACATTGGATTTAGACCGAAGCTTTCAACCGGAAACGCGGTTCAAGCTGAAACTTTTCCTACTGAGGGGACAGGATCCTGGAGTAGAATCAGGGACGATTCTTAAGAGAAAAATTATGGAAAATGTAATATTTTGTCAATTTTGGTGTTTTTTAAAATACGGATTGCACATCCCACCTAACATGCATGTACGTTTTGTCTCTCAATCCCCATGGTAAGTACAATTGAGAGTGTGGCACCTTATAGCACAATACTTTGACCATCCCGTATTGCGCGCATGTGCAACCGGTAAAATCCGTATGAGACATGGCAAAATAAACCGTTAAATCAATCCCTTCATATTAGTCTCACACTACCTATCTACGACGAACGAAAAAAAGATCCTCGTGGGACATTTACCCACGCTATGACGGACAAAACAATGTAATTACAAACAGGGGCGTCGAGCCGTTTTGAAAAGCGAATGCAAATGACCATCCAAGCGGAGCGCCACGATGGTTTGGCGCGTAGGGTACCAAGAAAATTTCAGATTCTCATAACCTCCAGATCGGGGGCGCGTCGTAGCGAGGGTGAGGATGGGGGGGGGGGGGGGTGGGGGCGTGTAGAGTGAGGTGATGTGAGATCTGTTTGCCGACGGATTCTGGGCAATGGTGAATGATATGGGGGAGGGCCAAGGGGAGGGTGTCCCCTCCCCTTTTGAGAAAATTTTGAATATTGAATGATGAAACGCTCAGGTGCAATTTGGAATTTGGGGCCAATATTTTCAGCAAAATTGGGCGCTTCAGTTATTACTCGACACCGCCTCACCACTTACGCGGGACTTTCTCAATTCAGGACGCCGAAAATTTTTGCCGAATCCTAAAACAATCGGGTGTTTTGACTGCAGCTCGTATGAGTATATGAAGCAGGGACCATTAATATACACTGCGCGCGAAAAGGCGTCGCAAAAATTTGACCACTTCAAATGTGCAATTTGACGAAGTTCAAGCCATTTAGTAAATCTTCTTTCCACTTATGCCACATCTGTAGATTGTCTAACAGTAGGATACTTTCAAGTCCAACCTGAAAATACATCTTTTTAAAGTTTCGTTTAATTGATTATTATCTTCTGTTTGGTTGTTCTTGCGGGGCACCATGAGCGCCTTCGGGCGGAACGGGCGCATTATAAGTTTTCACTATTAGTATTATCATTAGTATTATTTTATTATATTTATTATATTATTATTATATTATTAGTATTATTATTATTAGTCTTATTAGATTATTATGCATTAGGATATCTCTAACCAGACTTTTAACTATTCTGGCCCAACAAAGTGGGTAGTTTCTTGCCCGAATTTTCTATCTAAAAACAAAACTGCCCTATATCTCTCGCCAATCTCGCTATGCCGATCGCTGATTCCCCGCCTAAACGGACTGTTTCATCAGACATGGGAAATTCTTCTTAATTGTTTTCAGCAAAATGGCTTGAATTTTTTTATGTAGCATGGATGGAATAAGGACAGAAGAAGAAAACAAAAACTTTCAAGAACTGCCAGACTCATGGAAATAAAAATGTAAATCATCAAAACGCTAGCGCCTTTATTCCCCCCCCCCCCAGTTTTGCCGATTGCGACAGACTCGGTCACTCGTCCAATTTACACCGACGGCGACGGGTCGTCACAATTATGTTTTGCCGGCGTGCCATTATCTTGCCGACGCTGAATGCCAATTAGATGAAGAGCCAAAAAGTGATTTCCATTCCCTGTCTACCCCTTCACCCTGCCTTTTTCTTCCTTTTCCGTTCCCTTCCTTTTTTTTTGTTGTTTTTCCTCCTCTCCTCTCTCCTTCTTCTTCCTCCTTCCTCTTCCTTTCTTTTCTTTCCTCGTGTCTCCTTTTTGCCGAAGACCGTAAATCTGCCAGCGGCTGAAAATATTGGGAGGGGGGGGGGGGGTGTGCTTGTGTGACACCCAACCCCTTTTTTCTTTCCTTTCCGTCCACCCCCCCCCCCCCCCCCCCCCCGTCGCTACGGCCCTGCCTCCAGATCGACGGAAATGGCACTTGCCAGCTTGACCAGCCATCCCATCTACCATGTGAGATATTGAGTGAAATACCACACCAAAAAAGGTTGTCATTGTGCATACTAATGATTTACCGAATATCACACATGGACGGTATTTTTTTTATTACCTAGCTTTACTCCTGGATTTGTTTGCGTGGGAGCCAGGGGTTTACCGAACAGCCATGGTAGGGGATCGAAGGGAAAGCTATAGGCGTACGGTACCACCATTTCGGGAAGAAGATACAATTTCACCCGAATTTCCAAGTCAGTCAGCGGGAAACTGCCGGCCGCGCGCGAAGCGCGCGAAAAATTTTGATATGTTTTCGGGCACTGTATCGGAAAAGTCTGCAAAACATTAACGCATGTTTTCACTTGCTCCTTTCATTACCCAGGATTTCCACGAATTTTCATCTCAGAA
>JAODTK010001591.1:0-10081 GCA_026419785.1 Sclerodactyla briareus | reverse complement strand
TTGATATATTCTGTATAAGCAGTCGAATGTAGTTTGTATAAGGCCGTATAATTAAACGAAGAGTGTCCATATTGTGTAAACTCGAGAACCGCATTTTGTCTACCCTGTTGAAAATATTTAAAATTACCGTATTGTTCTTTCAAAATCGGTTTCTTCCGGCGAGAAAATGACAAAATTAAGGTTCGAAAAGTCTCCAAAAACGTATAAATGAATACAACCAAACCGCTGCCACCGGCTGCTGTAACGAAGCCGAAACGGTAAAATGAGAGAAACAAGTAGAAAAAGAACCTTCACAACACGATTTACGTGCGTAACATAACTTTTGATATATAAAGTACATTGATCAAGATCTGCCTCTGTTCGTTATTATTTGGGGCACAATAACATAGCGAAAACCTTGTCATAAATTCAAGTATGAAAATAACGCCCCCCATGGTATAACGGGCATATAGCAGAATTGCGACGATGGAAAGATTCAGAAGCCTGTTAACAAAGAATGTATTTGTTTTATCTCATATTATATGGATCCACTGCTCAAATACACCTATTTAATTATCACGGTATGTTATTGGGGCAGAGTAAATGAATAGTTTAAATTAGTTTCTCTTTACATCACACGCATTGACGCGTACGTAAAATGTTGGACATAATATGAAAGTATGACCAATAACCTAAAACGAGCAACAGTTCGTTGAGTCCCATTGAGTCATTCAGAAACCAAGAATTGCCTCATTAATAATTTCCTAGTGGGGATATATATATAGTATGAAATTGAAGAACATAATTCTAGTTCTATTTATATGACAACAGGTGGCATGATCGAATGGATAGGGCATTTTAACAGCACATCAACGTAATATAAAAGTTAGGCTGTAATTGCCGATTTCATATTCTACCCGATGCAGTTGACAGTCCGGGAACGACTGTTTTGTATCTAATGATCTGCAGAAAATGCTGCTTCTTCCGAACAGAAGAAGCTTGGAATTCTCCCAAACTGGAAAATCTCCTGGATTGGTTACGGAGAAGGTCTGTACTCTGTATGATTACATACTAACTGTGTTACCACTTCGATTCGTCATTTATCTTCGCAGATCATTAAACTGCGCGGAAGCCCAGACACCCAGTTCGTAACTACTTTGGAGATATGGTGGTTTTCTAGAAATTCTTGTTTCTTCATTTTGGAGATGAGGAATTGGGATGACGCGCTTTGTCGACCTTTCTATTGTGTCATACCAGTTTTGACTGAACAATGCGAATCGATTAAAATAAGATTCACAATAACGCTCGGACACTCCAGTACCATCCCGATAGTGTTTTACTCAATAATAAATAAATGTGAACGTCGTATTGAGGTACCCTATTAGTGGGAGCCCTGGTTGACCCGTTTTCCTGCTAATCCGTTAACTTCAAATAGGCGATGGTGTGGAGGCTTCGTTTCCGTCTGCAATTTAATACATACACCTCATTCACATACATTCAGGCTGAGTGTAACACGTGGACGTGAATGCGAATTACACTAACATCGAATGATGATAATACTACAGAACCACAGTACTGTTAGGTTGCAACAACCGTTGCCATTGCGGAACTGCTATACGATTAGGCTCCTATTGAAAACCTATTTTCCGAGGCACCGGTGAATTTATCAATTGGTGCATGATAATCTCGGCGAAAGCTCTTCCATGATGGAAGACATTCTAATACATCGGGAAGCCTCGGCTCCACGTTCGTGCGCGATATGTCCTGAGTTACGTCCACGGTGTTTGAAAAGATAAGACTGTTCGGGCTATATTCATTATAGACCTGTCTTTTTTTTCATTGATTTTGAGGACATAATAACGATAGTGAAAACATTGGTAATGATTGTATTATCATGACAGAGCAACACCCACAGAAAATAGGATAGCGGGCATGTGGAACGGGTTACTAGCTTGCATTACTTCGTATATTTCTCTTCACTCAACAACAGATATAGAGGTGTGCGTACTTGCAGCACAAAGGCTTGCGGAATAGGAGTTCGTGTAGGAAATAGTTCTATCAAAGTCTGACTCAACTTGTTAGACACTGTTAAAACGTTTGGCAAGTATTCAGAAACTAAGAAAATGGGCCAACAAATTCACGAACTAAAAGTCGAATTGGTCTGCACACATTCCCTTAACTAGCCTAGTTAAAAAAAGATCACATTCGAAGCCACCTCACAACCTCAATTTTGGGGTTCTAGCATTTTGCCTTGTTAGTTCAACGTAATTGTTTTTTTATTGGCAGATTTAATGCTACCCTCACGGGGAAACTATAATAGCTTAGAGAACTACCCAGTAAATGCTCCAGTACAACTCATGCAGCCATGTTTCACAAGAATAAACACCTATACCAATGCTGGCATTTATTATTAAAGCGGAAGATTTCGACTATCCGTTCTTCGCTGAGTTTATTGCCTTGGCGGTGGCGTCAATATGTCGCATTAGTTGAACAGAGCGCTATGGATTGGACAATGGTTGGGACAACTCCAGAGTCAATAGGAATAACATATACACGTACTTTATCGCAACGTGAAAGGTGGGCCGAACTATAAACCTTGCTGCCAAAAGTGCGCCCAAAGATTGGTGGCACCACCTCGGAGAATTCAGTCGTGAAAATGACCTGGGTTTCTGGCACTGTGCTGTCAGCATTCATGCGTTACTAACTAGATTATGTGTGTTCCGAGGGAGGTCCCAAACATTACAAGCGTACAGTGTACAGTGTCCTGGGAATTCGAACAATACGTCGGTACATCAGCTTGAGAATACCTTAGCATCAGAATGTGATCCATACGACGTTGATCGCCTAAAAATACTCCTCCGTGCAAAACCCATCCCAACCCAACCTCATAAATTTGATAGTGGAAATATCAGTGGTTAATGCCTGAATAACTGGTCGTTGAGTTATAAAGCCTACGTGAGACCAGCCAGTGGATAACATCAGAACGGTTTGCACGTAGCATTCATGTGACTATTTGGATACAAAAACTGACACCAATTAATTTACATCTTCGGGAGACCACCCGAGGCGGAGGAGTGGGGGGGGGGTGGGATTTAATTAGCAACTTTTGCATTCATATGTGCGATTTACGGGTCGCTTCAAATTCTTACGCAACGTGTAATTCATTGATGTATTCGGCGGCTCACAGTGCTAGTTTCATTGCTCGTTCAATCGGGTGAGACACCGAATGTGTTCTCGGCTGTACTATCGATACGGCCGTTGGCTGAATGTATGTCGGATTCGAGCTGCGTCAACACCTCTTTAACACCCTCTAGTTATACGCTGGTGACCTGTTCCTACGTTCTCTTAGTTTAGCAGTATGAATTACAGGCGTTAAACAATAAATAACCAAGGCAGTCCCTCGTTCACACGTTTGTAGTCGTGCGTGGGGATTTTCATTCCTTATTTGAGGCTTCGAGTTGTCTTCGAACTTGAGATGGATTCTCTCTTGGGCATTTGTGTCTAAAGCGTGTAAATGTGTAATCATTGGTCAATGTATGACCTAACTGAAACCTGTCGACCATATCCGAATTCGGAACTGCAATTTAAATGATAATAGAGAGTACACAATACCCTAATACGCATTGATAACCTAGTCGCTCGACTGCCTCTGTGAACAGGTGACGCAACTATCGTGAGCGAATTCAAACCGTCCTCATTGTTCTAGGCTTTATAGAATATTGGGAGTTTTTCGCTTCCTGAACGCAGAATTAATTGGCGCGGACAGTTCACTATCTTCAATATAAACGTTAATCTTTTCTAATTTTCATCCGTAGAAGCCAATTCTCCGGGAATCCCCGTGGCACACGATGTAGCTACCTTTATTTCCAGCTCTAACTTTCCCCTTCATTTCCACAATTAAAAGCTTCGACTTCTCCTTATTCGCCAGTGTTATGTGAAAAATTGTGCAACAGCATTTCGGTTGCCATGAAACTAGATGAATTCGTCTGTCATTTCTGAGCTTCTCCTTTTTTTCTAGATTTCATAACGACAAAGAGGGAGTGAGGCCGACAATTCTCAAAGTTCCAAGATGAATATTGTCCTTGTTTGTGGATAGACGATCGACAAAAAATGTTCGATATTTTTTTTGCATCTTTTTTGGTTCAAAATCACAAACGCAGCGAACATGTGTCACACTCAAGCCAAGTTTCGTCCCTCCGCTCTTTAAACATTTATATATGACTTGTTTTCTTTTTCCAACTCAAACTAGATTTCAATGAAACTGTTGTCAATATATGTCGGTTACACGTCACGTTTCATTCAGTTGAAATGAAATTATCCACTGGTAACTCAATAGCGAAGTGTACAACTTGCCAAACCTATCGCTTATCAACCACCTCAGGCAAATTAAGTCGACACCTCTAAGCAATGTTGTACAATACCACCTCGGCAGTTTGTTTTTACCCCTCCTTCGTAAATATTCACAAAAAACGGTGGAATATTACCCAGAATTGGTGAAACAAATGCCAGGTGTATTTTATCCCCATATCTGAGAGAGTGGTCCACTGCCACCATTTAAATAATACAAATTGTTATTCTTCGAATGCACATCTCTGGAGTTCCGGTGGGTCCGAAATTTCGATGAACAGAGGTACTACAGGCCGAGGATATTATTGGTCTTGGAAGTGTACGAGATTCATGCTTTTTGACCGGTCAGATTAGTTTTTTTTTATTTCTTGTGTTGTCAAACAGATATTCCTAGAGAATGCAGCGGAGATGAAAAGGTACCGATATTTGGGGGATGGTGCCATGTAATGAGGATTGGTTGTCGAAGTAGTGATGAATATAGCACTCCTAGGGGGGACGGCCACATAGAACATCATGATAAGCAAGATTCAGTTGGGTAATATTAATCTAGCACGTATCTACGACGCTTTTCCACTTGAGTGCTTGAAGTACTTTGCGGATATTACCCTCGATCCGAATGCAGGTTGTTTGAGTTTCTCACAGTCCTCAAGTTACACTGGCTGACTGTTCACTCCACAAGGGATTGTGTCAACGGCACACTCTGGTGTCAATAGTGCATACCCCGAATGAGTCCTTTAAGCAACATAAATTTTGAAGTGCTTTATTTATTTCTATCCCGTTTCTCTGCAGCAAAATGTTCACAGGTTCATGAAGTGCGTCGTGGTTTTGATTGTAACATTCTCTGGTATACACAATTCCACAATGACGTGAAATTCATGTAACGTAACATTGAAGACGTAAAATGTGGACCATATCTACTGCACGTTCGTTACTTTTCTCTCCAGTCATTAGCAGTGTGTTGCCGAACTCGACAGTTTGTATTCATAAATACTGCATTCGGCGTTCACCACGTTAAATCGTAAAAAAAGATTTCGTACACGTAATACGTAATATTTCATCATACTGTAAGCCTACTACAGTGGTATACACGAATAACGCTGTTTATGATTCGCTCAAGAGAAACCGTTTCCGATACACTGGTAAGGATTTTTTCAATTAACCATCGTTACCGCGCCAAGGTTCTCTCTTTATTGGAACTGACACGATCGTAATATAATCAGGCAGACGACCTCAATACTCGACTATGTGCGTTATGTGTCACATGATAACATTGCGTTTTGAGAAGGTAAAGAAATAGTGAACAGATGATAACTGTCACTCTCCATTATTTTTATTGCCTAAAGAACTTGTCATGGTGTTAGTACTGACGAACCGAACCTCAGAGCAGGCTGATTCACCTCTGTGGGGGCCTGGGCACAGGCCTCAGTGGGGGCCCCTCCGACTGTATTCTATGAAAATTCCAGATATTGACAAACTGGTTGTGCCTCCCGACCCCCTTCCCCTCCCGGTCTTTTCCCACTCCCCCTTCGCGCACACATACATTGGCACTAGCAATATACAAATATATTTAAGAGCGGCGAGCTTTCATTATGCAATTTAGAGATAACAAAGATTGTGGGCGGTCTTGTCCGTCGACCCACCCACCCTCCGAACATGTACTCCTACAAAAAATTACGGTAATTTTCCCTTTCTTATAGAAACCTACCTTATCCATGACTTAGCGTGCTTTCTGTTTAGATAAATCCCGCACAACGTCACTGAAGTCAATTTCTCGAAGATATGTCATCCTCGATGCTCATAATGGCTACGCGGCGGAGCCGGGTCGTTCTGAGCTGTTCTTTTAATGAATTTCATTTTAAACTGACGCTAAGACCGCTCAGTCACCGCTGCAGTTTGAAACTCATAGGACCAGGTACATGCGAATGTCATTTCAACTTTGGGAACGTTGCATTAACACCCTTGTCGATGGTCAGACTATTCACGATTCTGTGCGTGTGCTGCCGTCCTGTTGGCTCATTCTCTGTGGATGCTTGTTCAACAAAGAGTTTTGAAAACTTCTGAATTGTACCAGCTCGTTCCCCATCGTATCATCTAGATTCATCCGTGTACGTGTGGCACCACAGCAGTGGCGTATTGCTGGATTTATCGTCGTCCTGTTTAATGAGCCCACTGCCCTAGTAAACCTGAATCAATCAGCTCCCTCCATACCTGCCAATCGCTGCTTTAGTGAGCTTACAATTGGTCAACCACTGGGAGGAAGTTTTCCACACGGACCTTCTCTGATGGGGAAAGGACAAGCCCTTATCTATGACCGTCACTAGGGGAGTGAGTCGACTTCCTCTGACGCCATCGAATATACGATTAATGAATTTCTCTGGGGGTCCCCCTTTTGTGGGGGCCCCTGGCACGTGCCCGCCCGCTTCCCATGCTAAAAATCCGGCGCGCCACGGAGACCGATTAGAATCATGGAATGATACGAGCATCAATGACACTCATGTGTTTCATGTACACATGTGTTCACCGTTTTTATAGGGTAAACCCGGCATTTCCCAAATGATGCTAGGTGCCTAAGATGAAGAATCGTCCTGGGCTGCTCGAATGAACGGCTACAGAGAGGCATGTCAGCAAGAACCACTCATTGCGCCATCACAAAAAACCTGTTCATCGACACCTCTCTCTTCATGGAAACAAAAGTCTGGGTCGTACAGAACGCAGGTGCAACTATCTGAAAACGCTTCTCAAGTATGTCGCGGGTCATCAAGGAATCGAGTGGCATGACAGCGGTGCCAAATAACAATTCCTGGAGAGAGCAACCCTCACAGCATGGAGGCAATCTTTTGTTGAAGCAGCTCCGCTGTCCTGCATTTGTCCGGATGGATACTCCCTAATTCCCAGTTGTCTCTCTAACGTGTGCTGTGTCAGTGCAATCTTGACAGAGGAGCCCCCAGAAAACCTTTCAAGACCAACTGAAGCGCGGCTTAGCTCAGCTGGCATGCCATAAAACGAATGGGAAAACATGGCCGTAGACGAAACTCTAAAGAGCAGCATCTAAGAGAGAGCAGCACAGCAAGAGAACACAGAGGAAGCATGATGCACAGAAAAGCCACATCTACCACCATCTGGCTCTCACTGCTCAACCTGCTCCATGCGTGATGTGAAGGATCAGCCAATACAGCCACAAAAAAGCCTGTCATAGTGTCAACCTTCCCACTATCTTCACGGCATTAAACCGTCCCTCATCAGGTAAATAAGGAAGTCGAGTCTCCCTTATTTGCTAAAGATGACCCGATCCCTAACCTGATCACGACATAACTAATTAATACATTCAGCAGCCAACATAATACACTTTGTTGCTGATAGTTTCAGTGAGTGCGATTGTTTCACATCATTGATAGCATTGTCCACAAGTGCGTATCAGTGCCGTATTTTGGCAGAAGAACCGTCACGTTGGTATAATGGCACTGATAAGCAATTGAACACCACCATGGTATACCGTGTTCGTTTTCACACAATGTGAATGCTATAAATACATATGACTATCATGTAGGATTTGTTTGTTTTCAGATTTACTTTCAATTCCTAAGCCCTTGGGGCATTTGTGGATAACTCGCTTTTAATGCGTCATCGCATTCCCCTGCAATGCTAAATGCTATAGCATTTATGTCAGAATGTCAACGTCGAAATATAGCAGATCCTGTACAGTAAATTGAAAAACACATTAAAATGGCTATGGTGGAGTGATCGACACGACCAATTTCATTGAGTACTATGATTGACGATGGTCTGGAGGTACGTCCGGTTTGCATTCGCTCATAATTTCGAATAATCACGTTCATGGCCGGGACCTATAACATTTACAAATAACGTTATGTGGTGTAATACGTGTTATCGATTACGTGTACTACGGCGTACTACGCTGTTAGACAATCAAGTCACAGCACTCTTGCCATTGAGCGTTGTTGCAATTCACTCCGAGGAAGGACTTATTTTTCATGTCACCAGTGAGATTGATTAAGGCATGATTTCATTTGAAGTCAGTCAAACTGATGTGAAAGTTTTTTTATATCCCAACGGTTAACTCCGCGACACTGCTGGTTTGGTGGGTGTTTTGGCGTTGGGTTGTTTTGAAAATGGATATTGGGGTAATGGAATAAAAGACCTGTCAGTAACATGAATTAAAGAACAAAAAACGATCATATAACCTGTCACCGCACATATAACGTAACACTACTCCGTGACAAAAGATGATTTAATAAGCGAACTGCCACAAAACAAAAACTAATACCATATATGTTGGTTCCCCATGTTTCGAGACACACGAATTCATATTTGGGGAAACACCAATATATAATCTTCGCGGTCATTGCGCATCCAGGGCATGCGGTGAGACCTTTCTCAGCTATGGGAGGGAAGGGAGCAAGAGAACGTGCTATTTGGGTTCTCGACCGCCTGTTCTCGATGGACGGGAGAGAAGTTGCCTTATTGGGGTTTCTGTTCCGCATGTCCTCGATGGAGGGGAGAGAAAGTGCCTGATTGGGAGTTCTGACCGCCTGTCCCCCGATGACCACGCCTGTTCATGAGATAACACATATCCTGCTACTTACGCTAGCCGGGTTTCCCTACTGATAGACACAGAGGAGTCAATAGGCCATCCGGGTGGGCCACATATCACAAAATGCGCTGCTTCAATTTGATTGTCTATGAGTCCAATATACCGAGCCGCCACATCACACGGGGGCGCCCTATTTAACCGGTAGACTAAAAAAGTCCTATATACGACGCCCACATACTACAAGGGGCCTTCTCTAACTAATTGCACCCAGTGGAGTCGGAATAAGTATGCGCCAATGAACACAAAGGGGCGCTATTTACACTGCTGGCCAGCAGAGTCCGATATACAATGTGGCCCTCATGCCACGAGGGGCGCTTATTAACTTACTTACCATGAATCAGATACACTACGGCCAATGCCATCAAGGAGGCGCCCCCTTCAGTCCCGATCTAGCACTGGAATTGACGGAAGAGGTCATTCTCACCCCTCAGACACCCGTGCCTAGGAAAATAAAAATTCATAAACAAGAAGCGATAAGTGTCGCCGAATTTTTGATTTGACGATAAATGCAGTGGTTTCAAGGAAAGTACAAACGGTGAACTTAACGAAATTACCGAACTCACCAGTATCGCATCCCTCCGCCAGAGAGGCACGAGATATCATCAGTTTATCGTCCTACTGAGCGATTTAAGAAATCTACTTCAGTAACACGGTCGGTTCAGATTTTATCATGAGGATGAGTAATGATGGTATGTTCCCAGAATAATTGTTCCCGATAGCATGCTCATTGTCTTAATACAATTAGAATGCCAAAGATAAGGTGTTGTGGCATATAAACAGCATGTAATATTCTAGCAACGCAGCATCCATCTAGAAGAGTCCAAACAAAGGACGAATAAGAAAATGTACTTTTCTCATGAAAGCCAACATACATTTTACACCGAAATATTACACCTGAATGTCTGCGATATATGTGATGATGACAGTTGTATATGTATATGGTTATATTTCGGACTACTTGGGAGAATATTTTAATTTTGGATCCAACCGCTCTCGTTTGGGTTAACTGCTTATTGTTCCACCAACTGAAGTTACTGTACTATCAGCTGGAAGATGAACATGGATAATTTAATATAAAGCAGGATTGGGTCAGAGGCCTGTAACACTGTAACAATCCGATGGGATTAAACGATTACAGAGTTT
>JAODTK010001590.1:0-21675 GCA_026419785.1 Sclerodactyla briareus | reverse complement strand
AAAGAATCAGGAAATTGTGAAAAATTGATAATTTGGCCAATTTTAGCTTGTTAACATGATGCGACCCTACTTAGATGGATAAAGTTTCATACTTGGTATATGGTTCCCACAATGAGTGCATCAACCCTAATGTTTTGGGTCATCAAGGCAGCTGAGGTCAGAGAGGTCCGAAGTCCGCAAATCTTGTAAACTATAAGTCCAGAATGCCTGGTCCGATCAGGTTGAAACACGTATTCAGCTTTTCTCATGAGGAGTACAGAAACCCCATAGTTTTCGGTGTAAATTGGAGTCAGATTTGGGGAAAAAATGAGAAATTGTGAAAAACTTGATAAATTGGCCCAATTTCACAGCTCTTTAACACAATAACTCGATACCACTTTGATGATCGAGTTCATACTTGGTATATGGGTTTCCCCATAAGAGTACATGATCCCTATTTTTTTGGTCAGGTCCAGGTCATCTGATGTTCAAGAAGGGTCACGTCTGAAAATGCTTGTTACACGATAAGTCAGATCCTGGGTCAGATCGGTTGAAACGGGGTATGCAGCTTTCTTATGTGGAGTACAGGAACCTATTGTTTTATGGGTGTAATGTCGGGAGTCAGATTAGTGGGTCAGATTCAGGGGGAAATTGGGAAAAATGATAATTGATGGCCATTTCAGCTTGTTAACACGATAACTCAACCCCACTTGATGGATCAAGTTCATACGTAGTATTGTGTTCCCATGATGAGTACATGATCTCCTATTGTTTTGTGGTCAGTTCAAATGTCTTTGAGGTCCAGAGGTCACGTGTGAACACTTGTAACCTGAACAGTCGTCAGGGAGGGGGGGGGGGGGGGGGGTGTCAACGTGGGTTGGTTCTGATCAGGTTGAATTTGGTGTGTCGCTTTTATATGGGGATTCAGGAACCCTACTTTTTTTGGTTTTACTTCGGTGAATTTGGGTCCCCAAATGAAAATTTGGGCATAAGTCAATATTTTGCCCAATTTTTGGCGTTGTAACCATCATATCTCAACTTCACTTGGATGAATGAGACCCAAACATGATATGTGTGTCCTCCAAATGAGTACATGAGCCTATTGTTTTGTTGTCAGGTAGAGGTCATCTGATGTCACCATAGGTCAAAGTCTGACAAATCTTGAATCATGGGTGTGTAGCTTTCTTATCAAAGTATAGCGTTGGTTTGGATAAATGGGATATTGTCAGATGTTATGTTGCCCATAATGAGCTGTTGCAATCTCCCATTTGTCCTTGTGTCTACTATAGGTTTGTCAGAAAGATTCAAGGACTCACTAAGCCTTTTGGCTTTCTGGTGTTAGATGGGACATTTGTCGGACATGTATATGTTGCCCATAATGATGTACATTTTGCCATTTAGGTTTCTTGTGACTGGCCATAGATTGTCAGAAATGAGTCAAGAATTACCTAACTCTTGGCTTTCTGGTTAAATTTTCAGATGGCTTGAAAATGTTAATGGATGAGTTGCGCTCTGTAACTTGAGTTTTATTTTGGTCTTCTTTTCAGGCCACCCTCCTGGGCATACCAGATGGTTAAAGTGAGAATGGAAGGCCTAACGAATTTTTTGGGCCCCCGCCCGCACCTTCAGATTACACACCATCAGCGGACAGGAAAAATTATTGTGACATCAGGAGATGGATATCAACCAATTAGACTGTCATGAGGATTGTCCTCAGTGGACCAGAGAAAAATCTGATGTTTCCCATCAAATACATACCAGAGCTGTTCAGAGACCTAAAGCTGTGAGACGGGAAGCCCGGCCGGTCATGATATGCATGAGCACCAGCCAATAACTCGCTTTCCTTTCCTTTGAGTTACTGCTCAGAGTATGTTATAAACCAATCCTACCCTGCTCGCGGAGAGCAGCATTTGACAGGGTTCCCGAATTCAAGGAAAACCTTGGCAAGCCATGGAAAATTCATCAATGAATCCCAGGCCTGGGATAGTTTTTTAAACATCAGTGAAAAGTTGTTGAGTCTGGAGTAGCTTCAGGAAATTTCATGAAGTGAAACGTTCTGTTGTTGCCTCCCCTTTTTTTCGGATGTTCAGTTTAAAATTCTATGCAAGAAGATTGTCATGCAATCCTTCATTTGGTCATGGAAATTGATTGCTTGTATGAGGAACCCTGTTGAAGTACATATTTCATATTTTGAGACCAAGATTGGAAGAATCCAAACTCTGCTACATCATCATTCCTGTCCCCAAAACTTTGACAGCCAAGCACTTCTTCCCACCGACCCTGTTACGCCAGATGTGTACATTCATGTCCTTTACTTCCACTCTAACGCAGCTAATTGGGACCTGGCAATCATGTGTTTCAACTTCTCCCGAACTCGTGCTTTTCTTGAATTGTCTTTCAGCTTCCAGGGATGCATAAGCACTTCATGAATGCATTTTCCACACTAGAACATCTTCGTTTCATAATTCTGTCCATTGGGATCTCACCACTTTGATACGTTTTTCCACAAAAACTCCCTGTCTATTAGAACACCAACTCCATTGGTAAAATCTTCATTCCACTGTACCGAATTTGTACTGGTCTCATTTGCGCGAGTGAATGCAACCCTGGTTGTCTTGTAGAGCAATGGTCAACTTGTCCCCTGGACAGCATACCAACAACTTCTCTCCTTCTCCCTTTGTAATGTTCCATCAGTACACGGCAGAGCACATTTGTCTCTAGATGGATATCAAATGAATTAACCTAAAATAGATGAGAGCTCATTAGCGGGACTGGATAGCAACTCTTTGATCTGAGAGAATGATCAGCAGGTTGCCGGGGTTCCTTCCATTCGAGAGTAGGTTCCCCATATGAGTACATAACCCTATTTGTTTTTGGGTCAGGTCAAGGTCATCTGAGGTCACCAAGGTCAAAGTCTGAAACCTTGTAAACACGATAAGTCCCAAATGGTTGGTCTGATCAAGTTGAAATTTGGTTGTACAGCTTCCTTATGGGGTATAAAGGAACCCTATTGTCTTTTTTGGTTCAGTCGAGATGAATTTTGTTAAAAGATAGAATTTCTTTGAAAGTTTATATTTCAGCCAATTTTGCTTGTAAACACGATACGCAATCCCAGCTAGATGAATGAAGCTCATACTGGTATGTGTTTTCCCCCATGATGAGTACATGACCCTATTGTTTGGGGTCAATCAGAGGTCATCTGAGGTCACGCAGGTCGGTTTTCTCCTCAGGTATATACATATACCTCTTGTTATTTCGGTGTCAATCAGAGTGGCAAGGTTTCCTTTCTTGGTATCTACACTTGTTGTTTTTACAGAAATAAAACAGTAATGGTCACAAACAAGTCTAATCATTCAATTTGATTATGACTTTGTCATTACAAAGGAACATAGCCATCGTCATTACAAAATGAACATAGCCGACTGGAATCAACCCTAATTTTTGTCTCGCCTGTTTGAAATTCAGGAAGAGACGTATTGATCACTATTGCATATGTTTGTGTGTTGTATGTGTGTTTGGTGGTGTCATGTCACACTTTCTTGTAGCAGGATTTCTTCACCAACGTGTGGCTGATTATGACGAAATTGAGTGTGTACCACAGGGGTTGGGTGTACACATCTGATTAGATGGGCAGCAAACGTCATTCATTCTAAAAACAAAGCAATTAAGGGATTTTGTATTCGAGTAAACTTATTGGTCTTTATTTTAGGAATTTTTATGGTTTTTTTTTTTATTATGTAAAATCTGTGATGTTTGTTTGACCTACGATGGTCTGCATGAAGTAGTTGGGTGGTTTGTGTGGTGAATAATGCAAACCACCGATCGCTCAACCAGCAGACACTTCTGGCGATCTCCTTGTTCTTGGTTGAATTTCCATTCTCCCGAGCATTTTGATGATACGGAAAGACGGATCCCTGTTCGGACAGGCGGTCCGTCTACGGCGCATCCGTCAATCGTACACACTAATTTTTGACGTGACCCGACGGAACGGAACCTATCCAGTGTGGACATCTGGACAGGCCTCAGGGGAACTCCGCAAGAGACATGTTCCCCTACTTTCTGCATCTTTTCCAACCATTTTCATCCATATTTTGAGCGCTCCGAAAGACCCCCTCCAAGATCGAAACACTTGAGTTCAAACTTGCTCGCCTTTGCTAATTGCGCCATGACACAGCGCTACTATGCACAGCGCACTTAGTGTAGTATTGAGAACCTCCTTAATTTTGAGGTAAGCGGCGACCCGACTGCTATTCATAACGCGAATACACGACTTGGATATTGTCATCTTTATGTCTGTGAATCACCTCACACCTTGATCACACTGGACATGGTTCCAATACAGAGTTGGGCACGATGCCATCTATTCAAGTGACATCCATGGAAGTCCGGTACTGTTGTACATATATGTAAAATCGCGTTGATTATTCTTCTATTTATCGAAAATGGAACTAGAAAGCCAAAAGGCGTATGAAGTCCTTGACTGCTCCTGACTTGAGCGGCTAAGCTCAAGATTTTATAACGATTGGGATCATTGTAGTACTCAAAATAGGAACTCAAGGGAACTACATCCCATGCAGATGAGGTCTAGTTAACAAGCTCATTAGCCCAAATCATCTGTTTACATTCCTTGACTAATTCAGAGGAATCTATGCAGTCATGACAGTGTGTGTGGTGACGCCAGCCCTGTTACACGCTAACGCAACCCCGCTTGGATGGATCAAATCCTAATACTTGGTATTGGGTTTCCCCTAATGGCGTACTTATTCCTGTCGTATTTGGGTTCAGATCAAAGTCATCCGAGCACAAAGAGAGGGAGAAGTTTGAAATCTTGTTTAACAACACGATAAGTCCAGAATGCCTGGATCCGACCAGGTTGAAATTCCGGTGTATGCAGCTATTTTTCATGGGTAACACAGGAACTATCTTTTCTGATGAATTCGGGAGTTCAGATTCGGGGGAAATTGGGCAATGTGAAAATTGGATAATTTGGCAAATTTTAGCTCGTTATCACTCCTCGACGCCCCTTGAATGGATAAAGACTCATCTAGGTTTGGGTTTCCCCATAATGAATACATGACCTTGTGTTTTGGGGGTCAGGTCAAAGGTCCATCTGAGGTCAAGAGAGGTCAAAGTCTGAAAGATCTTGTTACAATCTAGATGCCTGGATCCGAAATCAGGTGGGAAAAATTTGGGCAGCAGCTTCTTTTGAGGAGTACAGGAAACCTATTGTTTTTGTGTCAATCGGGAGGCAGATGTTGGGAAAAATTGGGAAATTTAAAAAATTGATAATTGCAGCGAATTATTGTTTTGGGGTCGGGTCAAAAACGTTCATCTGAGGTCAAAGAGAGGTCAAGTCTGAAAATCTTGGTTAACACGATAAGTCCTGAATTCTGACCCATCATTTGGAATCAGTATTCAGCTGTTCTTTGCAGATTTCCGACTTCGACCTCATGGTGACCTCAGATGACCCTGACCTGACCCTAAACATAGGAATTCAAGTACCATTGTGGGGAACACACATACCAAGTATGGCCTCATCCATCCAAGTGCGTGAGTTTATATCTGTTTACATCAAAATGGGGGCATGAGCAGCCCAGAATGGTTGGCCCGATCAGTTGAAATTCATTGTATGGCTTTTTGTGGGGTAAAGGACACCCTATTTGGGTTCAGTCAATTGGGCACCAGAGGCCAAGTCTGAAAACCCTTGTAAACGCTATAAGTTCCGGTTAGTCCGTCAAGTTGAAATTGGTGTATAGCTTTCTTATGGATATACAGGAACCCTATTGTTTTTGTTCAACATGGGGGGAGTCCGTTTTGGTTGAATAGAAAATTTGTGAAAAGTCAATAGTTTGACAATTTTTGGCTTTGTAAACACGATAACTCGACCCCATCTGGAATGGATGCGCTCATATACTTGTATGTGTGTTCCCCATGATGAGTACAATGGTCCCTATTTTTTATTGGATCGGAATCAAGGCATGTGAGGTCACCATAGACAAGTAATGAAACCCTTTTAATACGATAAGTCCAGCATGGTTGGTCCGATCAAGTTAGGTGTATGTCTCCTTCTGGAGTACAGGAGCTTCTATCGTTTTTTGGGTCAGGACGGCGATCAATTCTGGTTAACATAGAAAATTTGTCAAAAGCCGATATTTTGGACATTTAGCTAGTAAACACAACAACTGGACCCCACCTGGACGGAGAACCTCAACTTGGTATTGTGTTTCCCCAGGTTGAGTCCATGAACCCCATAATTTGGGGTTCAGGTCAAAAGTCACCCAGAGTTCAAAGACTGAAAACCTCATAAACACAGTTTCAGAATGGGTTGTTCTGATCTGGTTGCAAATTTGGTGTGTAGCTTTTATCTGTTGAGTTTTCAGGAACCCTTTGGGTTCAGGTCGGGAGTCAATTTCGGTTGTGAATGAAAATTGTAAAAAGGCAAATTTGGTTTGTAAGACACGTTTACTCGACCACATCTTGACGGATGAAGCCTCATACTTTGTATGTTCTAGACGGTGAAGCCATTACCCAAAATCCCTTTAATTTTAAAGTTCTTGGTCCACTGCTGTGGGCATCACAGATGCATGGTAAATGTATTAGTCATATCATTCCGACATGAAAACCACTTTGTTGCCCAAAACTTGCACGTTTTCCTCAGAATAGCTGTTAAAGAGAAACTCTGATGAATGCGCCCTCTATTTTTCAAAAGGGCTGAAACGGCCATAGCAATCACGCCACTGCCTAAAATCCTTTCGAAATGATACCTTTCAAACCCGAACAATTCAAACACATTGAAAAACCTGGGGTCGTGGTGATTAGTTAAAAAAAGGTGGTGGGAAAGTCATCGTTACAAACTGTTGAAAGTGAATAGTGAATGAGGCTAAGGCGTCGTATCTCGTAACCCAGTGGTTGTGGGTTCGAGTCCGCGTTGTACCCTTGAGTGGGTGTGAAAATTACTCAATGAGCAGGGGGGGTAAGATTTTTGAAGCGCTTTGAATGTGGTTGCCACATGTAAGGCGCTATAAAAATCGAAATCTTATTTTCAATAGGTATCCGATGGGGTAACCTAATGGGGTTCCTCTTGCCCGCACACCTGACTCTAACCCTAGGTATCATCCAACAAATTATGCCACAAATGGGGACACTGGTTTTTCCATGTGCATTCCCAAAACAACGTCATGATGCATGTCCATGTGTGGGGAACCTTCGCCCACTCACACAAAGAAAATCCTCTGTGTGAAAGGTCACAGAGACGAAGAGAGCTGATTTGGGGACCCTTGATGGCTATCAGACCTTACTAATACGCACGTACCTCTCCCTGGCACTATCATTCTGGGCACGACATGATTCTCTCTGTTTGTGACACGGGAGGTTAGACGAGACCTGGTTGTTACGGAACCCTTGTATTCTTCTCGGTGAAATCCTGGGTGGTAGGACACCTCGATTGCTGACACAACTTAGTTGCTCAATTATCTAATAAGTTGCCATCAGTCTGTACCATGCAAGCCTGCGGCCAAGTCAACAGAATCTATGGTTCACACGCTGCAATTCGTTCGATGACACATGTCTCTTCTGTTTCGGATATACCAACCTCTTGCAGATTATTCACTCAGGTGGAAGAACGTGTTTGTCTTCCGATATTGCAGTTCCACTACATTTTGGGCAAAGTCCAAGACGCTTCCTTTACTTTGTTGTGATGGACATCGTCGAAACCTATGGGGAAATAGGAAGATTGGGGGACACTCACCTCCTGCCACAGCTATTCGCTGTGGTTTATATGAAAATGGCGAGAAATGTCAAAAAAAACAAACAAATAACAGGCAATCACTTGAGAGAATGAGTTGAAATATTGTTTGTCTACATTCAAGAAAGATCTAAGAGTGTACACGAGTGGCGTCACGTGTGTGGCGCTACAGGGGGCGCAGTGGGGTGGGAAAGACGCACCCCAACTTTGAGTCCCGTTTTTTTTTTTTTTTTTTTTGGTGACTAGGGAAATAAATAATTGCCCAAAAACCAATCGTTTTTTTAATAAAAATGAGAGGTCTCTTTTGTTGTAAAGTTTTGATTACTAGCTGCCACCAAAATGCCATCCAATTTCAAGTGGATTTAGGACTCAGAAATCTTCAGAATCGCAGAGCTCCTTTTCTCCCCTGGACCCACTAAAAATTTGCCTATGGACCCCAAACGGAGCCCATGGCAGGCCCCTAGACCCCAAGACGGTGGGCGAGCGCGCCGATGCGACCTGTGGGTCGGTTGAAGTTACACTAGGATCCCCCGAAACTTCCAATACCCCCCCCCCCCCCGCATTGTGACTAGGCTTATATTACCCTGTTATTCTGTCCAGAATGTCCAGTTCAGAGCAAGGACATAGCCACTGTGTCGAATTAATGGGAGGGGTAGGATCTAGAGCAGTAAAGAGAAACAGTTTGTGTGACATGAGGTTTCGGGACGGCATTTCCTAAAGTGGGGTGCGACCCCCCCCCCCCCCACCCTTATGACTGCGACTCTCATAAGATGTTGTTGGGGACGTACTGTATGATCGCGCCTAGGGGTATATGAGAACCTCAAACTTCCCCTTAGCTGCTGAGGGCAGGAGGTGAAACTTGATAGGGCCTAACCCCTTCTCAATTTCAATAAGGTGAGGCACATATATTGCCTGGATCGTTTAGCCAAATGTTAAACTCAGTATCTTAAGTTGCAAAAATAACTTCGTCTTTGCGACTGGCGCGGAAGCGACGGAATTTTTGCTTGACGCTACGGGAAAACCGTATCGAGAGACACGAGATCGACATTATATTAATTCAAAATCCCTCTCAATACCATAATTTATTTGCAAACAGACACATCTATGCTCGGCCAATTGTTGCGAGACAATGTAGCCTCTTAAATGTGACCGCTTCTTCCATTTATATGAAAAGAGTGGTACTAAAGCCTATTGCCAATACCCTAATAGAATCTGTTTGGGGATCACACCGATCATACAGTGAGTGTTATTCACGCAACCTTCACAGGTTTTTAGTATTTTTCAAATGTTTCAGTCAAAACAATAATGCATTAGACTCATAGAGAATACGACCTACTAGTACTATGCTTGGCACAAAAAATCCAGAAAGTGACTATTAAGCTACATGAGGCATTTTTGAGGAAAAGCAAAACAAATAGGTGTTCTGGAAGAAATTTGTGTGAATATGAATATCTTATTTGTGTATCAAAATTGCCTAATTAGTTCAATAGTTAGGGTCAAAGGTCAAAGGGTTGTTTGACAAATTTCAGGCTCATCATAGGAAATGATCATTTTACTTCCTAAGACTATGATGTCAGTAATTTTGGCATTTATTCTTAATTAAAATCATAAGGAGAATCGAAACTATCGGAAAGAAAGGAAATCGAGCCCCTTCCCAACCCCACCCCTTAATTAGGTAATAAACTTAGGGTCAAAGGTCACTAAGGATTTTTTCAAGGTGATGGCTCGTTTTACTTCCTAAACTACTAGAGGTTAATAATTTTGCATTTTTCCGTCAATAAATCTAACAGAGCATTAATGGAAATTGGGACTCCCCACTCTCGGAAGTTTCCCTGCACTGTCGGTAGCGAAGTAGAAATGGCCATGAGCGCCAAAGGATTAATTAGAGGAAAACGGAAAATGGAAATCATAAAGTATATTCTATTTCCAGTTGGGGGTGAGTTATTTGGTCACTCCTGTTTGGTGCCCCCCTCGAACAAACCCCTTCCCCATCCTCCACCCATCGTCTACTGCTGAACCGGCGGCCAAAGACTGATCAAAAACATTCATCAGCGCTGCAGGTACCAACACCTGGCGGTACCTCTCGAAGACCCCCCTACCGTAAGGGAAATCTGGCACCGCCCCGTCCCGTCTGAATCACTCACCACCCATCACTTACCATGCATGGGAGCACGTGCCGGGAGGAACTAGGCGCATCACCACGCTTCCATCGGCCGGCTTCCTCCGGCAAATACCAGGCATTAGGCCTGGTCCAACCCTCCAACTCCCTGAGTACCCTTGAAGCTGCGCTAACCATGAGCTACGGGGCGTCCCAGGCGGTCAGCCCCAACCCACTGAATCGCATTCACACAGGACACGTGGGCAGAAATTGTCCCGGAAAAGGTGCATTTTTTCTTTTTTTTTATGGCGCCACATGCGCAAAGAAACGCATTTGACGATCACGAATAGGCAGCTAAACAGAACTTGCCAAACCCACCGCCCCATTCCGAGAAATAGGGCAGAGGATACAGTGACCTGCGATCCATGCAGTAGAACCAGCGGCGTTCAGCCAAAGAGGAGCAGCCTGAATCGCGAGATGGGAATTCCATATTCTGCCTCACCTAGGAGTGTGGGTGTTGTAACCAACGGATGGAAAGCCGAGAACTTTGTTAGGTAGATGAGGGAAGAGGGAGGACCGCTCAGCATTCACCACAGGAGCATGCTGGAGCGTGGTGCTTCAGCCGAGTCACTAATGACACTGCGAGGGTAAACCCGAAGACTTGGTGACTTCCACGTTCTCGCTCGACACTTGGACAAGATCCGCCAAAAAGCCTGATCTAGTCTTGTCCAGCAACCAAACTGCCAACCGAAACGCCCACGGATTTGACCCACTAGGTGATACGCGAATGTTTCTTACGAGGTCCAAGAGCATCAAACCAGAGGGGACTCTACAGTCACCTCTCACATATCCTAGAGAGCCAAACGAAAAAGCCAACGCTCCCCCCGCCGCGTCAGTCCAGAATTCATGGCTAAAATCCGGAAGAGACACCGCAGTCCTAAAGAGACCAACTAAGAAGAGACGGATGTATGTAAGAGGAGAGAGAGTGAAAAGGAAGCAAATAAGTACAACCGTCTCATAAATTAACAGTCCATAAACGTGTGGAACGGGTTGCAGCCTCTGCAACACCCCTGTCTCACACCTCGTGCACAACGAGGGAGAAGTTGATTGGCATTTGATTGCTACGTTCAGGAAGCCATTGGACTTCAGTACCCTAAACGAATTTTGATCGTGGATGAGGCACCCTCGGCGACCAACTCGCCCACTCGACGGCCCTCCCGCTCCGAGCGCTAGCCGAATGACTGGGTATATCAGGGTGGGTGAGGATCGCCTAATCGAGGCAGGAGTCGACATCACAACATGCTCCCGGGACCGCAATTTTACCTCCCCATCCGACGGACCGATCAGTGAACTCCAGGGACCGACCTGCCATTTCTCAGAAACCTGGAGGAGCGGAAGATGATGTTCGACGCGTGCATCACGCCGACGCGAGACCTATTGCAATCAGTGCCCCGAAACAAAACCCCGAATTACCAAGCCCACTGTCAACAGCAGGACCAGGACATAAGACCAGGAACACGCCAGTCGACCTGCATTACAGCCCATATTTCTTCTGGAGAGAAGAAAACGCCCGGGCTGATCCGGGGTGAATTCGAACACGGACCTGTTGCATTGGCAAAGCGACACTGATAAAGCTATACTATTTCCGCTCCAAAAGAAGTCCAGAGGACTCCCGCAACACTCACATCACCTAAGTACCAGAAGACAGAGAGGATACCGGTGGAATAAGACGTTGGCCACCACTCTGCTCGAGATTATCAGAGAGAATGAAAACCTTGCAAAGCCAACAAGAGGTACCCCCCAACGTCTTCTACACAATTACCGCATCCGTTAATTAACCAGGGAACGGACGAGCCAGATGCGCTCAACAGTGGGGCCTCTTGGGAGTGAACCCCGAATTGGGTTTTGCAGTCCGTGAGTATCATCTTCACTTTCAGATTGGAAACTATAAGTTACCATGCACAACTCGAGGGCATCCATGCACTAGTACAAAGCATTGTGGATTGATGCCACAGACCCCGGAGCTTCCCGCCTTCCGACTGCTCCAATGCCATCCCACTTTCCCTAGATCGTTCCGAGCACGTCAAAGCATACAGGGGGTGGCCTCTAGAGTTGCACAAGTTAATCCATCCGAATTTCCAGACCTGGGAGCTCCGCCTTGTAAAAAATTCTCAAATACGAAGCAACGAGCCCCCCAATGATTTCCTCGATCAAGACCACCACACACCCAAGGCACAACACCAGAACGAACTCCAAACACAACGCAAAACAGACCTTGCAGCGGGGCAGTGGGCACCACACCACCCCCAACAACAGAAGCTAAGGTGCGGAGTTCGATCAGTACAGATGTAAGGCCGCCCGTTGCCAGGTGATTCTCTATTGATCCACAGCAACGCTGCGACTCAATCTCCAACGGGTCGTGTTCGCAGTGCCCTCAATGCCATGCGCCGAAGTGACTAGCAAGTTGAGTCTCACCACTGAGACTGGCGGCTCCGATTGATGGCTCGACTGTTTCACTAGTAAATTGGCCCAGGGGTTTCTCCTAGGAACGATCCGATGCACTCCTCTCCTCGCAGAAGGACGCGAGACTCGAACTCAACCAAGGGCCCGCGAGTAGAAGGCCGCGAGCCGAAACTCGAAAAAGGGCCCCGCGAGTCAAGAAGGACCGCGAGGACCGAACTCAAAAAGGGCCCGCGAGTAAGACGGCCCTCGAGACCGAAACTAGAACTAGCTCGGTCATGCACAGCACGACTGCAGGGCTGTAGTTCCTATAAATCACACTAAGATAATTAATACATCTACGTGCCTTTGCTACGTGCAATGTCGACGTACGACGCCTAGCATATTGTAAGAAAGCCGTTCACCACAGGGGGACTGTTGATACAGCCCACTTCCTTTTGTAATGCTTTATTGACTTATTATCTGTGGACGGTTCTTTGCCTCTATGTATCCACGATTGTGGAACCCTATTGGCATGTACGGTGTTAAGGGGATCTCTATTAACAACCAGGGCATCGTGTAATTAATCCGCGACCTGGATGGGTTGCATGGTCATCTCTTCACCCGGGGCTCCCATATTTCTACGCTACCTCATGTTTACCCATACTATAGTGAATATAGCTTAAACTCCAATAACTGTTAACTGCGTACTCTCACCATTCCTTTAGAGATCAGGAATATACTTTACCTTAAACAGTTGCAAAATTTGCCATGACTCTTCCATCGCCTTCAAAGCACAAACACCCTGAAAACTCGAGGCACAAGTCAGGGCCACCCCAATCCCAAGAGACACATACACCATACCTATTTATCTTTAACATATAGAGGTATAACTATTATCATGCACACTGTTAATGTACCAGAAAACATCAGGCCGCCCAGGCCCTGCGAAAACGATTTTTATAATGGGGTTGCTGAGATTACTGAAAAAGACACCTCAACCCTACCCCCTACACAAAAACCTGCATTTTCGTCATTTTAATTTTTCAGTTTTTTCTTTTTGCCATTTTTTTCATACTTTTGTAGTTATTTCATAGCGAATGCGGAATTCGATTAGGGAAAGTACCACACCTGATGTCCCGCCGGTAACGGACCCTAATCGTTATCGCCGCCATGGTAGTAGTCTATTTATTAAGGAATCAATATGATTGAAAATAGTCAATGTGAGGCCCCTATGCATACGGTGGGGGTACCTATGCAGTATCAGTGTGTGCTACAGCGTAAGGACGCGGGGTTGTGAAGTAGTAGAGCCTGATTCGGGGTAGTATGTGTTATGGTGATGTGCCCGTTAAAGCAGAATGTCATCAGTCGGCGAGAAGCGATGAAACGAATTGAAAACAAATCAGGCCTCACAGCCACCGGCAAGGCCAGTTGCTAGACTAACCATGTTCACGTCCATTTACACAAGATTTAACAAAGCACACCTACGGCAATAGAAAGAAAATGCTGCGTTCGTTCACAGGAAAAAACGTCCACTGGCACCTTCCCCTCGGTGGGGAAGCGGCAGTCAAGGAACCTACACCTGGTGCACAATTGGTAAAGCCGCCAAACCCCTCCACTGCTGCTGGTTGTCTATAGAGCTGAATAGCAGTAGGTCCCTAGCGACCGCGAGCGACCAACAACAACAGCCCCATAGACTTATAGGCACGTACCCCAACTACCATAGGAAAGACTTTACCCAGCCTCTAAACCGACTGACTGCAACTAGAAAGATCTCTTGCGAAAACCTCATCTTCCTTTCCCCCCGGTATTTACCCAAATCTGTTTTCTGAGATGTGTAGCTGAAATAGTATGAACGCTCCGACAGACGCCCTTCCCCGAGATCTACAGGAATCCCAATACTATCAGACAATCATCAAATAACAACTGAATTTGGTGTCATATTAGAATATCTTCCATTCAGTGCTCAAAAGTACACTGAACTACGCAGCCAGCTGTCGCAAACGGGATACTAAATTCGTGCAAATATTTGAACGAACGCCTTTAAGCTCAAAAATAACTGGGGCGTTGGAGGACAGCAACGAGAAACCACACTGAGCAAAAAACTAAGGGGGAAGGGAGAGATAGGGTCTCACACGGAGTGCCGAAAGCGGTAGGGGTGCTCCGCACCACCTAGTCCAGAACCCATAAAAGATAAATCTGGGGTGCGAACAGCAACCCAGCACCCCCCCCCCTTCGGAGGGGCTGGGCCGCCCCAAAAAGCAGCAATCATTTTAAATACTACAAAAAGGAATGATCGAAAGCCGACCAATCACTGCCGACATGATGCCAGATCAGGACGAGTAGTCGGGTAGTAGCCTATACGGGCCTACACTAACGTTAAGAGGATATCTATTGTACTGCCGGGACTGGACCAAAATAAATATTGCCTCCTTATGGGATAAATTTTCGAGATGGACACGTAAAGAATCGCTTAACCAAAATAAGTCAGCGTTAGTATGGCGTATACAGCGTGACAATGTCTATTCGAACATAGCCCGTAAGGGTGCACTTTTGAAATTGTTCAGGCCCCGTGGTAATGTGTGTCAAATTGCCGAGGTTAGTTGAAGGAACCCCCCGACCCGGCCACGATTATACGACAATAACTACGCGAATGGTTTAGGCAAAGCGAGTCTTTACGGGATGTGCGAGGTTCTATCTCGAACGGTTAGCCGTGAGTGAGGTGCAATTTGAATTTGTACAGGCTCCGTGGTAGTTTGTCCAATTAGCCTAAGGTTGGATCTATATTGGGGGGGTTTGGTTTGTGTTTTGCGGCCCCACCACGCACTGTGAGTAGGCTGTAACGACCCTACTGCGTACACGCTGACCATGCTGTCTGTTCGGCAACGGTGTGTGGTAGATGTGTTGTATGCGAGGTGTGTGCGCCGGTCTATTCGAAAGTGTAGCCCGTAAGTGGTAGTTTGTCCCAATTTGCCTACGTTTAGCTCGAGGCACCCCCCCGGCCACGATGTATACGACTTTACTAACGCTGGACATGTTTAGGCAAAGCGAAGTCTCTTTAAGGGGTTGTGCCCGAGGTCTATCTCGAAAGTTAGCCCGGAAAGGTGAGGGTGCAACTTGAAGTTGTTCAGGCTCCCGTGGGAGTTGGTCCAATGTGCCTACGGATTGTTGAGGCACCCCCGCGCCCCGCTTGTATACGACAATACTACGCTGACATGTTTGGCAAAAAGCGAGTCTTTAAGGGTGGTGCCGAGGTCTATCCGGAAAGTTTAGCCGTAAGGAGTGCAATTGTGAAATTTGTTAAGGCTCCGTGTGGTTAGTTTGTCGATTCGCCTAAGGTTGATTCGAGGCACCCCGCGGCCACGCTGTATACGACAATACTAACGAGGCATGTTAGGCAAAGCGAGTCTTTCTTAAGGGGGGTGCGAGGTCTATATCAAAAGTGTAGCCCGTAAGGAGTGCAAATTTTGAATGAAAATTTGTTCGGCTCCGTGTAGTTTTCCAATTGCCTACGGTTAGGCGCGGCACCCCGCGCCAACGCTGTATACGACAAATAATTACCGTGACATGTTTAGAGGCAAGCGAGTCTTTACGGGCTGTGCCAAGGTGTATCGCGAAAGTTTAGCCCGTACGTAAGGAGTGCAACTTGAAATTTGTTAAGGCTACGTGGCTAGTTTGCCAATTTGCCTACGGTTAGTTAGAGGCACCCCGCGGCCACGCTGTATACGACAATCCTACCGGACATGTTGGCAAAGCGAGTCTTTAGGGGTGTGCCGGAGGTCTATCTCGGAAGTTTAGCAGTGGGAGTGCATATTTGAAATTTGTTCAGGCTCCGTGGTAGGTTTCCAATTTGCCTACGGTAGCTTCGACCGGCACCCCCGCGGCCACGCTGTATACGACAATATAACGAGGACATGTTTAGGCCAAAGCGCGTCTTTAAGGGGTGTCTGCCAAGGTCTATCGCGAAAGTTTAGACCGTGAGGAGTGCAATTTTGAAATTGTTCAGGCTTGTGGTAGAGTGTGTCCATTTGCTACGGTTAGTTCGATGCACCCCCGCGGCAACGCTTTTTACGACACTAATAACGTGATATGTTTAGGCCAAGCGCTCGTCTTTAAGGGGGGTGCGAGAAAGGTCCATCTCGAAAAGTTAGCCCGTAAGGAGTGACAATTCTGAAATGTCTCAGGCTCCGTGTAGTTGTCCAATTTGCATCGGTTTAGTTCGAGGCCACCCCCGCGGCCTACCCGTATACAACCAATACAACGCTGACATGTTTAGGCAAGCGAGGTCTTTAAGGGGGGGTGCCGGGTCTATCTCGAAGTTTAGCCCGTGAGGAATGTGGCAATTTTGACATTTGTTAAGGCCCGTGGTAGTTGGCCAATTGCTACGGTTAGGCGAGGGGGCACCCCCGGGCCACGATGGATACGACATACTAAACGATTGACATGTTAGGCAACAAAGCGCGTCTTTAAGGGGGGTGCCGGGTTATCTCGAAAATTTAGCTGTTAAGGAGTGCAATACTTGAAATTGGTACAGGCTCCGTGGTAGTTGTCCAATTTGCCTAAGGTTAGGTCGAGGCACCCGCGGCCGCTGTATAAAACAATATAACGCTGACGTGTTAAGGGGAGGCGAGTCTTTAAGGGTGGTGCCCGAGCGTTCTATTCGTAAAGGTTTAGCCCTGGGAGGAGTGCAATTTGAAATTGTTCAGGCTCCGTGGTAGTTTGTTCCAATTTGGCTCCGGTGTAGTGCGAGGCACCCCCGCGGCCAACGCTGTATACGACACTACTAACGTGACATGTTTAGCAAAGCGAGTCTTGAAGGGGTGTGCCGAGGTCTATCTCGAAAGTTAGCCCGTGAGGAGTGAAATTGAAAATTGTTCAGGCTCCGTGGTTAGTTTGTCCAATTTGCCTACGGTTAGTGCGAGGACCCCGCGGCACGCGGTATACGGACAATGTCTATAACGGGATTAGGTTTAGGCACAAGCGCGTTCTTAAGGGGGGTGCGAGGGCATTCGAAGTTTAGCCCCGTAAGGAGGCCCAATATTGAAAGGTGTCAGGCTCGATGGGAGTTTGTCCAATTTGCCTACGGATTAGGTCGGGGCACCCCCGCGGCACCGTTGTATACGACAATACTACGCCTGACATGTTTAGGCAAAGCGAGTTCTTAAGGGGTTGGTGCGAGGTCTTCGCGAAGTTTAGCCGTGAGGAGGCATTTTGAAATCTTGTTAGCTCCGTGGTAGTTTGTCCAATTTGCCTTCGGTTTTTCGAAGGCACCCCAGCTGGCCACGCTGTTATACGACAATACTAACGTGATTATGTTTCGGCAAAGCGCGTCTTTAAGGGGGGTTTTGCCAAGGTGTATCGCGAAAGTTTAGCCGTAAGGAGTGCATTTTAGAAATTTGTTGTTCGGCGTGGTAGTTTGTCCATTTGCATACGAGTTAGTTCGAGCACCCTCGCGGCCACGCTGTATACAACAATACTAACGCTGACATGTTTAGGCAAAGCGAGCTTTACCAGGGGGGTGACGGAGGGCTATCTCGAAAGTTAGACAGTGAGGACTTTGCCCATTTTGAAATTGTTCAGGCTCCGTGGTCGTTTGTCCCAATTTGCTACGGTTAGTGAGAGGCACACCCGCGGCCACGCTGTATACGACAATACTAACGCTGACATGTTTAGGCAAAGCCGTCGTAAGGGGGGGTGCGAGGTATATCTCGAAAGTTTAGCTCGTAAGGGTGCAATCTGAAATGTTCAGGCTCCGGTGTAGTTTGTCCAATTTGCTACGGTTAGTGCAGAGGCACTCCCGGGGCCACGCGGTATACAACAATACTAACGCTGACATGCTTAGGCAAGCGGTCTTTAGCGGGTGTGCCGAGGTCTAGCTTGAAAGAGCTTAGCCGGGAGAGTTGCATTTGAAATGTTCAGGCGCAGTGTAGGGGTAGTGTGTCCAATTTGGCCTACGGTGAGTTCGAGGCACCCCGCGGCCACGCTGTATACGGGAAATACTACGGACTGTCTTAGGCAAAGCGGTCTTCTAAGGGGGTGCTGCCAAGGTCTATCTCGGAAAGTTTAGCCCGTGAGGAGTGCAATTTTGAAATTGTCAGGCTCCGTGGTAGTTTGTCCAATTTGCTACGGTTAGTGAGGCACGCGCGGAGGCACGCTGTATACGACAATACTAACGCTGATATGTTAGGGCAAAGCGCGTCTTTAAGGGGGTGCCTAGGTATATCTCGAAAGTTTAGCCACCCGTAAGGAGTTGCATTTAAATTTGTTCAGGCTCGTGGTCTTGTCCAATTGCTACGGTTAGTTCGAGCACACCCGCGGCCACCGTGTCTAGACAATAAAACGCTGACATGTTTAGGCAAAGACGAGTCTGTACAGGGGTGTGCCGAGGTCTATCTCGAAAGTTAGCCGTGAGGAGTGCATTTTGACAATTGGTCAGGCCCGTGGTCGTTTGTCATTGCCTACGGTTAGTTCGAGGCCCCCCGCGGCCACGCTGTATACGACATACTAACGTTCGGATATGTTTAGGCAAGCGCGTCATTTAAGGGGGGAGCCGAGGTTATCTCGAAGTTTAGAAAGTAAGGAGTTTGCAATCTTGAAATTTGTTTCAGGCTCCGTGGTATCGTTTGTCCAATTTGCCTACGGATAGTTAGAGGCACCAACGCGGGCCACGCTGTAACAAAATACTAACGCTGACAGTTTTAGGCAAGGAGTATTAAGGGGGTGTGACAAGGTCTATCGCGAAAGTTTAGACCGTGAGAGTTGCAATTTGAAATTTGTTTCAGGCTCAGGGGTAGTTTGTCCAATTGCCTCCGGTTAGTTCGGGCACCACCGCGGCCACGCCGTAACGAACAATACTAACGCTGAACATGTTAGGGGCCCAAACGCGAAGTCTGTAAGGGGTGCGCCAAGGTGTATCGCGAAAGTTTAGCCCGTGAGGTAGGGCAAATTTGAAATTGTTCAGGCTCCGTTGTAATTTGTCCAATTCGCTGACGGTTAGTCGGGAACCACCCCGGCCCCCCCCCCACCGCCTGTCTACGACATACTAACGCTGACATGATTTTAGGCAAAGGCGTCTTTAAGGGGGGGGGTGACGAAGGTCTATCGCGAAAGTTTAGCCGGTAAGATGCAATCTTGAAAGTGTTCAGGCTCCGTAGTAGTTTGTCAATTGGCCTACAGGTTAGTTCGAGGCACCCGCGGCCCCACGCTTGATACAACAATACTAACGCTGACATGTTTAGCAAAGCGAGTCTTTAAGGGGGGTTGGCCAAGGGTCTCTCTCGAAAGTTTAGCAGTAAGGGTGCAATTTTGCAAATTTGTCAGGCTCCGTGGTGTTTGTCCAATTTGCTTACGGTATTCGAGGACACCCGCGCCACGCTGTATCGACAATACTAACGCTGACTGATTTAGGCGATGCGAGGCTTATAAGGGATGTGACGAGTCTATCTCAAAGTTTAGCCGTGAGGAGTTGCATTTTTGAAAATTTGTTCAGGCTCCGTGGGAGTTTCGTCCAATTGCCTACGGAGTTCGAGGCCCCAGCGGACACGCTGTATACAAAAATAGTAACGATGAATGTTTAGGCCAAAGCGGTCTTTAAGGGTGTGCCGCGCGATCCTCGAAAGTTTAGCCGTAGCGAGTGCAATTTTGAAATTTGTTTCAGGCTCAGTGGTAGTTTTCAATTTGCCTCCGGTTAGGTCGAGGCACCCCCGCGGCCACATCGTATACGACAATTCCTAACGCTGACATGGTTAGACGGAGCGAGTCTTTAAGGGGTGTGCCGGGCTAATTAGAAGTTAGACAGTAAGGAGTGCAATTTTGAATTTAGTTCAGTCGTTGTAAGTTTGTCCAATTTGCACACGGTTAGTTCGAGCACCAACGTGGCCACGCTGTATCAGACAATACTAACGCGGACTGTTTTTTTCAGGCAAAGCGAGTCTTTAAGGGTGGTGAGACAGGTTATCTCGAAAGGTTAGCCGTAAGGAGTGCAATTTTGAAAATTGTTCGGCTCCGTGGTTATTTAGTTTGATCCAATTTGCCTACGGATAGTTAGAGGCACCCCCGCTGCCACTCTGTATACGAACAATATAAACGTGACATGTTAGCAAAGCGATGAGTTTTAAGGGAGTGTGCCGAGGTCTATCTCGAAGTTTAGCCCGTAAGGAGTGAAATTTTGAAAGTTGTAGGCTCCGTGGTAGTTTTGTCCAATTTGCCTACGTTAGTTCGAGGCACCCGCGGACCCGATGTATACGCCAATACTAATGCGCTGAACTGTTTAGGCAAAGCGAGTCTTTAAGGGGGGTGCGAGGTCTACTATCGGAGTTAGCCCGTAAGGAGTGCAATTTTGAAATTTGTTCAGGCTCGTGGTAGTTTGGTCCAATTTGCCTACGGATAGTTCGAGGCCCCCCGCGGCTACGCTGGATACGACAATACTAACGCTGGACATGTTCATGCCCAAGCGAGTCTTTAAGGGGTGTGCCGGGTCTATCTCGGAAGTTAGCCCGTAAGGAGTTGTTGCAATTTTTGAAATTTGTTCAGGCTCCGTGGGTAGTTGGTCACCCCAAAATTTTGCCTAGGTGTTCGAGGCCCCCGCGGCCACGCTGTATACGACAATACTACGCTGACAGGTTTAGGCCAAAGCGCCTCTTTAAGGGGTGTTGGTTTTGCTGGGCCGAGATTATCTCGAAATTGTGTTAGGCCGTAGGGAGTTGAATTTTTGAAATTGTTCAGGCTCCGTTGGTAGTTTGTCCAATTTGCCTAAGGTTAGTTCGAGGGGGCAACCCCGCCGGCCACGCTGTATAAGACAATACAACGCTGACTGGTTAGGCAAAGCGAGTCTTAAGGGGTGTGCCGAGGTCTATCTCGAAAATGTAGCCCGTAAAGGAGTGCAATCTTGAAATCTGTTCAGGCTTCGTGGGTAGTTGGTTTTCCAATTTGCTACGGTTAGTTCGAGGCACCCCGCGGACACGCTGATACGACAATTCATACCCTGACATGTGGTTGAGCAAAGACGAGTTTAAGGGGTTGTGCGAGGTCTATCTCGAAAAGTTTGCCCGTCAGGAGTGCAATTTGGAAATTTGTCCAGGCTCCTGGTAGTTGTCAAATTTGCTAAGGTAGTTCGAGCGGCACCCCGGGCCACGATGTAATACGACAATACTAACGCGACATGTTAGGCAAAGAGAGTCTTTAAGGGTGTGGCGCGGTCTATCTCGAAAAGTGTAGGCCAGTAAGGAGTGCAATTTTGAAAATTTGTCGGCTCCGTGGTAGTTTGTCAATTTGCCCTACGGTTAGTTCGAGGCAAACACCGCGGGCCCACGCTGTATGACATACTAAGTGACTGTTTAGGCAAAGCGGTCTTTACGGAGTGTGCGAGGGCTTATCGCGAAAGTTTAGCCGTAAGGAGTGCACTTTTGAAATTGTT
>JAODTK010001589.1:0-15420 GCA_026419785.1 Sclerodactyla briareus | reverse complement strand
TAACGCAATGCATGTTTATTCTGGGCCCTAGAATTACACGGGAGTGCTTGGCTCACCTTACCCGTTCATAATCGTATTTAAAAGGCATAACGACTTATAAGGCCTACATTCGTTACAGGGCGGATCACAAGTGCAACCGGCCAGTATAGGATAGCTAAGGAGTCTCAGCTTGATGGCTGTAGCCGAGAAATTGCAGTTATGTGAACTGAATAATTGATTTCAAGATGGTATAAGTAGTATAACCGACCCCGACATTGTCAACCAGTGTTCGTGACCGCTTCGGAAATTTGCCCCATAATTTTCAGAGCGTACAATTGTTTTCACAACAACCAGAAGTCAAGAGGCTAAGTGATACATTGACTGTCAGGTCCGCAAGGTTTCCATTTCGACCTCTTGTGACGTCATAGTTGACCTCCAGTTATCTATCCAGCTCACAAGCCAACATCTGCCAAATATTCGACCTTCCAAATTTACCGTCTTTTTTGTTCTTTTTTGTTACTGAAATGATACCCAACCCACATCAAAAACAGTTGGTTCTTGTACTCCATAAGAAAGCACACGTCAATTTTCAGTTTGATCATTCCATGCATTCAAGTTCACAAGTTTCCCAGCAACACCGAACGTTTTCGAAACATTGTTTCCTATATGTTTTTTGAAAAGTTTATGTTGCGTAACAGGAATGTTACGGAAACGTTCCCATAACATTCCAAAAACGTTTGGAAAAATATTCTAGAAACATTCAATTGCACTTCACATTTAAGAGCTTACAGCAAACCTAGGAAACAAAATGATCATATAATAAAAATACGACAACACACTGTACATAACTTTAAAATCCGTTTTGACGCAATCTTTTCCCACCGAAAACCTTTTTAAAAACACTGTTCAGAAAATGGTGGAACTGGTTTCAAAACGTTTCTCGAAAACGTTTTGTGAAACGTTCTGGGAACATTCTCCTAACCTTCTTGTTACTTCAACAAAAAAAACGTTTTCCAAAACAATCAGCGAAAACATGTTAGAAGTGTTTTAATGAAACGTTTTTTTTTGTGTGGTAGGGTTTCCTCAGACAGTCCTTGACCTGGCCCGAAAACAAAAGTGTTCCACGCGACTCTTTAAAATCTCACCAAATTGACACCAAAAACAATAGCGGCCTGTAGACTCAAAGGAGAGAATGAATACGAATTCCAGCTCGATCGGATGAGACATTATGAACTTATCGTTCTTACAAGATTTTTTACTTTGACTATATGTGCCTCAGAGGGCTTTGACTGCCTGTAAAGCAGTAGGCTTCATGTACTCATCATGGGGAAGCGCATACCAAGTATAGCCGTGGTCCATCCCGATGGAGTAGTATTTTGGTCACACGCCAACATTTGCTAAATATCGTTTCACAAGTTTTCAATTTCCGCCGAATATGACCCTCATCACACTGAATGCATTGTTCCATAGATAGTTTACCTGGGTAGTCCCGGACACCTGGGTTATAAAAGCGGACACGGTTTTTTTCGATCGAACGTTACGTAGTAACACGTTAATAGACAGTTTCGCGGGAATAATCAGGGTGGAGGTGGAATTATCATTCGGCGAAAAATGGGCCGATTACGCGATGTGGGTGGTGCTTACACAAAAATGCCGAATCACCGATATGAGGGATGAGTCCTTCCTTGGCATAACCTTAGTCGTAGCATGTTGTTGCTTCAAGTTCCGGAACTTGTGATAGCGCTGACAGTAGGGAATTGCATATGGATGCATACATCAGTTACGTACTGCATCAGTGGGTCCGCTTTCTAGCCAGTTATAGGATCGGATGTCAGCAGGACGGGACGGCCTGGGGAAAATCTTTAACCTTCTTGAATTCATCATTTTGAAAAGTCGATCCGGGGGGAATCTCTAATATAGTGTACACACCCTACTTGTCCATTTGAGTGCTTTTTCTCGGTATTTGTGCTATTTGGAATCTTCTAAAAATTGACGAATTCGCTTCGTGTCCGCCATTGCCAGGTACCATTATACTAACTGAGCTTTATGAACAACGTTTCAGACTAGGATAAACTTCGAACTGACCCCAAAGGGAAGCCACATACCAAGTAGGCTTTGAGTGTTTACCCACCCAGAGGTGACTGGAAGATATCGTGTCCAAAGCCCAAATTGAACCAAACATCCATTTTCCACAACTTTCCATTTTTAACCCCCAAATGGCCCCAATCCACACCAAAAGCAATCGGGTTTGTAATCCCATAATGGAAAGTGCATACCAAATTTCTGTTGTATGACCTGTATGGGGATTCTAAACTTCATCCATCCGGGTTGGATCGAGTTATCGTGTAACAGCCAAAAACTGGCCACTTACAAAAAATTTGTGAACTCATCGTGTTCACAACGGTTTTCAAACTTTGGCCCTCTATTGACCTCATATGACCTTTAACTGACTACAAAACAATAGATATCATGTATCATTGGGGAACTATCATACCTACTATATATGAGCATTATCCATCACGGGGGGGGGGGGGGGGTCGAGTGATCGTGTTTACACAAACGCGTTCACATACACACATACATGACACCATTACAATACACACAGCGTGCACCACACGGTCGTTTGATTGCATGGATTCTTAACTTTAGCAAGATTATAACCAGAAAGCCAACAGGCTCTATCTGAGTTCCTTGACTCGTGTCTGAAACTCATATGTACTTCCAGGTGGGGTCGAGTTATGTGCTCTTCAAGCTAAAATTGGCTGAAGTATCAGTTTTTCACAATTTCTCTCGTCCCCCTCTCTATATATAAAATACGGATTATGTTCCTGTATATGATACGTGTTCAGGGGGAAAGCCAGGTAAGACTCATCCAGGAAACCTGGCCTTATTGATCGTAGATGAGCACCGCCGATAACTCGCCTCCTTTCTCGACTAGTGCTCGGATGGTATAGAGGAAAGGTGTTGTAAACTAATCCAGACCTACTCACGGGACCGCCATTTTACGAGTGAGTGAGACCCAGGACCGGCCACAGAGGGAACCTGAGGAGCCATAAGTCAAAGTGCAACGGGACTTGCGCCACAGCCCGACAGACGTAGCGAGACTATTGCAAATATCCGAAGCAAACCACAGAGTAACCCAGTGAAAATCCACTGCATACAGTGGAAACCAGCCACGTGAAGCCCAGCACAAAGCAAGTCAGCCACTAGGGGAAACGTCTGACGCGATTTTGCTGGAATTCGAAAACCCGGAAAGTTTGCTTGCAAGCGTCACTAATACCACTTTGTCAATCTTCCACCCATAGGACCAAGGTAGTAATTCCTATGATGTATAGTGTTATAAAAAGTTGAAACGCTTTGACATTCGACAATATTGTATCCAAGCGGTACACCACCACCCATGGAAAACGCACACCAAACGTATATATAGCCTACTTGACGTAGAACACAGTGGAGAAAGATGATACATAAGGTAGCGTGTCGGATCTATCTATCTAGCTATCTATCTATCTATCTATCTATCTATCTATTATATCGATTCTATCTATCTATCTATCTATCTATCTCAAAAGCTCAAAAGTGACAAAGCTCCGGTCCTGACGGAGTTCTCCTTCTACAAAATCCTTGCCGACGAGGTTGTATGTTCCATTAGTTTATTTTCACTAAGACTCTACAAGAAGGTATTGTTCCGGATGATGGAGGAGAGCAAATGTTTCTACTATTTCAAGAAAGGTAAACGGTCTTTCCGTGTAATTACAGGCCAGTCAGTCCTACTATTTTTGTCTGCAAGGTGTTGGGTCATATGGTCGATTTTTTTAATGAGCATAGTCTGATTAATGATTCTCAGCATGGGCTTTAGAAAAAATAGTTCGTGTTTGACTACTCTATTGGAATTTATGGAAGAGTTACTAGTGCAGTTGACTACGGCAATGTGGGTGATATACTTTTCCTGGCTTTCAGAAAGCTTTTGACAAGTTCCTCATGGGCGTCTCTTGCGCAAGTTGGAGAGCTTTGGCCTAGTTGGGGGGGGAAGTCCTAAGTGGATTCGTGAGTGGCTTATAATAAGGAAACCAACGAGGTGGCATTAATGGGCGGTCGTCTCTTGGCAAAAGTCCCACTAGTGGTGTCCCCAGGGATCGCCGGGCCGGTACCTCTTTCTGGCAGTTATATTGACGATCTTGAAGGTTCTGGTCATTCCAGGGGTAAGAATAGTTCGCAGACGGATACCAAGTAGTTGTATCGGGATGGTCGGTTCGAATGGATGATGTGAAATTGTTCAGGGATCTGGATATAATTCCAAATGGTCTTCAGACTGGAAAAGGTTTTTCATGTCGACAAGTGCAAAGTTATGCATGATTGTTTTCACAATCGCCAACGCTTCCTTTCAAGTAAATGGCCCAAAATATTCGGAGGTGATTTCAGAAAAAGATCTTGGGGGTAGGGTTTGTTTTGATTCGTCTTTGAAACCTTCCAAGCAGGGTGCCGAAGCTGCTAGAAGAGTACTTGATTCTGGCTGATTAGACGTCACTCAGTTCCTTGATAATGATATTGTGGTCAGGCTGTTTAAGCAACCGGTAAGACCGCACCTGGAATATTCTGCACAAGGGGAATCCCTAACTTTGCAAAAGACAAGCAGGTTATGAAAACGTTCAGCCGTAGGACAACTAGAATGATTGACTGTCTGAAAAAAATTTATCTACGAGGAAAGATAAGGCCGTCCGTCTAACTCATGGAGCTAGATGAGGCGAATTCGGGGTGATTGATCTCAGGTTTTCAAAAATTGTACATGCATCATGGCCTGTCCTTCATACTTCTTTGAATTTTCAAATGTACTGCAAATAGAGGCCACTGTCTCAAGCTTCGTGGCAAGCGCTGCAGATTGGACTTCGGAAATATTCTTTCTCACAGAGAGTGATTAATGAGTGGAATTGTCTCCTGAAAATCTTGTTTGCTCTACGAGTGGGAATGCGTTCAGAACAGTCTTTTGATTATATTTCAGGAATCCGGAGACGAATTATTTAGTGGTTGGTCGTGTTCTTTCGGGGATGTGTGCTCGGGGTCGTTTAGAGGATTTGTCCTTCCTGACTCCTATTCACTAAACTAAATAAACTATCATCTATCTATCTTCTTATCTATCTATCTAATCTAATGAACTATCTATTTTCTATTCTATCTATCTATCGATTCTATCAATATCATCTATCTATTTGTCTGTCTGTCTGTCTGTCGATCTGTTTGTCTGGATGTCGTCGTCGTCTGTCTACCTATCATGATGAAACGTTATCATAATGGTCAAGGGCTTGGTTTTGATTAGAGGTCGAAGCGTCATCGGTGAGGTCAAATTCTGAGAAAAACAGACATATATACGTAGAAGTAACTTCGCCCATATGTTACTGTTCAACAAATTTGCAGGCAATTGAACGCGCGGTGAGTGCTGGGAAATGCACTCAAAAGAATGTTCGCGCCAATGGTACCTGCCGTAAACCAACGAGGGGGTTTGCGAGCAATGCATACCCGATTTTGCGTCTAAATTTTCATACAATATTGAAGCAGGTATATGGTGCAAAATGAATCAAGTTCTGTTAAAAAAAAAAGATATTCTGAGATTTTGAGAAGAGTCGTCGCAATGTGCTGTTAGATTTTGCTGGATGTAGACATACTTCGGTTGTCACCCCTTCCACACGGATAATGAAAACAAAGAGTCTTACTTGAGCATACATCTAGGCTTAGCGTTAGGCCTACGTAGCTTGCGATGTCCGGCCCGATGCGAAGAACTACATAGACAGGCATCTACGCGACAACTTTCGTTGAATGATATGGCATGACCAAACTCCTTTTGCAACTAGGGTAGCCCATACCTACACAGGACCCATATTCAAGTCGTGAATCTTGGAGCCTACGGCCCCCCTTGTGAAGATGTATTGCACACATGGAGCTGATGACCATAGTTCTAGCAGTGCAGAATTGCTAGACCATTTTGGTATGAACTGCATATTAGATATACCCAGCCATAAGTAGTGCGTGATGAAAAACGATGGAATTCCCAGGTAGTCTACTTCTACGAGTGCGCCCCAAAAGGCAGGCCTTAACAACACCTACACAACGAAACTTTTGAGGAGCAGCGAAGCCTACAGGGAGTGCTGGCTGTGGCTGGGAAAGGAGGTCGCTTACAGAGAATGCGACACCATGTGTCACTTAGATCCACCTCTTATTCCCCCACCCCTCCTCCCCTCCCCCATTTTCTTAAAGTATGTTTTCTGTTGAAATGCTGCCATCCCTGTATACCACATCATGGCTGCCCTAGACTTCGAGATCAAACAAATGCATGTTATCATGAACGCGCTTTTCCTCTCTCAATTTGTCCTGCCTATAAAGAGACATGACAGTCTGAATGAAATTCGAACAAGGCTGAAAGGGGAGTAATGCTATAACATGCCAAAAACAATCCCAACATTGATCTAATCAAAACTGAGCAGAGTGGGTTAAGCATGTTGCTGTAAGGCTGTAACTGTTTCAAGCAGTTCTTAGTTAGCTCTTCTGGCTTCCTTCTCTTACTCCTTTGATCATTCAGTAAAATGTTAATTTAACCAGCTCTTACCAAATTGTCTGAACTATGGAAGCATCTCGCTGCAACTTCAAGGAACTTTGTGACAGTGGCTCGGGGAGTCAAAGCTCTAGAAAACACGAAAACAGGGATGATGACTGCTTTTTCAGCTCATGTAGTGGTTTCCTTTTATATAGTTTTATTGTAGACATTAGATAACACACACTTTCTTGGATCATAAATACAGGAAATGCAAATAAAATTATACACTGTTTGATTTCTGGTATAGTGTATTTAACAACATCTTCGTTTCTCAGAGATGATATAAATATACAGATACCTGCATGTTATACATATTAACAAGAATATGATTAGCATGGTGCGTTGGTACAGTGACTATAATAACCACTATACTAGACCAATATGGTGGACATTTCCTGCATGAATTATACAGTGGGGAAATTACTATGGGATAAATTAGAGGTTATATTCTCTAATGATGTTAAAGATGGGACTAAAGTGAGGTTAATAATATATAATCTTGGATTTTTTTATCAGCAAATCCTATTGATAATTCGCAAGGTCCTTTCGGAAAATCTATTTTCCTATAAAAACAAAATTCTTAATAGTTTACTGAATATGCCAAAAACGGAAATGGGTCAATTTCTCTTGAGAAACAGAATAAAACAAAGGGCCAATAGGCCTTCATAGCCTATATCTAACATACATAACACAATCTGCACATACACATAGGCTCAGTTATTCATGTTCTTTGAGAAGATACTTCAATATCAAACCATATAATTCTACATACCAGATTCCTGAGTTTTCATACATATTTAATTACTGGATTACTAAATAGTATTAATATAGTCACCATTGATTGCAAGTTCGGAACCCATTGGAAGTCCGAGGACTTTTCCGCTGTGCTGTTGACCAAGGCATGCCTCCTGAAATGTGTCCACTCCACCCACGTGTTGAAGTTAGTACCTTGTGAGGTGACTTGTGAAGAGTTATCGAGCCCCTAGGTGGCTGCTCGTATTGGAAGTCCCCCAGGAGCAACGATGAAGTGACGTACCGAAATAGTGCATCAGGAGAGAACCAGTAAACATTGCTTGCTCTGTATGGTATGGGTGTACAAGTCACATGATCAAGCGCTTTAGGCAAGTCTTCGACCTGGAAAAGCCTAATAAGAACGAGATATATCATTTTTTTTTATCTTAAAAATAAATCTACAAGTAGTATATAGATATATATATATATATATATATTATATATCTATTATATATTATATATAATATATATATATATATATATATATATATATATATATATATATATATATATATATATATATATATATATATATCATATATATATATATAATAATTATACGTATATAATATATATAATTATCTATATATATATATGCATGAGGTTAAAAAAAGGTTGTTCTGCTCGAATATACGGTCTACATTCAAGCGGATCCTGTTAAGTGCTGACTGTTAGACCAATTTGACAACAGTCTAATGATCTGTGATTCACTGGTTTTGAACGCACAAATTTTGCCCAGAGTTTTCTTTCCTCCTCACCTTTGATCCTGTGATTTGTTCTATTGTGATTTAGCCAGGTGATTGCATTCTGATTTACCGTAACATGATGACAGACAGTGTCCTGATCAAAATGAAAATATGGTAAAATGTCAGCAGCACATTCCCAACAGTGTTCATAGAGGTAATCAAAGAACCCTTTTGCTGTAGTCCGCCTCAAGTCAATGGTAACATGTGAAATATTGTTGATGCAAGTGCCTGGAGCATAAGGAGTCTGCCTTGTGTGGAGACAAGCATTCTTCGAACACATCTCTCTGTTGTATAATATACATACTGACAAAACATCATTTGAAGGATGAATCAGTCACACCCAATTAATCCGTAATTTTCTAATTAGGGCCGATACCACCTACTGTATATTTTGGTAAACAGAGCCCGATATCCATTGTCAAGATATGTCTAGCTTTGTCCAACCTTACCGTCTGAGAACTCAACCCCCGCATTTCCGTGTACCAGGTGTTTGTTTCTTCTTTCTGCAGTTTGGCTGAGCAGCTAGCATCTAACTGTTCGAATAATGCAAAAGTTTTCCCAGTCAACCGTGCCGATTATCTGTTTACCACCTGCGTTCGTCGTACGCGTAGCACAATCCGGCAAGTTTCATATACGCCTGTGCTAGTGCGGCATACTTACAGACTCATTTGCCGACGTACTGGTATGTAGTGCCGATCTCGCGCAACTGGTTTTCGTCATTTCAAATAATTTCACTCTGAATTTGACGTTCAAAAGCTTACTATCGCATTCTTTAGGTATTTTTTTCCTATTTTAACAGCAGAATGCTTTTCTATCACTACGAGTTAACGCGAAAATAACATGATAACATTGACCCGTCGTTGCCTACGTGCACAGAATTAAATAATTGCTTTCATAGGCTTTCGATCTTACTGGTGGTGCATTTCCCACCATCCACCGCGCGTTCAATTGGTTGCAAAATACAGAGCCGATCCCAGTCTATCTCTCTTAATTGTCTATGAGAAAATAAAGCGAAATCTCTCCGCATTCTCTTCTTTCTTCTTTCTGTGGTGATACCTCCAATTTAATGACATTCTCCTCTCACCACATATATATCATTTTATTACATTTCCTTCCGCACTGATCTTCATTGTGATCGTGGCCATGGACACCGCCTTCTCTGCTCGAATGTCTAGACATTAACGAGACAAGGGGGAGAAATTCCTGCTCCGCGGGACCGACCATTTTAACGTCCCCCCACTCCCCCGCCGACGGACGTGTGCTCTTTAATACCAATTGCAGCCACTTTTCTTACACGAGAAAGGAGCGGAATGGAAATTGGTAATCAATGCATTGGCCGACCAAACCAATTTTTGAACCAGAGACCTTTGGCATTCTTAAAAATCATAATTATTGGGGACCAGGTGTCACACGTGTTTCAAAAGGTTTGATGGGGTCGAATTTAGGGGAAACTTTTGATCCAAATTGTAAGTTTGAGGGTCATTTCTGAGCAAAACGTTCCTTCTACCAACCACAGCTTGAATTGGAATGATCTGATCGTTGGGGCAGTAGGGTCAAGACCGATATACCTATGGTTGTTCGGGATTTCAGTCATAGGTCATCTAGGGCTCGCTTTTTAATAATTCTGTTCGAACAACCGTGCCGCTCCTGATCCCAGCAAATAATCGTATGGTCATGACAAGGATCAGTGTAGTCATAGGTTTGATTTGCCTATATGGTGTACAGCAATTTGAGGTAAAAGTAATATAGGAGTCAAATTATGTTCGAACTGTAAACTGGCTTCCACTCCTCTCGAACATTGACTCATGGTAAAGTTGTGGGGTGCTTAGGAAGTTTAGTATGGGGTGTTCAGGAATTTTGAGATCAAATTAATCAAGGGGGTCAATTTCATAGGTTCTGTTTGAATTGTCTAGCGCTTCTATTCCTATATTAATAGATTCTGTCGATCATGTATTTCGTTTGGCTCGCGGAATTGGACACCAGCGCTACGCAAGGGGTGTTTGCATGGATTCGGTCAAAGTAATTTAGCGGGCTCTTTTGGACGATAGCCATTCTGAGAATAATTTGTGAATCCAATTCGTTTTTTCCCGAAGACGGCGCTTGCTGTTGGTAAACACTACTATCATTTAGCTAATGGTACATAAATATTGTTGATGCAAGTGCCTGGAGCATAAGGAGTCTGCCTTGTGTGGAGACAAGCATTCTTCGAACACATCTCTCTGTTGTATAATATACATACTGACAAAACATCATTTGAAGGATGAATCAGTCACACCCAATTAATCCGTAATTTTCTAATTAGGGCCGATACCACCTACTGTATATTTTGGTAAACAGAGCCCGATATCCATTGTCAAGATATGTCTAGCTTTGTCCAACCTTACCGTCTGAGAACTCAACCCCCGCATTTCCGTGTACCAGGTGTTTGTTTCTTCTTTCTGCAGTTTGGCTGAGCAGCTAGCATCTAACTGTTCGAATAATGCAAAAGTTTTCCCAGTCAACCGTGCCGATTATCTGTTTACCACCTGCGTTCGTCGTACGCGTAGCACAATCCGGCAAGTTTCATATACGCCTGTGCTAGTGCGGCATACTTACAGACTCATTTGCCGACGTACTGGTATGTAGTGCCGATCTCGCGCAACTGGTTTTCGTCATTTCAAATAATTTCACTCTGAATTTGACGTTCAAAAGCTTACTATCGCATTCTTTAGGTATTTTTTTCCTATTTTAACAGCAGAATGCTTTTCTATCACTACGAGTTAACGCGAAAATAACATGATAACATTGACCCGTCGTTGCCTACGTGCACAGAATTAAATAATTGCTTTCATAGGCTTTCGATCTTACTGGTGGTGCATTTCCCACCATCCACCGCGCGTTCAATTGGTTGCAAAATACAGAGCCGATCCCAGTCTATCTCTCTTAATTGTCTATGAGAAAATAAAGCGAAATCTCTCCGCATTCTCTTCTTTCTTCTTTCTGTGGTGATACCTCCAATTTAATGACATTCTCCTCTCACCACATATATATCATTTTATTACATTTCCTTCCGCACTGATCTTCATTGTGATCGTGGCCATGGACACCGCCTTCTCTGCTCGAATGTCTAGACATTAACGAGACAAGGGGGAGAAATTCCTGCTCCGCGGGACCGACCATTTTAACGTCCCCCCACTCCCCCGCCGACGGACGTGTGCTCTTTAATACCAATTGCAGCCACTTTTCTTACACGAGAAAGGAGCGGAATGGAAATTGGTAATCAATGCATTGGCCGACCAAACCAATTTTTGAACCAGAGACCTTTGGCATTCTTAAAAATCATAATTATTGGGGACCAGGTGTCACACGTGTTTCAAAAGGTTTGATGGGGTCGAATTTAGGGGAAACTTTTGATCCAAATTGTAAGTTTGAGGGTCATTTCTGAGCAAAACGTTCCTTCTACCAACCACAGCTTGAATTGGAATGATCTGATCGTTGGGGCAGTAGGGTCAAGACCGATATACCTATGGTTGTTCGGGATTTCAGTCATAGGTCATCTAGGGCTCGCTTTTTAATAATTCTGTTCGAACAACCGTGCCGCTCCTGATCCCAGCAAATAATCGTATGGTCATGACAAGGATCAGTGTAGTCATAGGTTTGATTTGCCTATATGGTGTACAGCAATTTGAGGTAAAAGTAATATAGGAGTCAAATTATGTTCGAACTGTAAACTGGCTTCCACTCCTCTCGAACATTGACTCATGGTAAAGTTGTGGGGTGCTTAGGAAGTTTAGTATGGGGTGTTCAGGAATTTTGAGATCAAATTAATCAAGGGGGTCAATTTCATAGGTTCTGTTTGAATTGTCTAGCGCTTCTATTCCTATATTAATAGATTCTGTCGATCATGTATTTCGTTTGGCTCGCGGAATTGGACACCAGCGCTACGCAAGGGGTGTTTGCATGGATTCGGTCAAAGTAATTTAGCGGGCTCTTTTGGACGATAGCCATTCTGAGAATAATTTGTGAATCCAATTCGTTTTTTCCCGAAGACGGCGCTTGCTGTTGGTAAACACTACTATCATTTAGCTAATGGTACATACATAATGTTTAGGAAGTCAAGGTCAATGGTCATTCAAACGATGCCTGCTCCAGTTTGGGACATTTGGCGAAGAGATTGCATAACGCGTCTCCACATGTCAAATAATACTTTGAACGTTAGTATGATTGAGAACGCAATGTTTCCAACCCAGGTGTTCAAGGCGGGATCCGTGGTCTAAAAGTAGCCTAATCAGGGTCATTATGACCAAATTGGTGCATGTTAAGGGAACGTTTAATGCGGGTTGTCTACATAATGTGTTTTCAGGGATTTGAAGTCAGAAGTATCTTGGGAACATTTAAATGATTTTGTCATATGCCTTTCTCCTTAAATTGTTCTACTTCGCGCATTGTCACATTTGACACGGGCTGTAGCTAATTAGGCAATGCTACTGTTTAAATTGTCGTATTACGGAGCATGGAAACCAGTATATTAGGCCATTGTTTACTTGGCAAACAGTGGCGGCGCTGGGGTTTTCCATGTTTGGGGGGAATATCGAGAGATGATGATTTTGATTTGGTGACGAACTTAGGGTGAGATCAGAAAGGGGTGCCCCCTCCATTCTGGAAATGTTTGATGATGAAACGTCCCAAGAAGCAATCGATTGCTAATTATAGTCACATTTTCGTATATTTACAATTTCACTCTCACCATCTCCTACAAAAAATTTAAAAGTTTTGTCAAATTCTTCTTCACTAAAATTATTATTTCGGCTCAACATATGATCCGGGGACACGCCCCTCCCCCATCTCGCCCACTCCCGTGGCGGCACCACTGTTGGTAAACTAGGTACGCAGCGCTCACGATCAGACGGTTGTTGTTCTGTAGCTGTGGACACTGGACTATACTGTCTGGCCCACCCGACCATCATGGCCGTTCGCTTGAGCGGATCACCAAGCACAACAGCATGACGGCAGTTAGAGGAAAAAAGAAGAAACGATCCGCAAAACCAAGGGCCTTGAACGGCATTTATCCACGTGTTGGTTTGGGTGATATGGGACGTTCTCTGTTAGCCCTAGAGAATTCTGACAAAACAAAACCCAATAACCACTGAACCTCAACGAAAGGATCGGAATAATACCCGGACACTTGCATACAGTGAAAGAATGCGGGCGGCAGGAGCTTTTGTTTGTACATAATACCGGCTGCGCTGTCTGATGGGGGTACGGGTTATCGGGGTTAACTGTAACAGAAGTTAGTTTGAAATTTTTTATTTCGAGCTCAGAACAAGAAACACGTTATAAAAGTCCGCTCCATTGGTACTACGTACTCGATTCGGTGGGCTGGGTGACTGTGTTGCTACGAATCATACTTCCCTCACCGCAACCAAAGGAGCTATACGGTGCGCTTGATCTACCTATATTTCGATCACTTTTTTATTTTTGATTCTGCCGTAACTAAGCGACATCACAGGCATGTATACGTAGACGTTTTCGTAAGAATCAATTAACAAGAAAACGCAACGTAAGCGGTTATTCCTTGCCCATATTTCGGTTCTGTACTGTAGTGCTTCTGGTCTCTTTGATGGAGGTAGGTGGTCTATGTATTGGACGGACAGAACAAGATTAAAGACTTATATTTAGTCGGCCTGGGACGACGGTGGGTTCCATCGCGGGCCTGAACCATGAACCTGTGGTTATCCTGGCAGGATGCGTTGTGGTTAATGGGTGGGTGGTTTAGTCAGGCCGACGAAATGTTTACGAAACACATGAATGTTATCTAGTGTCTTGAAGAGGTTATAAGTTATCCCCTTCAGTCGTTTTTTATATGACAGGTAAGGAATACTTTTCCCCTTCGGTTCGACTCTTATGAAAGGTAGGGAATACTGCAGGTCTACTCTATACGATCCCCAGCTTTCAGGGGCCCCGAGGTAGGTAAGAATGTTGGAAAAAACCAAAACATAATGTTATATAGTGTCTTGGAAGAGGGTTACAGTGTTATCCCTTCAATCGCCTCTATGACAGTAGGAAATACTGCAGGTCTATTCTATACTATCCGCAGCTTTGTAGGGGGCCTCCGGGGTAGGTAAGAAATTTTTTAACAAACAACAGTGCTTGTAGATAGTGTCTTGGAAGAGGGTTACCAAGTTATCCCTTTCAGTCGTATTATGTAGGATCAGGTAAGGAATTTACTGAAGGTCTTATTCTATCCCAGCTTGTAGGGGGCCTCCGAGGTAGGTAAGAATGTTGTGAACAACAAACAAATGCTTGTTATATAGTGTTTGTAAGCGGGTTACCAAGTTATCCCTGCAGTTGTCTCTGGACAGGTTGAGGAATACTGTAGGGCTATTCGATACAATCCCCAGCTTGTGTAGGGGGCCCCCGAGGTAGGTTAGAATGTTGAGCAGAACACATAAATGGTATATTAGTGCTGGTAAGAGGTTACGAGTTATCCCCTTCAGTCATCTCTTATGACAGGGTAGGGGAATACTGCAGGTCATTCTATATATCCACAGTTTGAGGGGCACGAAGGTAAGTAGAAGGTGCCAAAAAAACAGCATGTATAGTGCATTTGGAAGAGGTTACAAGTTATCCCCTCAGTCGTCTCTTATGACAGGTAGGGAATACTGCAGGTCTATTCTTAATATCCCCAGCTTGTTAGGGGGCAGACTCCGGGGTAGGTTAAGAATGTTTAACAACAACATGTGCTTGTTATATAGGTCTGTAAGAGGGTACAAGTTATCCCCTTCAGGCGTCTCTTATGTATGACAGGTAAGGAAGACGGCAGGTCTATTCTATCCACGAGCTTGTAGGGGCTCCGGTAGGTTAAGAATGTGAACAACAACACATGTTTGTTATTATAGTGTTTGTAAGAGGGTTACCAAGTATCTCCTTTAGTGTCTCTTATGGACAGATGGGGAGACTGCAGGTCTATTCTATCCCCAGGTATAGGGGGGGGACCCGACCCAGAGATAGGGACGAATATGAAACAACATACACATGCTTGTATATAGGGTCTTGTAAGTGGGTACCAGTTATCCTCTTTCAGTCGTCTATATGAGGTGTCAAATGGAGATTGAACTGCTATTAAAATTTAAAAAGAATATGACACTTTTACATTACCTCCCCACTATCAAATCAACTGAAAGTAAGAAAAGGCACTGGTGTTGGGGATTCTGAAAGCTTGAACCATGGATGTAATTTCAACATGTAAGTAATCAACAAAATACTTGTCAATTTATGGGAAAGTGCTACATTATTACTTCTTTGACCCTTTAGGTGTACTCCAATCAACATGCATCC
>JAODTK010001588.1:0-222764 GCA_026419785.1 Sclerodactyla briareus | reverse complement strand
CTCAATCCGAATTGTGCGCTCCAGACTGATTTTTCGTTCGCTCGGGGTTTCATACTCATCCCTGTACTACTCCCCTGACTGTGCTTTCTCATTCATGTTATCTGGCCTCTCATTCCAGCAATAAAAAAGAGCAAGCCCTGTGTAACTTCAGCGATCATTATTTTTGCTGAAGTCTTTCCCCAGTGACTCAAGAACCCTTATCCGATCATTATATCCCACGGATTCGCCTTTGAAGGTAAGCTTCACTGTAAAAAGACGTGTCCATTTTCGGGAACTTACCTAATTTCTGGGTCGAATTGATCCAAGTTGTTGTAACTACAAAACTTAGGTCGGAATTTCGACCTAGGATAGAATTAGGTGGGAGCTCACCCAATTTATTCAAAATTGACCCCGTCTCTTACAGTGTTTCCCATCTTTCCATTGTAATGTAAGATTTAAGCCGATCATACGTTCATTACGTCCGAAATCGTTGTTTGTATACACACAGCAGGCGCGTACCGAGTGATTTGTCCTGGGGCGTGGGGGGGGGGGGGGTTGAGGTCGGACCCAGGGAAGTGCGCCCCCATAAATTGCAATTAAGGGCTATAGGGCTAATTCATGGTCTATAGACACGTGCTGCTGCAATAGTTGCTAGATAACAGCTGCAAATCCTCTACTGACCTGCAGAGAATCAGTTTTGTGTGTTAGATATGATTGATCACTTGGGGTCATGAAGGGTTCTGCCCCCCCCCCACCCCGGTGGGTACGGCCACCGAACACCTACAATGTGACTTAATAGTTGCCGGTTTCAGAGCTTCGGAACTTGGCATTGCCTTCTTTCGTATTTGAATGTAAAGAATGGCGTGTTGTCTAGTACGGGTCTGACATGTCTCTGACGAATGATTGCAAAATGATTGCAAATGACTGTAAATATTCATGGCAGCCAAACGACCAAGCCGATTATCCACCAAACCAAGTACGCTGGTAAAGCGCAATCGGCTATTGCAAAACTCGCCTGTGTCGTCACGGTTAACACCCCATTACCCAGTCAAAGCCCTGGGTGTGATACCCCTCCTCTATTCGCGCGTCGGACAGTAGACATACATGATAGCCCAGTGGCATTTGAAGCATAGATTGTAACGTAAAGAGTTTGAAGGGGGGGGGGGGGGTGAGCATTGTTTTGGGGGAGAGAGGGGGGAGGGGGAGGCATTAGGTCGCCAAAACTTCAAATTGTTCAGATCGTCATCTCCGGCCATTCAAGGTAGGCTAGGACATAGTTTTTGTGGGCGGTTCTGTGATCGTGCACTGTTTTTACCATATGTCAGTAATAATCGTTGTATGGGTGGAACCTGGAGAGAGATATAGGCGCTAGTGGCCTTTGTATTCCCAAGCAAGTGGTTTTCAGTTGAAATCGCCTCCTCCACCGGTGGTCGCCACCACACATGAAAAGGACAGTTTCTTTATGGCGAGTGAGTAGCTCTACAAGTCATCCTGACCCTCTGTCCGTCCGGTCGTTTGTTCGTTCGTTCGTTTTCCATTAGTTCATTCTTTTCCGTTCCTTCGGCCCGTTCTTTTCGTCAGGTTCACTAATCTAAACCGTACATGCGATCAGGGTGAAACTTAGTGGTGGATGGAGCACTGCCACTGGCTAGCCCCTTCCCTTGTAGTGTACTGAAAAAGTTCACTTCCCGAAGTTTCCCCTCTTCAAAAGTCATTTCTTTCCAAAAGTCCACCCCATTGACTTCTAAACAATTGCAGTGAAAGAGGAAAGGATAAGCCTCAATTGGTGTGGCATTTTTTTCTTTTTCTTTTGGCGAGACAGCAGATGTCAAGGTCCAGGTCACGGAAATGGCGTTTTGTGGGATGCTTTGACCTGGGGACACACACTAATACTACTTCCTTTGATAGGGATGTTGTTAAATGTGGAATTGGAGCTAGAGGTTAAAGCATTGTGCACGGCAAGCCCCCAAATACTGTCGCAACAAAGCCTTTGCGGCAATATCGCTCTTGAATGCCTGTGCGGAAGATACTAAATGGACAAAGTACACAGGACAAGGAAAATAATATATATACCAAATTTCCTTTCACACAAAATGAGAGAAGGACTTCCCTAAATTATATACAACCTTGAATGGAAAATAGTAGTTATCAATAACCGGTAGATATTGTTCAATAAATCTGATGCACTCTCCCGCTTTACCCTATTACCCGCCTTAACCTCCTAGACGAAATATTCCAGTCACACACGTATATTGCCTATCCAATTAAATTCGATGTTCCTCTTCCTATGAACTACAAAATAGATTCTCCTTGCAAGCTTGAACGATACGTTTTTTTACGTTCTTCAAAATGCCCAAATAAAGATTCCACACAATCACAGGAAATGGACTAAGGAAATGAAAGGACGAATAAAAAAACGGATCCATATTGGTCCAACCTTTTTCATACGACTTTCGGTTGCTGAGTTATATACCTTCAATATTGGAATAGGTCATTTCCTTTCTTTGTATTTTGCGTTGCGCACCCCATACCATTTCGCAGCGGAAAGTGTCATTACAGGAGAACAACCTAGTATTTTTTATATCTGTTTCTCTTCGAGATCTCAAATGTGTAATGTCCCCTTAAGAATGGCGGCCAGTTAAGAGCAAATTCCTAGATGAGTTGATAAGTCGTGTCCGTTATTTTCGAGCAAAATCACGTCGAGCGGTTTGAGCAATGTTTCCTGAACATATTAAAACAATACGATACATATGGAATTGTTAAGGTTGGTCAGCCATACGTCAGAAATTATTTGAGTGCAGTGTAATTGTTTGGTGGAGGTTGTTCAAACCATGAGATCACCAACTCACAAACTCTGAAGTACACACCATCTGCAATAAATAGTCGTTAGGAAGACGGTGTTTGGAACAATGGATCCCCAGTTTGTTGCCCCCCCCCCTCTGTACGGTAAGACGATGACCCCCTCACCACTTCCATGGACGTCGCTAGCAAGGGTGTGGGGTGTCTCACCCCCCACCCCCTCCCCCCACGCCCCCCCCGTGGCCAACAAAAAAAAATGACCAGAGCAGGTGGAATTTCCGAATATCCAGGTGGAATTTTCCGACAGATCGTCAGATTTGTATATCTTACGGCTGAGGACCGAGGCCCAGTCAACTTGTAAATTTTCCAACTCAATCAGAAGGAATATGTATTATTCATTTAAAAACGGGTAATACAATTACGACAAAGAATTGTAATATTGGTTTCTATCATAATCCAGATAACGTGCAAAAACTTCGCTAGGGCTTCTTCCTTCCAATTAACCCGCATATTTACAACGACTGCAGTGAATCGCCTGTCCGGTATGGTATCAGTGGTGTCGCCGAGGGGGTGGGGGCCGGGGGAAGGGGCGTGTGCCCCCCTCGAAACGTTGTGCCCCCCCCCCCGTGTGCCCTTCCCCCCCCATGGAATTTGTGATTTTCGAAAGAAATATTCTGTTATCAAAGTAATGCGACTAGCCAGTTTGAAAAGAATCTGCGCAAAACACCACGAAAAATATCACAAGACAAGAAAGGCAGTAATTGTGCCAAATTCGCCTCGACTGCGATAGAGTGAACCATTTCGCGCTTCTCGCGTGTACTAGTAGTTGAATCCTTCCCCGTGGACGGTGTTACCCGTCTCCTCCGCACAATCTATGAAATATTCCACCTCAAATGCCCCCTAACTCATACATATCTGTGAGGTTAAAAAATACTGAAATTATACACCAACATTCTCATTGACCTTGAAACTAACTACAGTCAAACCCTCTTTTTTTTTTTCTATTACTGACCCTCAGCCCTCCGGTCCCGTTTTCCTCCTTCCTCGACTCACGAAGCGATTTGGAACAGTACAGGAGCTAGGCTATCAGACGGCTTCGATTTTCACGCCTGTTTCCTCCAGGTAACTGTACTGAATAGCTAATTGGCCCACATTTTCCCTGGTGAAATCAAACTTTTTCCAGATGTGTCGGAAACCCAGAAAAAAAAATGTGGACAGTAGTGTCGAGCACAAATTATCGAATATTCTGGACAAAAAGTCTGGGCAGGGATAAGACCGCGGTATGAACAAAATGTTAAAATTTTTCCACCGGTTACAGAACTTGTGGTCGCACAAAGCCCAATTGTGAAGCTCGCCGAGTACATGCAGCCTTAAACGCTCGGGGACAGGTCATTCCGGCCATCTGGTGGGCCTGCTCAACAAGATTTTCTATGGTGGCCCTCCCCTTTGATGGTATTCTTGTGCCCCCCCCACAAAAATGTCTGTGCCCCCTTGTGCCCCCAGAAAATTCTGGTGACGCCACTGATTGTTGGACAATCAATTGTTGCTAATTTTTATGATTAGAGATTAGGGTAGGGATAGCTTCGCGTGACATCCAATACGGTAAAAGCTTGAAATATACAAAATAGCGTGCTGGATAGTCAGCTGAAGTGGACTTACTATATCCTTTTTTTCCAGAGCACAAACTGTTGAACATTGGAAGTCGGGGCATCGGATTAGACCCGGGTCTGATCAACTGTTCAAGTTTTCCACACGATTACGAAATTTTGACCACAAAATGCTTGGTAGGATGCCAGCCCAAACCTATCTGGGGGCTTGCGTAACCAAACACATCTTGGGCGCCCGCGCCAACCAATGATGGCGCTCCTCCCAGATAGTATTCTCTTGCCCCACTAAGAAATTTCTCTTGCCCTCCCTTATAATCCAAGTATGAAAAGCCTGGGGACGCCACTGGCTGACTGGCCACCATTTTATGATAGAACTGCCCGAAACGCCCAAAAGGGAGCCAAAGTTTGTGCGGCACCTCCCGTATGCCTATGTTGGCTGTCCGCTGTCAGGTAGGAATTACACCAACCCACCCCAGTGAAAGAGCCTACTTACCTGCCATGGAATATCAGTAGATATTTGCAAGAAAAATCCAAGATCCTTGGTAGCAAGTCGCATCTAAGGAACTTGAAAATGCAGAATGACTCAGGTATGGGGGAAAAAAAAAAAAAAAAAAAAAAGTGAATGTTTAGAGTGTCATAATGCAATTCAGCTGTATGTAGGCTACTTTAAATGGCAAAAATTCTCTTGAGTGGGAGGAGGGGGCATCGGCGGCCTCTGAAAAGTGAGATTAAAATTTACTAGAACTTAATTGCTGACCCTCGATTCGATTTGGCAGAAAGAACAAATCGCATCTAGAACATGTAAAATACGAAATTATTCTAGAATGGAGTGAGAATTTTGGAGTGCTATACTTGCTCAAATCGCATCTAATGGTCCCCGGGAAAAAAAATGCAAACAGAAACCCCTCCCCCAGATCCTTATCAAACTTCATAACTCTTCTCCAATTACGTTTATATAACGCACGGTACTGTTTACTAACACTCGACACTGTTGCAGTTCAGTGGTCATTTGTGAGCTTGGGGCGCCCATCCCACCCACTACCCACCCCCCCCCCCCCCCCAACTTCTAAATGCCGAGAGTGCCACTAAGGCCGTCCTGAAGCACTATAAAATAACACTTGGTATGAGAGTCCACATTCCATCCCGGAAACAGTTCCTCAGATGAGATGGGCCTCAATCGACTCACTTCACTTAACTCCATATCTGTGAACTCTTGGTCTCGTTTGATCCATTTTCACAAATTTTACAAAACCTCTTAAAATAAAACAGAGACCCCCCAAATGGCAAGAGAGACAACGCCAAAAATGCACCTTTCAGTATAGAGGGTGGGGTGAGTTGAAAAAATGAATCTAGCCAGTTGGAATTTTTTAATTCTCCACCCCCCCCGCCATCATATGACCCTAGCTACGTCCCTGACACCTCTACCAATCAGAATGAAGCAAAAACAATGCTTGCGTATAGAGCGACCCATATGTTGCTGCTGAAATGGTTAGAAAGAGAAAGTCGTTGGACTGATGTAGTGCATAACCGGATATCTTGTGGCGTGATTCACGGGGCGTGATCGAGTGGTTCTGTACTATAGATAGATTGGCTCTTGACACTTATGTTATTAATGTTCTTTCTCATGCGGATTCTTCTATGAAAATAAGAAAAGAAATGCCCCGCATTCTTCTCAACCCGATGCAGTTCCACGGTGGCCGCACCACGGGGAGCCATATCAGGGAAGCACGCATAAAGTTCTTCGATTATTATTCAATTGATTATGAAACTGATGACACAAATCCATGGGAAAATAAAGACTCAGTTTGTCCTTCAAAAACGAAAACGCTCGTGATATTCAAGATCACTTAATTATGTGCAAACAAACACGAACAGAAAACTGCAAACTAATGCCCGTTTCTGCAACAACTTCCAACGACAGGCAGGTACCGATGTAATGCACCTTCCTTAGTGGCCACGTTACCAAAGGTCAATCAAGGTCACTTATGGATAAACGAGTAAGAATAGTGGGCTGTAGCTCAAACCAAGCATTTCAAGGTGGCCATCCATACGTCCGTGATACGTCCGTGCCACGTCCGTGAAGAATTATTAGGTGTACGTCCATGCATCCGTGATGATTCCGTGAACCCATCCGTGAAATATTTTCAGCTGTATTTTGTAACTATTCTTTTCGCGTGTTTTTAAAGAAAACAAGGCAACATGTTTGTTCTTTCTTGCATGCCAGACCTTTAAAAAAAATATATATATATATAAAAATGCCATGAATTTGCCATACCGAGTTTGCACCAGGGGAGCCATATAAGGGAAGCACGCATAAAGTTCTTCGATTATTATTCAATTGATTATGAAACTGATGACACAAATTCATGGGAAAATAAGGGCTCAGTTTTTTTCCTTTTTACGCAAACCGCCGTGTTTATTCAAGATCACCTAATTATGGGCAAAAAACGAACGAACATTAAAAGGCAAGAATAATGCTCGTTTCGCAACAACTTCCAGCGACAGTGCAGTGCTTCCTGGGTCGTCACGTTATCAAAGGTCATCAAGGTCACTTAATGGCATAGAACGGGCATAATGGGGCATGGCTGTAACTAAAAACATGCATTAGCCACCACTTCACCACCACATTTGTAGTTGCCCAGGACATACAAAATGGCCATAATTAGACAGTAAAAGACATAGCCTACATAACTGACTACATGCCAAGAAAATTTAATTTCTGTAGGTGAAGCGTTTCGACGTAACGCTTGTCCCTAAATTGGTCACTTTCGCAAAAATGACCACTACATGAACAATTGTATCAGAGTCTTTGAAACACTGATCAATAGAATTACTGAACAACAACAAATAATACCAAAAGTATGGAACAAAGCCCCTTTGTATATTAATGAACAAATCTGAGCATGGAATTTGAAATTTCTGAACACCCCAGGTGCAACTGACCAGTAATAACGCTGACCAAGCATCGTATCAATTTTCGAATAATAATTAATTTTGTTTCTTTATTAACATTCGACTTATATTTATAAATACCCCACATCAAGTACCACTGGGCAATGATAACGCTGGCCAGGTGTAATGATAGTTCAGGGTTATTCTTCAGGAGTTGTTATGCTGCATGTTGCTCTTTCACATAATGTCCTATTATTTCCTTGACCCCCAATTAACTTCATATTCCTGGGTGACACTGGACACTGATGACACTGACTATGAGTCATATTTTGCTTACATATTGGCCGTTCATTTTAGATAGATAGATAGATGGATGGATGGATGGATTGATGGATGGATGGATGGATGGATAGATGGATAGATGGATAGACTATGAGTCATATTTTGCTTACATATTGGCCGTTCATTTTAGATAGATAGATGATAGATAGATAGATGATAGATAGATAGATGGATGGATAGATGGATAGATGGATAGATGGATAGATGGATAGATAGAAGATAGATAGATAGATAGATAGATAGATAGAAGATAGATAGATAGATAGATAGATAGATAGACGGACGGACGGACGGACGACGGACGGACGGATGGACGGACGGACGGACGGACGGACGGACGGACGGACGGACGGACGACGGACGGACGACAGATAGATGGATGGATGGATGGATGGATAGATAGATAGATAGATATATAGATAGATAGATATATAGATAGATAGATATATAGATAGATAGATCGATAGATAGATAGATATATAGATAGATAGATTCAAGACTATCATTCACTTACTTTTCTTCTCCTCCATTTATTCAAGCATCAAACGATATATTTACATAGACAGTCAAATGTAATAATAGCCATGAACTAAGCATAGTAAAGTTAACTCATTGAAAAAACTCATTGGCAGGAATGAACGCAATCTTCAGCTCTTGAAAATTTACACAGGTCTTTCTGACTTTCTTCTTACACTGTTCAATCTTCACCGCGAATTTGAATTTATAAAAGGAAATCTCTAGCATGGGGCATGACCTTACGCATGTGCAATAAAAATGAACTTCTTCATGTGTAGAGTAAAAATTGTAAGGATGGCTGGCACTCCAGTAGTAAGTAGTAAGTAGTAATTCAATTTCGAGAAGAAAAATTGCTTCCGAAGTAATAACATTTCGGTATCTAAAATAAAACTAGAGGTGACTCTACAGCCCAAAATAAATGATCAATAGTCTCTTCATCTGTCTCACAGAAAGTACATTAGCTATTGTCCGTCTTGTCCGATGTGTGGGTATAAGGTTGAAGAAATTTGAATTGAAAATACTGAATTCTTGGGTCTGTAAGGGACTTCCAAGGAGTGAGATAAAACCGCGACCAATCTGCTTGCTCAATATTGTCAAAACTGGCCTCCAACTTAACCTTAGCAGTTGGTTGTTCAACCAATCTATTCAACAGAATACTAAATATATGCGAGACCCTATGCTCAACGACCTTGTGGAGCAATAACTCATAACTATCATTCACTTACGTGGGTATTTACCAACCCAGTTCCAATTCTTGACTCCTTGCAACAACCTACAGCGAGAGTGGCATCTTTCATAGGAATCAACATGTCCTACTAGGTCATTCATGAGCACATTCAAAGAGGGAACAGCTAAAGACTGTAGTGATGATTTGATAATTTCTCTATACAACTTTGGAGAACACACATGCCTACATAGTATCGTTATTTGCACACATGAAAAATCGCCCAACTAAAATTCGGCCTCCCGCAAAATCAACGAGTGGTTACATATGAACAAGATAACTAACTAACCATGAACATCCCAGGCTAGCAACGTTAGTGCAGAAGTGGATGTATCAGCATTAGTATCAGGTTAGCTATGCCTACTAAGAACAGTACTGAATTATAGGAAGCTATGCCTTATTGTGGAGGTTCGATTGCTGCCCGTCATTCAATCAACTTTCATTCTTAAGAAGATTCTTTGTGTTCCCTAAAAAGGGGTCCCTAGATGTGATTGGGTTGAATATAACTTAAGTGCAATTGCCCATACTTAAAAGGAAGTTCTGAGGAACCGAAAGCACATACAGCAAAATATCTAGGTTGTAAACACCATGATGGCTCACGACTTTACGACGGCGGTAATATTGTCACGTATGCTGGCACTTATAAATGACAAATGTTTCGAGCGTATGGTATGATGGGTTTGATTAGTTTAACAGTTTGAGTCAACCAGTCGCAGCATTGAGAACCCTGAAGCGACAACTCATTTGTCGAGCTCTCTCATTTGCAAGTTTCTCGCTTTGACCGCGTTCATTTCTTCAAAGGCATCTAGTTTCGATGGATAATCATCATCTTCGTGCTTCCATGCGTACTGTCGAATCGTGTCGATAAACCTACAGTACGCAATTCGTCAGAACGACGATACCCTGAAATAATCAATAAGCAAGTGAAACTTGGTAGGACCAAACCATTAGGTAGTGTGATAGCAGATCGGAATATTTCTCATATGTCAGTGGCGCCCGATCGTCATACATTCATTGATCCGTATTGTTGCTGTGATGAATCAATCGAACCGAATACGCTTTCCTGATACCGTACGTCAAACAGTGTAGATACATACTAAATTCGTTCTTCAACTACAGCGAATCATCCGTCCACTGGCCGCGGCGATTTTCGCAAATAAAACGAAATGAGTGGGAAGTGACCCTTCACAGTGTCACTTATTCTTGAATGCAGTGTAATCCTTGACAGATAGAACTAATGACTTTTTTTTCTCTCGAATAAATTTAATTAGCTTGTCCGATAAATGAGGTTACAACGGGATTACAGTGGGCCGAGAATTGGACTGTTCATCTCTTGACGACGAATGTTGTAAGGCTCTGTATACAGGATAGGTAGAAGGAAACTTCCCCGTTGAAGTTGTACCCGTAGGTTCTAATAGCTGGGAGAGATACCAAGATGAAGTGGCCCATTGCATCTAGAAGCTATACACAGGCTGCACATTTGAATCTCAACTTCTGGAATATATTATTATAATAATAATAATAATAATATAATAATAATAATAATAATATAATAATAATAATAATAAGAATAATAATAATAATAATAATATAATAAACAAAGAAAAGGGGGGTAAAAAAAATATTATTATTAGTAGTATTATTATTATTATTATTTATTATTATTATTCTTATTATTATTATTAATTATTATTATTATTATTATTATTATTATTATTCTTATTATTATTATATTATTATTATTATATTTTCTCCTCACATCTCTCTCAGTTGGCTTGTGACCTCTCCTTGTTTTTTCTCTAACCTCGGAATCCTACCCGGATTCTGGGAGCTTGAGTACACGTCTTAGTATGTGTGCAGTGCCAAGTATGGCCGTCTTCGTTAGGGATGTTGCATGGTGGGTGCTTGGGATATCTTCCAGATGTGTGGTGGTGACTGCGCCGAATGCCCCTATCACGACGGGCACAACCTTGGCCTTGACATTCCACAGCCTCTGTATCTCGAGTCGCAGTTCCTGGTACTTCTCTATCTTTTCTCTTTCTTTCAGGACGATTATTAATATTATTATTATTATATTATTATTATATTAGTAGTAGTAGTAGTAGTAGTAGTAGTAGTAGTAGTAGTAGTAGTAGTAGTAGCATTATTATAATTATTCACATTATAATTTTTTATATTTATTATTTGCGTTTTTTTATCATCATTATTATGCATCATTATTATTAGCCTTATTATTATTAGCCTTATGCAATTTAGCTAATTAGCTTTCAATTCGCAGCTCCATTGACCACGTTTGGAGAATCGAGAGTAAGTATTCAATACCACCAGAGCCTCCATAAATAGCCCAACACATAAATCCTGAAATGTCATGTATTAAACGTTTGAAACTGCTTTGTGATTTGTCATCCTTTATACAGTTTTGGGTGAGCAAGTCTCTGGCAGCATTGAAGAAACTCTTCCATTATATTCGGTTTTAGATATTGGCTGATAATTAGAAACGACAAGGCTATAGAACAAATACATACTGGATTTACCCCTGATTTGTTTCCAATTGTCGGAAAGACCATACGCGCCAGCATTGCTCTTTAATATCCTAGAGCACGGATCCCATCGAGACTAGTTACTTCTTTGAGGTCGGAGGTTGTTGAGGCGTGCGCCATAGGGGGAGATTAGTTTATACAGCAGGGGCGGATCCAGGATTTTCAAAAGGGAGGGGTCGAACTTGACTCCAGCGAAAAATGGCAGTCCACATTTTCACCTCACCCCACTGCCCCCACGACGTTTACAACAATTTCGTTCACCTTTTTTTCAATTTTTCTCTCAAATGTCATTTATTATTTTATGATTCCCATTATTCCACCCCCCCCCCTATTTCCCCCCCCCCCCAAAGAAAAAAAAAAACTGGATCCGCGTCTGAGTGACTGATCGAAAATATCCGAACCTCACCCACCCCTCTGTTCAGAACTTGCATTTTTTCAATATAACCATTACGGGAAGGGTGATGCCTCCCGATGGCCGGCTATTATGGGTATCATTTTATTGAGAGGGACGCTAGTGCATTTCGTTCCCCAATTTCGACCCAGCTGCTATTTTGTATGCGCCCCTTAACTACTGTTTCAACATATTCGTAGGTTTTATGACCTGTGTGATTGAATGTATGAATTCTCCAGTGTTGAATCCTCGAAAACTACGCACTTCGCACGCGATGTCTTCACTTACTTTCATTGTTGTCCATCCGCCTCATTCTTCATAGGACCCAGGTGCATATATATGAAGTTAAATTGTATAAGTATATGCATATGCATATGGCTTCATCCACACCACAAAGCCTACACTTAGGCCTCTTCTAATTTCTCCAATCGGTAAAGGGCCAATACCCGTTGGCGTAAAGAATGGGTACGGCGGTGCAGCATGCTTCCTGGGGCTGATGCAGATTTTTGGAAGGGGGACCCAAACCAGTGGCGTAGCCAGGATTCATTTTCCAGTGGGTGATTCCATGGGGTGGACATTGAGAGTGGGCTATGGTAGGGTTCTAACATTTCCAGGTGGCCTTAGATGCAATTTAGTGAATATAGCACACTTTCACATTCATTCTATTTGGGACGAAAATTTTAGCATTTTCAACTGGCCTAAGATGCGATTTGTGCTAGGTTCAGTTAGTTCCTTTCTGGCGTAGGTATGAATATCACACCTTCCGCCTAATTCGTTCAAAAGTTTGTGGTATACACTTTATCCCATGATAGTGTAACCCTCACCCACCCCCTACGAAATAACGTGTCTTATAACGTGTCTGGGGATAGAATTCCACAGGGGCAAATGCCTGCCATAGAGGGCAAACAGCGGTGCCCGCGAAGCGCACAAAATGTTTGAGGTTATGACGCCGTTATGTACATCTTGTAAATGGTATGCTTATATAGAGGGTACATTCATCACAGATGACATCACGTAGCCGGGAAAGTGTGTGTGTGTGTGTAGGGCGGGGGAGGAGGGGGAGGGGGGGGGGGAGGGCGACTCCCCAGAAGCCATTTGGATCTACATTATTGGGTCTGGACCCCCCACTGTATCCGCTACTGATCTTCGGAGTTCAATAAAGTCACGGGTGTCTATGCCCACATTCCCGCTTTTATATACTGGGTTCAGTGGGTTGACACAGAGGTGAAAAACTTGTTGAATGCATTCGCACCCTCATGGCTACCTTCGATTTCTTTCTATGTCAGTATTGTTTTATTGAACATTTCGGAGAATTCTCTAAATTACTTAGAGTTTCCTTCGTGTTCAAGTATAGCATAATGAGAAGATTATTCCTTCGCATTTCCAATGTGGTTTGTAACACATTCATACTATTTTCATGTGAGGTCATACCCTCAGCTCTATTTATCATTTTAATTGCATCGTTCCGTCATTGAGCCGTCGGCTGAAAATTCCTATCTACTCTTTCTCCGTTCAAATGGGCAGGTTCGTCAAGGGTAAGATTATCTTGTCGCTCTGAACCCTAATCTGGAGTGTCTACAATAAGAAAAAAACACCGGACACCTGAAAAGCTTATGTCAGGTCGTTTTCAACTAGTTTCATGGCTAATATATACTAAGGAGTCTATACCTTTTGTGTGAACTATCCTGCTTCCCATACCTGTATTCTCATCTGCTAGGTAACTACTATTTTGTAATGATCGCATTGATAGTCTGCCACTTGAAGGTTGCATGCGCGACCTTCATTGTAGTATACAAATGGTCAGAGTGCTAGAGTTCGGTTTCCGTGTACATTTAGACCTCTGCTCCGATTCCATAAGTTCGATGTCCGACAATTGTCGTTTTATCCTTTTACTGACTATTATTAAAATCACCCGTAACAAAACGAATCTTGGTCAAATCACATGGGTTATAGACACACCTCGTGAAAATAAATCAGTCATCTATATCCCAGTGTTCCGGGGGCTATACAACCTGCATATTAGGATTTTTTGTTTTGTTAAGGTCAACTCAACCCATACCGCTTCAATATAAGTGTACATCAAGAACGTGTGAAAAATGAAAGGTTGATCATAAGTTAATCCATTATCTTTTTGTATGACCTGAATGAAATTCAGAAGAGACTTATGGTCACTATAGAGTGGGTGGTGTGTTTGTGTTTTACGTGTGTGTGTGTGTGTCACAATTTCTTGTATAGCGGATTCTCAACAAACCGTGAGGCCGATTATGGACGAAAATTTGTGTGTAGCACCGGGGTTGGATGTTACCGATCTGATCAGACTTTTGGGCAGCCAAAGTGTTCACTGAGTTGGTAATTAGCTCACTTTTATGTAATTATTGCTTAGGTCGTTACCAAGATTACGCAAGATACATAGGTGCTACAGTGATGTGGTTCGCACTGTAGGACTTGGATGACAGGTAGCTGAACTGATAGATTTTCAGCCTAAAAATATGCTAATTAATGTAATTAAGTTTGACGGATTTTCACGGAACTTGGTGGATGTGGTCTACAAGTCATGTTCCAGAATTAATTAAAAGTGAAGCCGGGGTCAATGGAGGTCATTAATGTGAAATTTGCATAATTTTGCAATTTTTGAAAATTTGTTGCATTTCCACAAAATGGTAGAAGTGATTCACCTTTGATCCGGATAATTTCAATTTTAATTTTAATTGCCATAATTTATTCCAATTGTCCAACTTGGTAAGAATTGCGCCAAACTAAGTAGGAGGTTTATTACATTTCTGGAATCGATGTGTTTGCTGTTCATGAATGTGAATGAATTACCATAATATAATAGCTCTCGTTAGAATAAGCACTGAATAAACGAGTCAACCATAGCTCCGGTGACATGATACTGCTGTTTTAAGATGACCAAAAGCAAACCCCTCTTACCCAACCAATTTGAATTAGGTGAGAGACCCCGCTTATTCAGTAAAATTCTTGCGATGGCTGTTTTTTTTTTTTTTTTCTTTTTTTTTCGTCTCGAATTCCAACGATATGGGGTGAGTGTAGACTTACATTTGGCCCCAAAAAATATAGTGGCAAAAAAATATGGCAATCATTTTGAGATCAAGCTGGTATGATTTATTCGTTTCTCTCAAATTCCTCGGATATAAACGGAACTGGATGGATGGAGGGCGGTGCCAGGTCTCGGACGTCCAATTCGATGTCTAGTGGTTTATCAAACTCGTCGGATGTGAACGAAACTTCATTTCAAAACATCCTCAGGCCTACCTGCTCATTTTAACTACACACAAGCGTTACTACATACAAGATATGATGGTAAATCCCTAGGTATGCTACGGAAAAACGTGAAAATCGTGATGAAATTCAACGTAGGCCTACTGTGGAATTTTAGTTACCGCACCTTTGCGTGAGCATACATGATGGATGTGGGTTTTGTAAATATTCCACAGCTCTTACAACTCCCAGCCCTGCTTGGTGTTGTGCGCCTGTAAAAAACCTTCTCCGCGGCGGCGCAAATTACATGGTCACTGTCGCTGCCATTGTTTCATACGCTAATGAACATGGATAATTCAATTCAATAACCTTCATTTCAACCACTTTTTAACTTTGAAAACAGTAACTGTATTAATTTATAGTTGATAGGAGAATGACATGGAATTATTAATCTTGTCATTGCAGCCCCACAGTCGAATGTGTTCCCGAATTTAGATACAAACGCGCATAGGCGTCCGATTTTCGTTGAAGATGGGGGGGGGGTTGGACTTGTAGACTATCTAAGCGGACGCGCCACCAGTGGTTGGAGCGGAGCGTACAAGGAAATTTTTGGCACATGAGATCCCCTCAGATGGCAAGAGAGGGACCTAGAATGTCTAACCGGCTTGTGTGTGGAGATAGGAAGGTTTTTTTGGTCTCCCAACATGGCTCCAAAAATTAAACCGAAACTTTATGCAGTGGGAGCAGTTTCTAATCTGGTTATTTGGCAGTGGTGAGGCAAGCTTCTTACCGCCTCTGTGCGTTAGTGTGGCCGTGGGGAGGGACAGGTGTTACAACCTCTATGAAAGAGTTTGACAGTGGCGATGCACGGTGTTACCACTCTATGCGGTTAGGTCGGAAGTGATGATACACAGGTCATTATCACCTCTAGCGTTAGTTGGTTGGGATGGTGATGCACAGGTCGTACAATATCTATGCGTAGGTAGGCAGTGGTGATGCAAAGGTCGTTACCACTTATGTGTTAGTCGGCAGTGGGATGCAGAGGTGTTGAGAACGCCATACGTAGTGCCTCAGCAGCGGTGAAGGCAAATCTGCTTGCTACCACATCGCAGCACTTAGAAAATCCTTGAATATGAGTAAATAAATGAAATTTTATGATTCAAGTACAAGATTATACTTCCTCTTCTTGTCAAGACTGCCCACCCCCCCATGGTTTTGATTGCTGTTGTTATTTATAAAACCATTTTTCCAACATTTTTGTATCTTTCAATAGAAACAATGAACAGATACAGGGTTTTCAAGACAAGCTGGTATGTTCTCTGAAGGATTTTGCCGACTAAACACCATTCGAATTAGTTGAAATGAGGTCGAAAACTGCCATATTGCCTATACGTCCTGCAAAAAAATATATGGTCCCCGGCCAGGGATAGCAGGATTGGAATTGGTGAGGGTTCACAGTATTGTTACGCAGTTCTGCGGTTTTCTGCAAACAGCCAGGTTTTGCCCGCCATCAACGGGTAATGGACGAACCGCGGCATTCCACCGTCTTCACTGTTGAACCAAGACTAATACGCGAAATCCCAAATTTTGTTGTTATTCTAAGTCAATTCCCCGGACCTACCACTGATTGGAATATAAATTACCTTAGTCCAAGGGCGGGGATATGTGTTGGCGGTTGGGGAGGACGGACAAGGTGAATACCATCTGAGCGGAGACTCACCACAGGTGTTGACGCGTAGCGTACAAGAAAATTCTCGTTGGAGACCCCCTAGTAGATGCAGGAACGCATTCCCATGCCTTTATGCGGACAGTCAGCAGCATCAGGACATTGATAACAAATTTTTATTTTAGGAGAGGGTCCAAAAACTTATTGCCTTAGGATAAATTTCAAGGTTGGCATTGGGTGCTGTGACATTCTGAAATACGATGCAAGTGAGGTTTCAGTCATGAAAGGATCAATCAAAATGGGCAAGCCACAACCACTACGTTCGAGCGAAGAGCGAGATTTCGCAGGATCCGATTGACAAACGATCGACATTGCCTGACCACTCTCGACCTTATCACTTTACGATTAGGGCAGGCCTGAGTTTTCACTCAAAGATACGGCCCCCTTTTATCTTCCTTTAGGACCACAGGCGCATGGGAGGGACATTCTACTTGAAGCCGACTGTGTCCGATGCGTACAACACAGAAGTGAAACCAACTGCTCGCGAAGCGCGCGACCGAAATTTACACTGTGGACATTCCATCTCAAAGACAGGCAATCTTCGTATATAAACTTGTCTTCACAAAAAAATGTCATGTTATCGCACGAACTGGGCGTTTCCGGCCGGATCTTCGATGGCTTTTTATGGGGTTTTCACACGCAACGTGTGCCTGCCTCCTTAATATGTGCACCGTGCACGCAACAAATTTTCAAAAAAGTCGCACCCATAAATTGATTGCGATAATAATAATAATAATTAATAATAATATATAATAATAATAATAATGACCGGGTTATATAGCGCCTCATCACAGGAATGAAGCGCTTACTAGATAGAAAACAAACAAGTTAGTGAAAGCTAACTACCAACATGTGGGTTTTAAATTTGCATATAGACCATATTTTGCCGAAAAACAAATCACAGGTCCCACCAGGAGGTAGACTTAGCCCCGTCGCCCAACATTCCCTCCCTTCGACGACAACAAAAGTTACACTTTTGGGCATTCCATCAAACTCAGGGCAATATTTGGACTTCACTTTTGACAGCTTTTCTTCACTTGAATTTTGACTCCTGCCTTCCTGCAACGCAATGTGTGGCGTTCCCTAGTTGCAATTTCGATGCCGCACCGTAAGCCCTCATAGTGCTCTGTGCACAGCTAGTGCCCAATCTTTTCAACACTAGGGACGTGGTCGCCCATGAATAGATAAAAATCAAGATCCGCCAAGTGGTAACCTACCCCCCGTCGTCTCAATCCCCTTCACCTCAAGATAGCGATTTGTTTGACAACGTTCCGAATGAGGAGATTACAACCAATCTTGTTGAGCCATTCTTATGTACACGATATGATTGGAGGAGAAACCCTTCTTTCATTGATAAGTTGAGGACTCATATGTCTCATAAGGTACATCATACGTCTGAACTACCGACACATGAATACCGATCCTGCGCGCAGCAGCGCACAAAGATTTCGAAAATGGAGCAGCAGAATTCACTCAACTGGATCAATTTAGGTCTCATGCATTTGTTAAACATGTTGCTGATGATATGTCGATACCTAATCAGCGAAATAGCAGTCGGGGCTCAAATATGGGGGGGTCAAAATGCATTGTCCTCGGGTTGGTCCCCCAACCCAAAACTTGGGGGGGGGGCGGCCGCCCCCCGCTCCTTTCCTCCCCCCACCCCCCACCTTCATGATCGCAGCCCTTGCCTTAGTCTCATTGGACAGAAATATATCCACTCGTCGGGTCCTTCCGTCGGAAGTCTCCACTTTTTTCTGGACGGTCACCGTCAAGCGACACACTGTACCGTCTATTGAATCTGCGTAACATGATCTCATCTTTGCGAGAGAAGTTAGCATAGCTATACACGAAGTTGAGCTTCGGGTTGAATAATACTCAACCACCTGCCGGCTATGGTCAGCGTTTGTTCATTGTACGGAAGGAGCGTGCGAGCGCGGTACAACCAAACAAAAATAATAGTAAATAGAAAAAGTATATATAACTGCGTCGCGGAAGTCATGAATAGAGTGAGGTGGTCACAGGCAAGGGTTGGATATTTTTCGACTCCAGCACGTAGATGAACTACTTAGAAAGACATACATTTGTCAAAAGCATTCAAAGTTTTTAGTGACTGGTGGCCTCAAATATTGGGGATGATTACATAGGGATCCCCCCTAACAAAATATTGGGGGGGATACATCCCCCCACCCCCGGGGCGACGCCTATGCAAACGCGCGTGGGGGGGGGAAGCAGGGGCGGCGATTAGTGATAACTGTTCGAACGATTTTAGCTCGGTCAAGGTCACATTGACAGTGCCCATTTCTCTGAACCAATTTATCGATCTTTATTAAAACAACAGCTAGTGAACTTCGGTACAACCCCGGCGGGGTGACGATCAAGCGGAGCGCCATCATCGGTGGCGCGGAGTGTCGCGTTGACATTTGAGGTTCTAAGACCTCCTAGATCGCCGGAAAGTTCCCGGGAGAGCATGAGAGAGACCGTTTTAATATGCTCACACTATCCCTAAAAACAAAGTGCTTCTGTTCGTGGAATTAAACTGAGAACAAAAATTGATTCTTTGACTCATACTGAATACATTGTTTTCCTTCTCCACATAGCATATTACATATATATTACATATATAAAACCAACGCCATACGAGTGGACCGCATTGATGCCTCTGCCCGTAAGCCCAGACAGTATATGCCCGACTTAAAAAAACTATCATTATCGTCACTGATATGATTACATGCGTATATGTTACTCTTTATTCTTTAACGAACCAGTTCTGGAGAAAATGAACGGAAACAATGCGGTCATGTATGAAAACTTGATGCGTAAGTGTATTGACATGCATTCTTCTCTTCAATAAAACGTAAATTCATATCAGGCGGAGATCACGATGCACATTCAAAACGGCTAATGCTTACGGGCATGAGGCAACAACTGCATGAGCTTTGGCTGGCAGCAGCTGAGCTGGGAAAACCGCGCTTACAATGCATGAAACGAACATCGCCTGAACATCATGTGTGATTTCCATGCCAGGAGCGGTGGCATCTTTCGCAAACGCCTCCACCTCATGCTTTGAGATATAAGGGTTATACTTGGTAGTTTGCGGGTAGCGTTCTTGGGCAGAAGTTTCGAATCTGTGGTTATTTAGCCCATTCTCCTGTCGTTTCTCCCTCACAGGTCTCTGTACGCAAAATCAGGGACGTCAATTCGTTTCGAGAAGTAGGGTGGTGGTGGACATGTGACTGCAATTCAATATTGAGCGGAGCGCCACATTGGTTGGCGCGGCGTAGCGCCATCCAGACAATTGCGGCTTTTCATACTCCAAGAACGCCGGAATGCCCTTCGCCCGTGGCCTAATCAAAAATGTGGATGGGCAATTTCAGTAATAAAAGAATGTTGAAGAATTTTCACTTTGCAGGATATAGGCGGATAATTATAGCAACACATCATCTACGGCATCTTTATATTTTGGAAAGAATACGTCAGCAAGTACGTTTTTAAACTACCAAAACCAAATTTTTACTTATACAGGTGGAACTAGGATGAAGCCAACCCCCTTCATTTAGCCATGAAAATCTGTGACAATATGTGAATGACCGGTGATGTTTACACCCGTTATGAAATGTGGGATATGACTTTTGCCCTTATCTAAATAGAGCCCAATCATGCTGGGCACGAATCGCTTGAGAAAGTTTCAAGAGCAATAGATCCTCAGATTGCAGGAAATAGTAGCCTACTTCCTTACTTTATTTCGGCGGCGCAGCTAGGATTTTTTTCAGTGGGAGGCGCTGAGAGCGGGGGGGGGGAGCCAGAGCAGTGGCGTCGCAGGACTTCTTCGTCTTGGGAGGGGGCACAGGGGGAAACGGAGATGCTATCTGAGCGGAGGCCACAATTTATGTTGTCGCGGAGCGCACACGAACAGTTTGATTGTGCAGTCCTCAGCGGCGGGAAATGGCCTTTCAGTTTCGGGCGTTTTATGATAATTTTGTGATCACACATTTTGTAATCGGTGGAAAAATATTTGATTATGCCAGACATCGATCCTATCGTTGCCCCGACTTGAACTTTTCAGCCAGAACGTTCAACGATTGCTGCACCATACTACTCTCACACCAGCGCGCGAAGAAGCGCGAATTTGAGTTTCTCACAGATTTCCAGGAGCAATCTGAGAAAAATCATGACCCCCCAGCAGAAAATTTGGGACATTAGCCAACTTTAGCTATACTGTCCCAATCATGATATAAACGCTTATGTGCCATAGAGAGCAGGCAATTTCCGAGTAGTAGTTCCCTGGAGAAAAACGCTGCTGAAAATTCAAGCAGTTGTGATAGTCTAGGCTACGGCAGTTCATAAATTGCAGTGGTTGAGAGAGGGGAGAAAAGAAGGAAAAGAGAAACGGACAAGGGGCTAGAGGGTTTAGTAATCCAAAAGAGGTGGGTTGTAGTTTGCCAAGTACAATTGAGAATGTTGCGTATAGATGTTCACCTCACAGAATTGTATGAGCTAAGGGGCCAATGAGGGAGAAAATTCCCAGTAGGAGCTTTGCAGAGATGTCGGGAGACGGAAAAAAAAAGCAACGGGACGCATTCAACACTCGTATCACGCGCGAGCACGAACGTAGTACACCTATATTATTAGTGCACATTTGCACATTTAGGTACTGCTTTCTGTTCATGAAAAAGCAAAAATTAGCTAGGGTCCATATCAAAACTGGTCGTCATACTCATCAAATATTTTTCTCTCGAAAATCAAAAGTTCCATCGGGGGGGGGGGGGGCACGGGGGTAGGGGCCGAGCTCCGCTCGAAAACATTGTGAAGTAAGAAAGATTCTGTCCCTTTATGTCCTACTTGGGTAGAGTACTTCAATGGTCGTTGATTCAATATTGACATCGTGGAGCAGCACCGGTCCCAGATGTTAGAAAAGCACTTCCCTTTCCCTGATCTTTTCACAGCTGTAGTTTGTAGGGGGGCTAAAAATTGAAATTGTGTGAGCTTGTCAGAGTATCCGAATATTAATACGCACAAATTCTCAAAATGTTGCCTAAATTCCCAGTGAAGCTCTCACTGCTCCATTCTTCGCCAGAGTGTGCTACTCAGATCTCAACTTGACAATGCACTGCCTGTGGACAATGTTTGCCTAGCAGTCATGGTAAATCTTCGACAAGGATGTCAACATAAATTATGTCGAAACTCATGCTATAGAGGGTCGTGGCGGATCCACCGAAATCAGTGGTAACCCCATGACGTTCCCCCCTTATAGCCTGCAGTGGGTGGGGAGGGAGAATCCGGCCCCGAGCCGTTATTTTATTATGGGATACCTGAGCTGATGATAAAACACTGATTAGACCAGCTAGCGCAGGGGGGGGGGGGGGCTAGGCTAAAACTGGAGACCATTCTTCGACACGGGTTATATGACTCACAATTAAAAGCCTACGTCACTTTTCAGTTTTTTTTGTTCTCTCGTATTTTTTTACCCACCCTTCCTTTTCTCTTATCCTCCCCATTTCATTTTCCTTCTCACTTATCCTTCCTCTTTTTTCTCGATCCCTCTCTTTCTCCTTACTCCTTTTTTCTTCTTCCCCGGGCTTTTCCTTGTCTCCTTCCCTCTGCTTACCACGGTACGTCCTGAACCGGCATGTTTCAGCCAGCACATCAGAAAACCATTATTGGGGGAGAGTGGGTGTGAAAAAGGTTATTTGACCTCTTGTTAGCGGGACGAGGGACCATTTAAGGTCACCAATGTTGGTCCGAGGGCAAAGCCCATGGAAAACCGAGCTATTTCGATTATTCCAAGGCGCCAGAACAAGCGTATCTTGCATTCCTCTAAGCCTGTTACCTCTATTGAAACTTGGCCTCAGTAAAAATTCGTATGAATACAGAGAAAAATTCAAGGCCAATACGATGAGGCGTAGATAGCCTTCTACCAGGTTAAGCGACACACGAGCTCCAGAAGCGAAGGCATCTTGAAGCCAAGCCTAATCGTTCATTCCAGGAGCATCTGGATCAAACATATTTAATTACCAGTGCCATAGGAAAGGTACATGGTGATTGGGGCAATGGGCGGTCTGCCCCCGGGGGTTAAGAGTCCGCGCAAGGCCCTGTGATGAGGTTCAGGGCAAAGCCCTCTAGAAGCTGTTACCGTCTCGTTCATTCCAAAAAAAAGGGGGATTAAAAATATTTTGCCCACCAGATGCCCGTTTTTCTGAAATACCGGTAGTTTCGATTCATTTATGTAAAAATTAGAGCCAGTAATTCTCGATACGAAAATGACAGGGCTAAGGTCAACCAGAGGGAGAATTCAGACCGATATTAAGACAGATGGGTAGCAATGTAGGCCTATTTTGCCTCTGGTCAGGGGTACCAAGGACCGCCGACTATCGATTGTAGCGAAACCCAAAAACATCGTGCACGAAAAAGGAAAAACAAGTGCAACAAAATATCATAAATTTAGGGAGTTTCGCTGGAACCCACACCGCACATGACAGCAAGCTCTAGTCTTGCATTTTTTTGTTATAAATACTTAGACCTCAGTAGTAGTTCACTTTTTTTTTGCTCGATTTCGAGCAAAACTAGAGCACAAATGTACCAAAGACGAATGTACAATTGTGTGTTTAATGTTCAAGAATCAGAAGGCTAAAAAGAGCGTTCCAACAACTGGCCTATGTGCATTGTAATGACTTGGAGTGCGATCTAGCAGTTCATTGGCCTGCTCGGATCTAGCAGTCATTAAAATTGTTACTAACGTGTGATCACTCAATCCATCAAAAAAAATGAACAATCACAAGAGGAACAAAGGGCAATTTCCCACAGTGGGCCCATGTGCCCTCAAATGAACCTTGACCTTGACTCCCACAGGGGGGAGTAGACTGTGCAAAAACGGGTTAGATGAACAATGGGTTCATGTGGGATCAAACATCCTCAAAGAAAGCTGTTAGGAGGTCTCGTTTAAGTTCTCGTCAAAGATTGGTACTGTTTTAGCTCTCAGAGACACTATATGACGTGGCATCTAAAATCTGGTGTGAACAAGCTTAGCTGAATCAATGTATTTTGCAGGAGGAGGAAGTTGACATTTTACACACAAAATGACATACATTATATTCCCCCTTCGAGGACCTGTTTGACATTGACTTTCACAAGCAAACATGTCCAGGGTCAATAAAAACATTGTGTCAAGTTTGGTCGAGTCGTTCTCCTAACCGGAATGACTGTTGGGGGACCAAAAAGGCAATGTTGACACACGGATAGATAGAGTATAGGTAGACGTTGGGCTAAGAGTGGACCTTGTGACGAGAGGTGCCGTATTCCATCATTATGATCGTACAACAGCATGTGCACCAAAATTTGTAGGAGGGAAAGCATTTCTGCGGACTGGCCCTCGGGCCCACACTCGGTCTCAAGTCCAAAAATCATGGAAACCTGAACGGTAAAGCATTAGCGAGATCATTTGTGCGGATGCGGGGTGCGGTATTAATTTGGAGAATGGCAGTTTTGCGGATACGGAACCCTTTTTCGAGGAAAAAAAAAGATCGTAGAGTGACGGACTGACTAAGAAAAAGACCGAAATACTTATGTCGTATAATCAACAACGATTCAATATTAGGGTCATTACCGGTCTGGATATTTCAAAGATTTTTTGCAGGGCATATGGACGGAAGACCCTCAACGATACTTGAGTTAGTTATCAAATTAGCATCAGCACGAAAATAAAATAGCTCGGTTGTGACAAATTCTCAATCATAAGAAGGAAAATATGCCCCTCAGCTCGCGAGTATTAAACAATTGCTGATCACTGGTTCTCAAGAGGACCATACTCCGATAGGTTAAAGTGTTAATCATTAAATCCTTTGCAATTTCACAAATAGTTAATTGTGGTTGAGGATTAAATGGTATATATGCCGCATTGGTGAGGTGGTTACTTTTGCTTACGATGTGCTCGTTCCATTTTATTCGAATGAATTATTCGCCGCCGCTATGCAAAACTGGGTTCAATCCCTGCAACCCGAATACCAGACTTTCGGGCACTTTCAAAATTTATTTCCCGTGAAACCGAGCTTCATGGGTTTCTACCGACCCGCCACCCCGCCGGATATGGAACTTTCGCCGTTAGGACCGCCAGTTTCTGACCAAACATCAGCTCTGACCGTATGTATCGGAAATTGCGGAGAAGCATTTTTGCACGATTACATGAATGGGCCCTAGGTCCCACATTGGGCCTCGGGACAGAAGCTCGCCAGAAAACCCTTGATGGACCACTGACCAACGGAGTAGCAAATGTAACTCAAAAAAAAAAAAACTGAAAAAATTGAAACTTGTGGGAGGAGAGTCATTCTAAGTACAATTGTGCTGGAAATTTCATGAATGGGGGCCCTCATTCATTTCCAAGAATATGTTTGCACTGTACACCCACGCACTGTAAGCGGAGAAGCATTTTTGCGTTATTCCACACCAGCCAGGTGCCCCAACATTTAGCCCTGGGTCCTAAATCCTGGGCACCCTGAAAGGTACGGCTACAGACCATCATTATGACCCAAACATCAGCACGTTGAACGAAATTGTAGGAGCTACAGGATTTGCGATATTGCATATAATGGGCCACAAATATCCGAACACCCCCGAGGGTCTCTACAAAAGGACCATTAATGTAACTTTGGAGGGAAAATCAATTGAAGCTTGTTGGAGGGGATGGATTTTACAGTACCATTGTGTGAAATTTCATTAGATGGGCCCTCGGCACAAGTGGGGCCTTGACCAAAAATTCCTAAACAACCCGATGGTACAGCTGTTAGTCCATCATTATGACCGAACGTCAGCACTATGCCCACAGTGTGTGAAAGGAGAAGCATTTGGGTAATTCCACATGGTGGGCCCGGGCCCACACTGGGCCATTGATTCTAAAGCCCTGAGCACCCTGAAAGTATGGTAAATTGGACCATCATTATAACTAACATCAGCACAGCAACACATTTGTAGGAGATACAAGATTTTGCCGTATTTCACATGATATAATGGGCCCTTGGCACAAATTCCCAACACCCAATGGTGTCTACCCAAGGAACGACCATCACATGACTATGGGAAAAAAGGAATTGAAAGCTGTGGGAGGACATGCATTCAAGAACTATTTTGTGATTTCAAAAATGGGTCCGAACTTGTTAGAGGAGAAGATTTTGCGTAATTCCACACTAATGGCCGAAGACCCACATTCGGTCTTGGGTCCTAAATTCCTGAGACCCTTGAAGGTACGGCTATTAGAACATCATCATGAACGAACATCAGAACGTGAGCAAGTTTGAATGTAGCTAAGATGCTGTGTACTCAAAAAGTATTTCAAAATGGAATTTCAAGATAAGTTCGTGAAAAGTGTGTGACTGATGCACGAATCAGGGAATGTACTTAACACCTGACCACTAGCGGACTGGCATGAGGGGAACGCTATTCTATCTAGATGTTGTTATGGGCAAAGTGGTTTTTTGAAGGCCGTTTAGGTGTAGCCAAATATCAGACCTTGTTCAGGATATCAGTTGGTTTTAATGATTGGGGGGAAACCTGGCCGGCGTGCTGCTTTTTAGATTGAAAAAGGCCTTCGTCGTTTGATTGGACCTTTATTTAACATACACGTACCTATTTCAATTTTGGCCTTGCTGACATCCATGGTCAGCATGTTTTATAGCAACGTTACAATGGTTTTCAAACAATGGGATTGCAAATTATTTTTTTTTCAAGGGTTACGAGGCGTTCGCAGCGGCTTCCCCTAAGCATACGTTGTAGTATTCGTACCGAATCTATGTCTATAATCAACAAACGATTCAATAGAGGACATTACGGTTTCTGGATTTTTCATGATATTCTTGCGGAGCATCTGGACTGAAGAACTCCACGATACTTGAATTATTATCGATTTCGATCAGCACCACAACTAAAATATCTCGTGTGACAATGTCTCATCATGGGAAGGTTTTTTAAGTCAAACTATGCCCTAAGCTCCTCGTATTAACAATTGCTGAATCAATGGTTCTCAAGAGATCAGACTCGATAGGTAAAGGTTAATTATAAAACCTTTGCAAATTCACAACTCGTATACTTGTTGGTTAGGATTTAAATAGTCTATTTTTTAATTCGTTAGAACACCAAAATCGATAGACTAAACGCTCTGTACTTTGGTAATGATAAAAAAATGGAGGATTAAAAATGATCGACGTGAGTACATTCGCGAACAGTGAAAAATAGGCTGGGTGCAGATGTATTCGGATAGTTCAAGTTTAGACCATTGAAGGCGTTGTTTGGTATGCTCTCCTAACCATGGGAAAAAATTAGTAGAGGGGATATCTGTTTGTCAAATACTTTTATTCAAGGAATTTAAGATTGAAGAATTGTGATTTTATGTTAATTCACTGATTATGAAACACTTCGTTCATGTCCCGATGCAATAACCACCAACATAGATTTTCGGTAACATTCCGACCATAACCTGACAAATTTGGCTCATGATGATGAATCCCCGAAGGAACGAACCTTTGGACAAGAAAAAGGTTGTTTTCTCCGGTACCCAATGTGATTGAGGTCGAACTAGGCCCTACTGTTATTAGAGTTGAATTGGCCCTAGTTATTAGACGTTAACTGCATTGTTATTACCTTGACAGACTCTTGCCGAATGCGGGAATATTCTACAAGGAGTCTGTCGAGGAAAAATGGAGGAATAGGTTGCCCCGACGATTGGAACAGGTGGAAGGATTCCAAAGTGTTGATTAAATGAGACAGGGTTATCATCAATAGGACGAGAGCGTGTGTCATCGATTAAGTCATTGCGATGGCAAGTCAGCTTTTGAAAATGTTTAGGTAATAATGTAAGGGGCCATATTGTGGATTGATGTATTTGCATATTTGGTATAAAGGAGAACCAATGTTTCAGTTAGTTCAAACCTGTATGACATTCCAACTGTGATCTCAGATTCCATAATACACCAATAGTCCCCCCCCCCCTCCAATAATAGTCCCCCCCCCCCTCCTCCAATAATGCTGAGCAACTTTCATGACCATCCAACTGGTATGAACTGAGGATTTCTTGAATTTTTCACAGAAGCCCGAACTGCCCCCTAATTGCCCTATTGACCATGAACCAGGGCGCGCCGGCCCGGAGCCGGACAGAAAGATCATTGAGGGGGGAGGGGCTTAATATGTGTGGCACGATGTGTTTTCAAACCACTAGATGCCCGGAATTAACACATCAGAGTGTTTTTGCTGCAAGCCTTGGAAAATATGGGGGGGGGGCGCAGCAATTCCACTCTCAAATTTCATAAATGATCACTAAATGATCTTTGACTTTCTAAACACCACGTATATACAACGTATTGATCTGTAATAGTAATTGTCCAACTTACGTCATGGACTTTACAATTCAATTTGTTAAAGGAGGAGTTGTATTCTATTATGACCCCTCGAATGATTATATATTTCAGCCATATGCCCCTGGACAGACCTTCGACTCTAGTCTCCGATAATACTGAACTTTCATGTTCTTCATTGAAGTATATATATTTCTCGCGAAAACTAATTGTACAACCTTCGATCTCAACCATCTGAATTACATATTATGTACTATTGGACGATGATGTATATCATGATCAGACCTGTTTTACTCAATTGAAGTATAATAAGGGCTTCATTCAGTGCCCTAACACACAAATTTGTCCAGACTTGCGGGTCTTTAACAAAATTCTGAAACACTTATAGGTATTAATGATCAATAATATAGGTCCAACCTACCGACCTAATCTGTGAAAGTGCATTTCACATTTTGTAACAATACCAGTTATGACAGGTTGCTAACCAACATAGCGCCTCTCTAGTCTTCAGTGATCCTACCCTTGCCTTCAAGTAACAGAACGAACGGAGAAATATTTAACTAAAAAAATAATGTAATGGGTGTACATTTCATATCGTGAGAAAACCATGATCTCTTTATTATTATTAGTTCGTTACTTTTGACCCTCTACCCTCCCAAAAGCAATCATTGTTTTGTAACAACACCGTTTAATCGAATTCAGTCTTAATCAGTCTCTTTTTAGCTCAAACCAGCTATGCTGGTTGAGCTATTGGAATCTCATGTCACTCTATCATCTATCTATCTATCTATCTATCTATCTATCTATCTATCTATCTATCTATCTATCTATCTATCTATCTATCTATCAGTGTGTCAACAATTTCCTTTTTGTCCCCAAACACAGTCCTTCTGTGATTGGAGTGTTGACCAAACTTGGAAACGATGTCCCTTGACCCATGGGACATGTCTTACCTTGTAAAGGTCAAGGTCAACGGTCATTAAAGGGGCAATATAGGCCAATATGTGTACCATTTCAAAATGTATCTCCTACAAATTGTGGTGCACAGCGCTGATGATCGGTCATAATGATGGTCTATCAGCCGTACTTTCGGGGTGTTCAGAATTTGTGGTCCAAGGTCCCACTTGGCCTGAGGGCCCATTTTATAAAATTTCACCCAATGGTACTGGAAATGCACCTCCTCTCTCCCACAAGCTTCAATTTATTTTCTTCAAAGTTACATGTAATACTTCTTGGGTAGAGTGCCATTGGGAGTGTTCAGGAATTTTCGGGCCCAGGCCCAGTTTGGGCCATAGGGCCCATTATGTGAAATATCGCAAAATCTTGTATCTCTTACGAATTTAGTTGCACCATGCTGATGTTCGGTCATAATGATGGTCTAATAGCCATACCTTTGGGGTGTTCAGGGTTTTTTGGTCCGAGGTTCGACTTGGGCCCGAGGGCCCATTTTATGAGTATTTTACACAATGATGCTTGAAATACATCTCCTCCCACAAGCTTCAATTTATTTTCTTCAAAGTTACATGTAATACTTCTTGGGTAGAGTGCCCTTGGGATGCTTCAGCGAAGTTGGGTCCAAGGCCCAGTTTGGGCCTCAGGGCCCATTATGTGAAATATCGCAAAATCTTGTATCTCTTACGAATTTAGTTGCACCATGCTGATGTTCGGTCATAATGATGGTCTAATAGCATACCTTCGGGGTGCTCAGGATTTAGGCACCCAAGACCCAGTGTGGGCCAGAGGGCCCATCATGTGGAATTATGCAAAATGCTCATCCTCTTACAAGTTTTGAGCCACAGTGCTGAACTTCGATCATAATGATGGTCTAACAACAGTCATACCTCTGTGGTGTTCAGGAATTTTTGATCCAGGTCCCACCGGATACAGGTCCCATCTTATGAAATTCCATGGAATTTCACACAGTGGTACTTGAAATGCATCTCTTCCCACAAGATCCAATTGATTTTCTTTAAAGGAGACTGGTAATACTCCTTCGTTAGTGGTCCATCAGGGGTGTTTGCGCACCTCTGGCTCAAGGCCCAATGGGGCCTAGGGCCCATCATGTTAAATCACGCTAAAGCTGTGACAAATTGGATGCACAAGTCAGTGTTGATGTTCAGTATAATTAAGTAATAAACTACAACTGGGAGGGGAGCTTTTACGGGCGATATACAGTCGAGACTTTGAATTTAGGAAATAACGGACGGGCGCGACCGAGTCGTTATTGAGCTAAAATTCAGGATCGAGGACCCTGTTCATGAACAGTTAAAAGGTCGACATGCGGTAGTTGATTCCTATTCTACAACTCACAAATCAGGAATTACCGAACGATTAGAGAGATCGATATCTCTAGATCTAATCTTTGATGCGCTAACAGTAAGACGCACTACAAACCACGCGGCCGAACTGGAGGGTTCTGCGCGTCTGAACATGGCGTCACCATGCCAACGAGCGACGCGTCGTTTCGCCGTTGGTATTCCGTTGAGGCAGCGCGCCCTTTGAAGCGCGCCTATACTGGAACAGGATCGCGCGTGTATACATAAACTCCCAAAGGTTCACGCAACCGCACATTGCGTTTAAAAAGTACTGCGATTACTTAAAACGCAGCAAGTTCGATTGTTGTGTTCATCTGACCAGGTGAATGTTATTGCAAAAATAGTAGTCCGCTACGTGATGGGATTTAGCAATCCAGAACCTGTGTTGAATAAACGGATGGCTTGGGAGTTGTAGAATGTAATAGCCGCACCGTCAAGGTGAGCAAGAATCGTGGACTCGAGACCCATGTGGGCTCGAGGGCACATCATGTTACAATCAAGAAAATGCTTGCATCCGACAATTTTGGTGCACAGTGCTGATGGGCAATCATAATGATGGAATAGCCATACGTACAGGCTTTTCAAGAAATTTGAGTCCGAGGATCCACTTGGGCCCTAAAAGCCTATATATCTATCCAGTGTGTCAACAATTGATTTTTGGCCCCTAAACAGTTCCATTCTGTGACGGATGGTGACCAAAAATTGGACACATGTTGACTTGGTGAAGGTCAAGGTCAAAGGTCATAAAGTGGCCATATGGGTCATATGTGTATAATTCCAAAGGTATTCTCTACAAAGGACAATTCGATTTTCTGAAACGTGCATAATGTTCTATATTCCGCTGGTTCGCAGATTTTGGATGCAACATCTGTAGTGTCATTAGATTAAAACAATAACATCGGAGAAAAAGAAGCCAACAGTCATCTTCGATGGATTTATAAAACTTGACGGTTGGACCAAATGTTCATGGACCTTTGGGACATCTTTGACAGTGAAGGTCAAGGTTCATGGGTCATTAAAAGAGAACAATATGCCACCTGTGAAATTGCCTTTTCTCTTTCCATGGTCATCTTGATGGACGTTGACCAAACTGAGTAACAATGTTGATTGATGCTATTGACATCCGCGACATATGAAGATCAATGTCAAAAAGCATTACAAGGGCACAATAGGCCACGTTTGAAAACTGCCCTTCTTGGTCTCATGATCTTGAACATTTAAACCATTCGTCCTTGATATCGTGCGGCTTGAGCGGCAGCACCCATTGGTTGTGCTCTGTTATTAGTATATATGAGAATTCTAAGAAGAATGGGCGATATTACCATCAATGATTCCATGGAAAGAGCAGCTGCTGCAGATATCAACGACTAATGACAATTCTCTGTGTACGCTACTGAGTCTCATTTGGATATAGTAGAAAAGACAATATAGGACAGAATTAACAATACGTGTATATTGGTATCGGTCCTCAAATTTCCGGACAGGCGTCCCAGACCAAAACTTCAGTTGGCTCTTTATGATCAATCAATTCGTAATAAAACTGCTGAGCTTGTTGACCATATAGTGATAAGAACATCGATATACTGGTGTATAAAATGGAAAAAAATGGCTATGTACGATACTGGTAAGATAGAACTCGAACTACCTGGGTATTTTCGTCAGACTTTCCAAGAGCCATGCTATTTTATACAGAGAAAACTTAAATCGAAGACAATCAACTCGGGCGAGAATGACTCTTTCGAATTTTCAGAGGAGGGTGCTACACAAAAAACCAACTTCACCTTTACGTCTGTGTCTTGTTTATGTCCCTCCATATCAGAAATCACCCTGGCAATCATGGAGTTCAACGAAGAGTTTCCTGTCTACTTGAATCGGTTATTTATATCTTGCAATGAACCACTCATCATCGCTGGCGATGTTATATCACCTTAATAAACTGAACAATGACACTGTGCGTTCGTCAATAACCTCACTAGTATGGCATTGGAGCAGATGTTGATGCCCTACCCACAGATCCGGTAATACCCTTGAGGATAAATCACCCGGGAGGACTGGATGAGACTGCTGCATGTCGAGGTCGGACGAGCTGTTTTCTGATCACAGGGTTGTATTGTGACTCTATACATTATCCTGTGCGGTCGTTTTAAACAATTAAGCAGACTTAAATCGAGAAAGAGTAACAGTACTGAAAAGGAAACATTTGCCCAGGGCATCCAGCAATTTATTGAAGAGGCCTTACATATATATGACATGATGATCTTCGAACAGTTATAACGCGAAATCGATGCAATTGATGGACAAGCACGCTTTCCTTTGAGTGCAAATCAGTAGCAGACCGACCGTCCATTACCGTGGTTACACGATTGAATTAGCCGAGAAGACAAGAAAAGAAGCGTAGACCAGGAACATAAATGGAATCAAAAGTAATCAAATTGACAGGGAGAATACCGGAGGGCACGGAATGAATATAGAATCTGCTTAAGGTCGCCAAGTCTGACTACATAAATCACAAAATCTCGAATGCGGCAAATGAATCTAAAAATGTTCAAGATCATTAATAACTGTATCGGAAGACGCACTTCGGCGGTATTACCCTGATGAAGCAAGTCTGATGCCTCTCTTGCCGATGAATTCATGTCCTACTCTGCAACAAGCTAATACGATTCGATGGCCCCGATCATACTTATGATGAAACGTTGTATGTGTACTAGCATCAACGATGTCGTTTTAGTGGCTTCGTCCCCCAATCAGAGGCTTGACGTGCGGAACGTGCTTATGTCTATGGGCTCGTACCACTGTGGAAATTATCCAATCTCAACAAGCACTTCGGAAGGACAAATGACTTATTTTACCCGCTATCACAAAATCATTAATTTGTCCTGCATTCTGGTGTATTTCCTGATTCCTCCAAGTTTGGGAAATTTTCAGCCAATAGTAATTTACCGTTCGTGTCGAAAATTGCGGAGAAGATTGTTGTTAAACATGTTACATGAGGATATGGCGTGGAATCCCTTGTACATGATTATCAGTCTGCAATAGACGGGTTATTGCACAGAGACGGCCCTTGCTAAGGTTTATAACGATATAGTGTGTGGTATTGACGGGGGGAATGATGACATTAATGGTCCTCATTGAGCTTAGTGCCCGCCTTTGATACCGTAGACCAAGAAATTCGTTTAAATGTGTTGTCTAGTAAGTTTGGTGTAAAAGGGACAGCGCTTCAATGGTTTAGGTCCTACTTGAGTGGCAGATTTGCGAAGTGGTTTATGTAATAACTCATATTCCCAAGTAACTGATTTTAAGTACGGTGTATCACAAGGTTCATGTATTGGTCCCGTTTTATATAATACAATCTATGCCAGTACTCTCTCCACAGTTCTCCAAAGGCAACTTACCGAGGTGCATGGGATATGCTGATGACCACGCCCTCCATTTATCTTTGAGTTCTAGTAATCCTCAAACTCAGCTCGAGGCAGTCACCGCTGTGGAGACGGTATTAGTGAGGTGAAGACATGGATGGTTAAGAATAAATTGAAAATGAACGATATAAAAACTGAAATAATTGTGTTCGGATCAAATCACATGTTGAATAAGCTTTCTTCAATAATGTTTTATTGGTGGCACAGACACTGAACTTAGTCAGAAGGTAAATTACCTTGGTGTTACTTTCGATGATAAGCTTAAGTTTAATTCACAAATTAGTAGCAAAAATGTCAGGCTGCATTTTACCACCTGTATAATATTCGTAAGCTTCGAAAGTATCTAACTGTTCAATCTTAACAAACACTACTGCAATCTCTTGTAATCAGTCATCTAGATTATGTAAGTCGGGCCTACACTACCTGTGCAATCTCCGAGTTACAACGGCTCCAAATTTCAGCTGTCAGAGTTTTGTATAACAGCCTAAGAGTGTCCATGTGACACCCCTTTTACGGGAGGCGCACTGGCTCCCTGTAACATGCCGTATTGATTTTAAAATGTAGTTGCTTGTTCTTCAACTCGGTTGTATGGCACTGGCCCACTTCACTAGAATTATTCATGATTAGGATAAGTACCTACAGGACACGTTCTGTTGACAATGGAGATCTGGCTGTCTCCCGTGTGAGAACAATATTTGGTGAGCGTGCTCTCAGTTACACTGGGCCTCAACTGTGGAACGAGCTTCCTGTGGAAATTAGAACTAGCCAGGATGTCGTTGTGTTCAAGAAAAAGATTAAGACTCATTCTTTGTCAATAGTCTGGTAGGGTACGTGCAAGTGTTCTTAAGTATATAGTATTTTAAGCTTTTATTTTTCTGTAATGTTTGTGCGGCCATGATTAATTTTGTACTATTGGCGCTATACAAATATTCTCACTACTACTACTACTACTACTACTACTACTACTACTACTAATAATATAATAATAATATAATAATAATAATAATAAGATAATAATAATATTACTAGACTGGGAACTAGACATAATATTTTGGTGAATATGCTTAGTAGGAGAAAGGCCACACAGTGTATCAGTAATCAACAAAGTTCATAGCCAGGAAAACGGTTTTCTTTTATGTTGAAAGGAATTGAAGCTCTTCAAAAGTTCAGCCCCAGTTGGATATGATTTTTTTCCTCCCCCACCGAATGCGTGACCAATTATTATGCAGAGTGTTGGATGAGTGGAGCCTGAATGCCCGACTGTCACTCTCTAAACGAGTATATGCAAAGGTATTCGAAAAGCAAGTCAGTTCGGATACCTACATAAATGATGAGCCTTATTCTTTTTCCTATGAAGAGGAGTGAAAGAGTGGTCGACCCGAATATGCCATTGCTGCGTTGTAGCTCACCCCAGCATGTGCTGCGTGAGCTATTGTGATCGGGCATATCTATCTTTATATCTATCTATCTATCTGTGTTCACAGTTGATTAGAATTGCTACTTCTCCCACAGTGTGTGGTCATGATGAAATTCGGGCACAATGATCACTGGAGGGAAGGATTCCGCGGTGTCAGGAAGTTGCGGTCGAAGGTCATCTAGGGGTCATTGTCGGACGCTTCTTCTCTAACAGTTCGAAGTGAATGTTCATGAAATTTGAACTTGGTCAGTGTTATCGGTGACCAATAGTATATACGGGCTGTACAGGAATTTTAGGTCAAAGGTCGTCTAGGAGTTATTTTTCGCCAAAAAGGTCATTCGAGGGTCAACAAACAAAGCGCTTCTTCTCCAAGAGATTGAACTGGACAACCACGATAGTTAATCAATATTGTTATTGACCAATGGTACCTACCTGATGGTACTGACTGAAGGTTCAGGAACTTGAAGTCAAGGGAATCTAGGGTTAATGTTTTTTGGCCCATTAGTTCGAACGGTCAAGCTGCTCTCTCTCCTACAGAATAGATTGGATGATCATGAAAGTGGGTACAGTGAACCATTGATCATGGTACATATGGCGTGTTCACGAAATCAAGGTGAAAGGTAATCCAGGGGCCAGTTCCGGGAAAATTCCGGCTAATTTGTTCGAAAGATCAAACGGCTACTACTCCAAGGAACAGATCGGATGATTATGAAAGTAGGTCAGTATTATCGTTGACAATGGTACATATAGGGCATTCAGAAATATGAGGTCAAAGGTATCTAGAGGTCATTTTGCCCATTTTTGCTCGAACGGTCAAGCGGTTTCTACTCCAACAGACCCGATCGATGGTTATGAAAGTAGGTCAGTATTATTGTTAACCAATGGTACAGATGGGCATTCAGGAATTTGAGGTCATCTAGGGGTCATTTTTAGCCAGTCTGTTCGAACGGTCAATCAGCTTCTATTTCTACAGAATAGATTGGATGATCATGAAAGTTGGTCAGTAATATAATTGACTAGTGGTACACACGGGTCATCCAGGAATTTGAGGTCGAAGGTAATCCAAGGGCAAGCGCTAAGCATTCGAACCAGTAGGAACATTTAGCTAATTTTCAATTGGGAACACATGCTATGCAAATCCACTCGAAAAGTAGATAGCATTCTAACCACTAATATATTGACCCTTACATAACCTTTTGACCTGACATTCGTGACCACTGTGTATGTACTTGTTAAGGATAACACACCGTCAGGTCTCCATGCCTCCATGCCATGCGACCCAATTATGTAATCCTATTTTATCCGTAAGAGGAGCGGCATTTTGCAGATGATAGCTTTTTTCTTTCTTTTTGCATATTCGCATTAGTCTCTTCAACAACATTTGACCTATATTCCCAAATTTTCCTAGGTCCACTGGTCCATGACAAACACTGACTGCATGGTGATCCAAACTAATCTGTAGAAAAATAATGTTGCTGATTTTGGTAATTCCTCAAAATAATAGCGCATTAGGCCGACTTTGACTTAAAATCCTAGAACAAGGTGGTACCAGTAGGTCCATGAAACCCGACGCGAGTTCCTGAAACTCCACCTGATCTGTAGCAGTAGCATTCTACAAATTCTTGCCGTTTCACGACCTTCGACCAGTATAGCTGGATTGAGAGTAATAATAACAAGATGACAATAAGCCAGTTCGTAGCTCTAAGTGCGAATGCTCACCAAAACAGTTCGGGGTTCAGATTCCCTTCATAGCAATATCGTTACGGCTTATTTTTAAACGGTCATTACTATTTAACACTCAACTAATCATCCCATGTTTTCGGATGTTATTGTTTAAAAGTATGGGGGGAAATCCGTAAAGTTTGTGTGATGGCAGGATCGTAATTTTCGGCAGGGGAGTTTCGAAAGATCGTTCTGCACACTGAACATTCAACGTCGACCGCGGTCATCCCCTAATGACCTTTCAAATTCATTATCATCTCATTAACTGTACTCCGAACTGCCTTATTTATATAGCTCAAATCCCATTACAAATGATCAAATGCGCCTCACATGCTCAACAGTCATTATCATATGACTAGTAAACATCGACACTTTAAATTCTCTGGTTGTGATGTCGATATTACTGTCTCCATAACGAGGAGCTGGAACTGAAAAGGCTAGATCACCGCTTATCTCAACTTTGATTATGGTTCATGTAAGATATTGAGATGAGGGAGGGGTATCGAGATATGGTCTATAGCAACGGAGCTTTCAATTGTTTGCGCTGTTTGGGTAACATTTTTTGGAATGGGGGGAGGGGTGCGCATCAACTGTCGTTACAATTCTGCATTGTCACTCTTGTTGATCATGTTGGGAAATAAGGGAGTGAGGAGTGGGAGTGATCCATTTCGTAAATGTGCCCGAAATGGAGGTGAGTGACTGCTTTGCTGGCTGTTATGTTCACTCAGGTTTGTTTATTTTAACAGATTGGACTCTCATTTCCGTCGCGTTAGCCGTTCTCTTTACGTCGCGGTCTTCATCCTATCCTTCTGTTGTCTCTGTGCACTCGACATAACCCGGTAGGTATTGGGTAATATTGTGAACTGGTGAACGCCGCCCCCGGACACAGTTACTAACATTAGTAATACACGACTGGGTCGAGAATCCGGCTGCTAAACACTCGGTCACATGAGATACGTATTGATTACGAAAACCAACATGAAATTGAACATTCACACAATCAGAGACCGAACGATTACCAATAAAAATGTTGACCATCCACCGAGTGGAAGCTGTTTGCAACGGGAGGAAAGTTGGAATATATCTACAAAGAGTGGAGTGGTTGACATTTCCGTTGAACAATTCATCTGAGAATGGTTTTCTGTTTCACGAAGAAAGCGAAGTTTACAATTCCTTTTTGTAGGTCTTCATGTGAACGATATGCAAATTACGACTCCCGGTTTTGAGCAGAATGAAACACCCCGGGAAACTTCTCCTCCCGGTCTGTCTGAGGACCTTTGCAGCCGCGGGATGTGGTCTTTGAATGGGGGGCTTAACTCCGACCCCTTCCTGTCTACCCTCCCACCCCCCACCCCCCCTTTGCTTTCTTTGCCCTTGTATAACATAACATAAAATAGAATATGATGTAATCTTTTTAAGCTTTACGAAACATAATGAAAAGTCTATAGAAAAAGAGTTGACGTTACGGGGTGGAAGGTTTGAATCCAACCCCTTCCCTTCTCTCTTCGAAACCCAAGGGTCATGTAACATATTTTCTTTAAACAAGCCCAGGTGAAAAGAGGACATATCAAAAGACCACACCCCAATTTGGAGGTTCTAGCATGTCACCTGTTAAGTTATTTCAATTTGCTTTTAACGAATTTGATGAATTGATGACGTCACCAGGTGGGGGGGGGGGGGGATTCGAAGGCGCTCGGCTGGCTCTAAACAGTAAAACGTGCAATTTTGAACTCTCAGGACAGATAGACGGAGAGTGATATTCACAACATGTTGCCATGTGTGTCGTAACTTGTGTCGCAATCTTGTGTCTAGTGTATACCGGGCCAAAAAGCTTGTGTCCTAGTGTCCTGATGTATCGGCAACATGTTGATCGCATCATGTTGACCGTGTACAAATCAGTCTATAAGTGGAATTCAAGGTTAGTTGTTAACGCTCGTTGATCTCTATGGCAGTAACGGTGAAGAAGGTGTTATGCTCTGGCGAAAGCGCTAACTGATACTACCGGTATGGTAAGCACTGTTTGAGGACCCAAGGGTCCATCTCATGGGTAACATGGCTAAGGACGTAAGCGATAGAGATGCAGTGGTAATGTGTCCTGACATTTTTATGACAGTTACAGTTATTCTTCGTTTACCTGTTTTTGTGTAAGCGTAATTGTCTCTTAGAATAAGTTATGCATTGAGCAATTTTTTGCATGTTAGCGTAAGTGAACACGTGAAGGTACCTGTCGAGTGACGGTGTGCCTGCAGTGAAGGTACCCGTCGGGTGACGGAGCGCATGCAGTGAAGGTACCTGTCGAGAGACGGAGCGCTTGCAGTGAAGGTACCCGTCGGGTGACGGAGCGCATGCAGTGAAGGTACCTGTCGAGTGACGGAGAGCCTGCAGTGAAGATACCTGTCGAGAGACGGAGCGCTTGCAGTGAAGGTACCTGTCGAGAGACGGAGTGCAAGCAGTGAAGGTACCTGTCGAGAGACGGAGCGCATGCAGTGAAGGTTACCTGTCAAATGTCGGAGTGCATGCAGTGAAGGTACCTGTCGAGAGACGGAGCGCATGCAGTGAAGGTACCTGTCGAGTGACGGAGAGCCTGCAGTGAAGATACCTGTCGAGAGACGGAGCGCATGCAGTGAAGGTACCTGTCGAGTGACGGAGAGCCTGCAGTGAAGATACCTGTCGAGAGACGGAGCGCTTGCAGTGAAGGTACCTGTTGAGTGTCGGAGTGCATGCCGTGACAAAGAATATGGCGAGAAACGGAGCGAATGCAGTGAAGGCACCTGTTGAGAAACGAACGCGTGAATGAAGGCAAACCCCCCCTTTATCTCGCGTGGTAGCGCGTACCGTGGATGAACCCTGGACTGGATTTACCGCCGAACATTGCTCTTGGATAATTGAGAACTATCGCACTATCGATCGATTCCATGTTAATTGACTGAGTGTGATCCTTTGAGTATTGGACATTGTGTTATGTGCCGTCGTTTTCATTTTCGTATTCCAGTTTCATATACTTTGTTATTATTCAAACACGCAATGAAAGGGAAAGACACCCGATATACCTTCGTTGGTCACTACCTCTCATGCGTCTAATCTGTCGAGGGATCTGGTAGTCACAAAGGTTCTGTTCACGTGGGCTATCCCAAAAGAATCATCGCGGACGGTGCGTTACACACCTTCCACCGAGTGGAAGCTGTTTGCTTCATTCAAGTTGGAACATTTCTACGAAGAGTGGTCGACATTTCAGTTGAGTAGTTCATATGAGAATGGTTTTCACAGAAGGAAGAAGTTTACACATTCTTTGTTGTATGTATTCATGAATGTTCGCAAATGCCAACACCTCGATGCCAATAGCTGCATGCCTTCTGTTACCTATAGATGCTACCCCATAGTAGTAGGTACTCAACAGAAGCACCAGACGTAGGGGAAAACCGATAGGTACCCATAGGTACCTCTATGTTGAGGCGTGATACCCTCTATAGTACACTTTCCGTCAAATTGCATTGACAGTTTAGATTAACAAGTCTGACGAACAGGCGAACTGACAAACAGACGAGGGGACGGAGACACGCCATATCACATTATCATTATACTGATTTCATAAGACATTGTGAAAAGTGGGAGGGCAGAATAACAGTTTTGTTCGAGAATAGTCTTCATGTTACACTGCAATTTCATATTCCGCAAAAAGAGTCGAACGAGTTTCACAGCTCAATCTTACTTTTCGACAGGCACGTCCGGCTGGCCGTAAAGAGCACTAGGCCACAGGCGCCTCTCAACGGCCCATCAGCCAGTGAGCGAGGGGGAGCATTCTCGAGTAGTCACGTAGAAACCGGGGAGGACAGAGCCGGACCATGCTGCACGTGATGACGAGAAACCACTTGCCTCGCAAGATACCATCAACGAGACAGGTGACGTCGTTACCTCAGAGAACAATCAACGCACGGACGCTGCAACTATTTCTTCGGAGGCGCAGCAGTCTGGGAAACGTATTGCCGCCAACCCTGGGATGTCATATGATGCGTCACATGAATCGATAGAAACTGACAAAAATGGGATATCAGTCAAGTAGGGAACATCACCTCCCCAGTGAGGGCGCCAGTGCAGTTAAAGAGCCCACAATTGACGGTCTGAAGGAACGGCCAAACTTGCGCCAACGGTACAGGTGGTGGAGAAAGGCAAAGTCGGATAAAGCGCAACCATCGAAGAGACGATCGTACATGATACGGAGATGGAACGGACGTATGCTATCGTCATAAGAATGACTACGTTGAAGAGACCGCCAACGCTGGGATGTCACGTGATGTGTCACATGAAGCGGGGTTCCACTAAGATGATAAGATGATCACCAAGCACCCCAGATCAACAGAAATGTTAGAGTGGGACTCCACGTTGAGGGCGAAGGAACCACGACAAGGAGGGAAAACTCGAGCAAGGTTATTTTTTGGATCTATCACCTTTCCCAGCGCTGACGACAGATCAATAGTCGAGCCCACGGAAGAAGGTATCAAGGAAATGACAGGGGCGTAACAGCAAACCAGTATGAAGAAGGAGATTCAGCTGAGAGCAGTCGTCAGAGAGAGGCGGCGGGGAAAATGTGCTCTAGAAGATGGAAAACAAGTACGATGCGGAGATATTAAATAGGATGGGGCCCAGAAATAAAATAAGAACGCCCCCGGCGAAATGGCCATTAGGGAGAGGATCGATGTCCAATTCGGCGGATGAGATTGGAATGATCTCGTAGTCGGTATCCGAATAGGTCAATCATTTGATGCAAAAATATAGCGCCGGGGAAATTGTTGCCGAGGTTAAATGGGATTTTCTGATCCCCCAACAATCCTTCACATGGGTTAACATTTTCGCACGAGTAACACTAGTATAAGAGGTTCCTAGAATGACCAGCATTTCATGTGAACTGGCAAGATCTCACTGGGGCTTGGACGTGGGATTGGGCCACTGGAGCAGGCCCTATAGGTTCTGTTTAGCGGGGAATGCTGTGAGGAGGCAGATGGGTGATGTAGTATAATTTCAGTTTATCCCTGATACGACGTGGGGAGCTGAGTCACCCGGAGCAGGCCTGGGTTCTTGCTCAGCAGTGGCCACATGCTGTAAGGAGCAGAGGGGTGATGTTGTCATGATTTCAGTGTTTTTCGAATAGCCGTGGGAGTGAGCCACAGGAGCAGGCCAGGGTTCTTGCTCAGCAGTGACATGCTGTAAGGAGGCAGAGGGGTGATGTAGTATAATGTCAGTTTATCCCTGATAGACGTGAGAGCTGAGCCACCAGGAGCTGCTTGGGCTCTTGCTCAGCAGTGACATGCTCTAAGGAGGCAGGATGGTGGAGCAGATAATTTCCAGTTTATTCCTGATAGACGTGGGGGCCTGAGTCCACCGGGAGCAGGCAGGGATCTGCTCAGCAGTGGCATGCGGTAAGGAGGCAGGAGGGTGATGTAGTGTGAATTTCAGTGTTTTTCTAATAGACGTGGAGCTGAGCCACTAGGAGCAGGCCAGGGTTCTTGCTCAGCAGTGGCATGCAGTAAGGAGCAGAAGATGAGTGATGTTGTAGTATGATTTCAGTGTTTTCTGATTAGAGGGAGCTGAGCCACGGAGCAGGCCAGGGTTCTTGCTCAGCAGTGACATGCTGTAAGGAGGCAGGAGGGTGATGTAGTATGATTCCAGTGTTGTTTTTCGAATAGACGGTGGGAGCTGAGCCACCAAGAGCAGGACTGGGTGCTTGCTAGCAGTGACTGCTGTAAGGAGCAGAAGGTGATGTTTGTGTAGTATGATTTCAGTGTTTTTATGATAGACGTGGGGTGGTGATTGAGTCACCGGGAGCAGGCCTGGGCTATTGCGCAGCAGTGGCATGCTGAAGGAGCAGGAGGTGAAGTAGTATGATTTCAGTGTTTTTCTAATAGACGTGGCAGGCTGAGCCACCAGGAGCAGGCCAGGGTTCTTGCTCAGCAGTGACATGCTGTAAGGAGGCAGGCGGGTGATGTAGTATAATTTCAGTTTATCGCTGATAGACGTGGAGCTGAGCCACAGGAGCAGGCCTGGGCTCTCGCTCACTGGTGGCATGGCTGTAAGGAGGCAGAAAGAAGGGTGATGTGTAGTATGATTCAGTGTGTTCAATAGATGGGAGCTGAGCCAACCAGGAGCAGGCTGGTCTTGGCTCAGCAGTGGCTGCTGTAAGGAGGCAGATGGGGGATGTAGTATGATTTCAGTGTTTTTATGATAGACGTGGGGGCAGGAGTAACGGGAGCCGGGTTGGGCTCTTGGCCTCGCAGTGGAATGCTGGTAAGGAGCAGATGGGTGATGTAGTATAATTTCAGTTATCGTGGTGATAGGGACGTGAGAGCTGCGCAAAGGAGCAGGCCTGGCTCTCGTCAGAAGGTGATGCTGTGAGGAGGAGAAGGGTGAGTTGTAGTATGTTCAGTGTTTTCGAATAAGAAGTGGAGCGAGCCACAGGAGCAGCATGGGCTCTTGCTCAGCAGTGGCGTGCTGTAAGGAGGCAGGAGGGTGACGTGGTATGATTTGGTTGTTTTTCTATAGACGTGGAAGCTGAGCCAACCAGGGAGCAGGACTGGGTTCTGTCACAGTGGCCATGTTGTAAGGAGGGAAGACGGGGACTTTGTAGATGATTCAGTGTTTTTCTGATGACGTGGGGGTGAGTCACCGGGAGAGGCCTGGGCTTGATCAGCAGTGGCATGCTGTAAAGAGGCAGGAGGTGACTTTAGTATGATTTCAGGTGTTTTTCTAATAGACGTGGGAGGGAGCTGAGTCACCCAGGAGCAGGACTGAGTTCTGCCCAGCGGAGTGGCATGTGTAGGAGGCAGAGGGGTGATGTAGTATGATTTCAGTATTTTCTGGAAGACCGTGGGGGCTGAGTTACCAGGGAGACAGGCCTGAGCTCTTGACTCAGCGTGGCTGCGGGAGGAGCAGAGGAGGGTGATGTAGTGTGATTTCAGTGTTTTTCTAATAGACGTGGAGTGAGCCACTAGGAGCAGACTGGGTTCTGCCCTCAGCAGTGGATGCCGTAAGGAGGAAGATGAGTGATGTAGTAGATTCAGTGATTTTCTGATAGACGTGGGAGAGCTGAGCCACCAGAGCAGGCCAGGGTTCTTGCTCAGCAGTGACATGCTGTAAGGAGGCAGAGGGTGAGTGTAGTATGTTTCAGTGTTTTTAATAGACGTGGGAGCTGAGCCCCAGGAGCAGGCCAGGGTTCTTGCTCAGCAGTGACATGCTGTAAGGAGGCAGATGGGTGATGTAGTTAATTTCAGTTATCAAGATAGAAGTGGGAAGCTGAGCCACCAGGAGTGGCCTGGGGTCTTGCTCAGCAGTGGCATGCCGTAAGGAGGCAGGAGGGGGAATAAGATGAATTTTTTTTTTTTTTTTTTTTTCTGTGTTTTTTTGATAGACCCGTTGGGGGCTGAGTCACTGGGAGCAGGATGGGTCTAGCTCACTGTGGCCTGCTGTGATTTGAATAGATGATGCAGTATGCTGGCTATTGCAGGCATTATCTGATGTACGTCTTAGAATATAGTTTTCAGATGAGTGCTATTACTGCTTGATGTGCCTCCATGGTTCTCCCAATTGTAGATTCTCTATGACAATGTATGCATAATTATTCAACTTGTTTTAGCTTTTTTAATAGGAAAAAAAGAATTAGTAGAGTTATGGTTATAAATACTTGTACACATGTCAAGAAGGCCGACCAGTGATCGAGTCGTCAGTACGTTGTATTGACACTTGCTATAGGATAACATTGGGTTGGGCAATTCAAAATAACTGTAATAAAACACAGTCTCAGTAATGTAATGTGTATGTGCAGTGTATTCTACATATATCACAGCTTTGCCAAGTACAGAAGAAAAGTATAGAGATTCACTGAGTCAACATCGACGGATACAACGCTGGGAAGTGAAGAAATATGGATTGAAGCAAGCAATGTTCAGAAATGCTAGTAACACCTCAATATAAGCTATCCCAGCAACACCAAGAATGTGGAACTAATTTAAAAGTGGAGGGAAAAAATCCCTCAAATCTTCAAATACTCTATGAAAGCTAGATGGGAAGGCGACAGAAGCGTGAGATATTTGGCTATTCAATAATGTACATCTGTTGCATCAATTAAAATTCAACAGGGATCCTCTAAAATTTTTGACAGGAATCCAGGATTTGCCTGTACTGAACATGGCTCTTTGACACGGTGAAGAGAGTGGGGATTGCCAATGGACAGCGAGAATGATGCGTAGGCCTTTTGGATATTTTCATTAGGATATCTTAACTATACATACATGTGAAAAAATCTGGAAAGAGCTGTGCAAGACTGTGCCATCACTAAATAGCTGACCAACCTGGAATAAATTACAGATTGCTGTTCAATCAATACACAAGCCCAATAAATGAAAATAAATAGAATCAAAGAACACCAATTAGGGATGAAAATACCAGAGTGGTGTTTACACCGCATGGGTGAACAGGTGTTGTAATTAAAATTGAGGAAATAACATACCAATAATACTCACAAAATTATTCACACATACATCTGTAGATACATTCTTGAATTCCGATCAACCTTCTCCAGCAATACTGTCAAAAATAAACTTCGAATATTTTTTCATCATGGAATTTGTTAAAAATTCTTATTAATTCTATAAGACAAATAAAAAAATCTATTAAGTTACATATTTAATTTAATACCAAATTAGGTGATGAAAATTTATCCGTGGGTTATTGGAGTGCACCATTATATTTTTATTTCTTGATTGAAATGCAACTAATACAGACCAAAAATGAAACAACATATCAATAATAAAGCTCACGAAAGCACATCCTCCAGACGGTCAAAAGTGGCACGGCGTCAGAAAACAATTGGTCCATTAAAGGCCCCCCTCCTTCCTTCTCCATAATTTACCCAGACATTTACGATAATGCTGTTGTGTACCTAACAAATGATACCCAAGTGGGCAGCAGAGCCTGGTTGCAATTACAAAATTAGGCTTTGGTTAGCAGATAACATTGGAATCGCTCTACTTAAAACTGTAATAGGACAGTTAATATGGACACATGTGTGAGGTGGACTGGAACACTAGCCCCCTTGATATCATGTGGTTCTTCTTACAGTAAACTGCCAAGACAGGAGAACAGACCTATAGGAGGCCAGCCAGGTTGCAGACCAGTATAATGCACTCTATTGTTAGCTTTGACCTCAATAGGACACGGAATAAGGCAAGACCTCAATAGCCTGATGCAATGTCGAGGAAGCAGTAAATAACGTGTTGGCTAATTGTGGATCCTCAATTCAGACACCAGGACTACATGAAGGACTCCTAAACTAATCAGGCCACAATGCTCCACTAGTGTCTGTTCTATGATCACATGCTCCAAACACACAGGACTACATGCTGGACGCCTGAACTAATTAGGCCACTATGCTCCACAGTGTCTGTCCTATGATCACATGCTCCAAACACACAGGACTACATGCTGGATGCCTGAGTATAATTAGCCACTATGCTCACAAGTGTCTCCAATGATCACTGCTCCCGTGTCTGTTTATGATCCAAGCACATACGTGTTTCGATCAAAGGTGTCCCAACCAAACTTAGTGTTTACTATTTACAGCTGAACCTTTCTATTTACAGTAGTATAGAATGCTACTTCTTGAAAATTGGGTAATATTACAGGAAAACCTTCTTGATTACTCTGATAATATTTTTTATCATCGTAAGTATACTATATTAAAATGAACAGTTGTCGTCAATGATAGCATTTGCTGGGCTCTTCTAAATTTAGGATGGATGGTAATGAAATAACGAGGTTGTGGTAGCTGAAATGACTGCCCAACAATAAACCAACGATTGCAATGCAAAAAAAAAGACATATTTGAATGAATGAAGATAATTTCCTTGTGAGAAAGGTGACGATTCCAGCAAGGTGTGAGAGTGACATCAAGGTGGCATTTATATACACATCTGAGATATTTACAAGATGTTGGCCTATATAACACCTACAACAATATTCTAGGGGGGGGGGGATTTTGACTCCTATGGCGGTGATATCTATACATGCCAAGAAGCTAGATTAGTCAGAAACCGGCTATAAATGCACACATTAACACTTAGCAGCTTTAGATTTGACAAGAATTTTAACCTAGGTGGGCAACTACTCATAATAATCTTTGATAAAAAGGGTGGTTTCAAAACAGCGAATGTCAATGTAAGAGAAAGCGCATGAAAAATCTCAAACTTTCAGAACTGTTGACCAAAAGCATTGGCGTCACATAATACCCCAGTTCATGTAGCACCAATGAAAGGTCTGTTTTTTGGTTAGAAAGGATTGCTAACAACTTACCTATATGAATAGCAACCAACACATTTACCCTATATTCATACCTAGTTTAGCCTTACCTTAATCCCAGAAAAATTGTTAGTGAACCCTAACTACACATAACATAATCTACTACTACACCGAACCGAATTAAAGGGCTACACACCCTCTAATACATTTCTAACCTAACAACATTCAATGCAGCCACCATTGTTACTTTTACTACGACTTTGTACAATTTCCAATTTTAATTTATTCATGGTTTTACTAATGCCTAACCCAATTTCCACTCCCTCAAGAAGGCCACCAAAATTAACTCTCAGCTTTCACAACACCATTCCCCCCATTTGCCACCTTGCTCCATTACCTTTGTTTCTTTAACTTTTCCCCTTTTTGGTTCTTGTCACTAACTTCTCATCTGTGGACCCCTCCTGAGCCCCCTCTCCGCCCTGTTCTGCCATCCCTATCTCCTCCACTGACAACCTGTCCCTCTCCTCCAACTTCCCCGTTAACCTTTTTGCTCTCACCATCAACCTGTGTCACTCATCACTACCCACCCACATCGTTTCTTGGAACGTCTTCTCATTGGCCATTGTCCTTTGAACACTCCCATTAGGGCTTTGCCACTTGCTTCTCACTCTCTGTTCCAGTGAGTGTCCCCTCCTTTGGCTCCATCATCTTGCCCTCCACTGTCTTCCTCCTCGTGGCCCTGTATGACCTCTTTATTGCCCTCTTCTATCTGGCCTTCATTTTCTCCTGTTTTATTTCTCTTACCTTCAACATCACCATCACTGGCTGTCATCCTTTTCCTTCATGACTCCTCTTTACCCTTTTCTTTTCTCTTTCCTACCCTTTCTCTCCCTCATCACCTTCCGACTGTTCTTTCCCATATCCACATTGCGATCTTCACCTCTCTCACCCCTTTCTTCTTTGAGTCCTCCACTCCTTATTCACATCCTTATCCTCCTCCTTTTCCTCCACGTCCTTTTTTGGTTCCTTTTTCCCATCACTCTCACCAACTCCTCCTCAATCTCACCCTCCCCAGTATTGCTTTTCTCACTCACAGCCATTCCACCATCCACCCCCTCTATGGATGACCCTCTGTCCCCCTACCCTGATCCCGCTCTATCTACGTACCAGTCGGATCCAGCACAATCTGGGTCAAAGCGTCGTCTCCTCCCCTCGAAGGCAATGGTCACATGGGAAGGTCACTGACTTAGGGCTTCCCTGGCAAAGAGACGACAACCTTCTCTACATTCCGTCCATAGTGAGAGACTCTATATCATGCCCAACGTGTGACTGTTTGATAGAGCCAAGTCAACAGTGGAGGAAGAACACATCGAACTCGGAACAAGGGGTAGAGATCAAGTGCAAGTGAAGTGCAGATGCCAGAATATTATTTTTAAATTGGCACAGATGAAAAGTGCATATTCAAGAAGAGATTAAGCATAATTACTCATTATATAACATACAACTGAGAAATCGATCTTAACATGACTATTTCCCATCTAAGTTCCATTCATCCTTCGGATATTCAAGAAATAAGCATCAATGATATTGAAAATGAATGTCATCGTTCGATACCCCGGGGGGGGGGGGGGGGGGAGTCAACTTCAGTCAAACATTACAGCACTCAAATCAGTTTCTCTTCTTTAAGAACATTATGATCGGTCGCGCGAAAAAAAGTGCTGGCTGCACAAATGTATATTTTTATATGTGTGTATTTCTGTTTCAACTGATTTTTTCCAATTGTAGTTCTTGTATCATTCAATACACTAGATTATCACAGTATGGGTAGCTTCATGGCTAGGAAGGAGGACATAAAATATAACTTGAATAGAACTTTAGTCAACACAAGTCTGTAGGTTTTAATTGAAACCCCTATTAATTCATTTGTAACAGGGTTTTCATATTCTTGAAGAAAATTATGATCGATCCGGAAAAAAAGTTGGCCGGCTGCAACAAATGTACATTTTGTGTGCGTATTTGTTTCATCAACTCAACTGATTTTTTTCAATTGTAGTTCTTGTATCATTCAATACACTAGATTATCACAGTATGGGTAGCTTCATGGCTAGGAAGGAGGACATAAAATATAACTTGAATAGAACTTTAGTCAACACAAGTCTGTAGGGTCTATTTCAAACCCCTCCTAATTCTTTTGTTACAGGGTTTTCAATGTTCCTTTTCAGCTGCAGGTGAGTAGCTCTTTTGACCGTCATGCGATATGGTTAACATTGAGTAAAGGCAGAGAGGTTGCATGTCCTTTTACTGAATCAATTTGCACACAGTATATGATCCTTGCATAATCATGCCCAACAGCTCAATAATACTAATTTTTTATGATAATTTGTAACCTATGTCAATTTACTGGCAAGTGTTCCAAAGCATTCAAAGTCCCAAGTCCATTTATCGCTCATTCGCATGATTTATACAATTTACATTAAACTTGATCGATTATAACTGAGTAGTAATATAGTGAAAATTTGATGGCAGAAATGGTGGCGGTCAATTTCAGGCCTTGGAACCCATTAAAGTATTAAACATTCTTAAACATATTTGACTGCAGTCACTAAGACATTCATTATTGCACTTGTTATCATTGAAGGTGTTTGCTTGTAGTTCGAACCATTTATGAAGGGTTCATTTATGCACAACTGTGCCTCTTCGGGGGCGCTCAAATGATTGAAGGACAGGGCCCATTGAAGACTCCTGACAATATTAGACATGATCATACCTGTCCAGACTTGAAAGCTTTCTCCTGGCTGGACATCCACAGCCCTCTCTTGCCTGTGTCTCTAGAGTGGCCGTGCAGCGTGATATAGGCATCGGTAGAGGTTGGATCCATCAACATTCTCTGTATGAACTTCAAATCTATAAGTCAGAACTGGAAGAGATGGAAGTGAGGGTGGAGGTTGCGCTCAATGACTAGCATAGAGGGAGAGAGGGAGCTAAAGAAATACCTGTCACTCGAGTACTGTAACACTAAAGATGTGCAGCACCTTCTCTGGGTAAGAAACTTGTCTGGTCACCACTTTTGACAGGCAGTAGATCAATCCCCAGGGTTCACCACCACTGTAATATTGAATCCCCAAAACTCATTGTTTGGGTAATAACTAGCGACCATACTCACCTTCTTAAGCTCATCTAATTAGCAGTTGTCCCTAGTGACTCCATCTTATCGGGCTGCTACTGCAAATCGCCCCCAACTCCAAGCATAATTGACACATCGTCGGGACATCATTCTTATTTGCCGTGGCGTAACTAGGACGTCTTCTTCTTTCGTCACAACTTTTCGTGAAATTTTGGCAATGAATTTCGGCCAAGAAAAGAGAGGTACTTATCGATATCTCAGAAAATTTCTGTGCAAGGTGGAAATTCCACTAAAATCCATATGAAATCCTTATAATCCAGGCACAGGGTCCAGAAATCGTAAACGATACATAAGAAAGCGAGACGAAAGAAGAAGACGTGCTCGTTAAGCAACGAGCAAAAGAAGCATGTTTGTCTCGAGGAGTGCAAATTAGCATGGGTGGAGGAGGGTTAGCAAAAGCAGACCGTAAGATGGAGTACTAGGGGTGGTAATGCTGAGTTAGATAAGCTTAGAAGGAGTTGGGAGCAAATACAAAAAATACTGCACCACCAGAACCTTACCTGACAGAGAACTATCAGCGAGGGGCAGTTCGGCTACTAAATCCATGCACGCATCCTCATCTTCAGCTTTCATCACATTTTCATCTGTTTCCTCTCCTCCCTTCTCCCCCCAGTCAGAGGCTGAATCGGAGCATGGGTCATCCTGCCTGGCCCGGGGTTGTTCTGCGTGCTCTTTCTCAGGATCTTCTCCATCGCCAGCTTCATGGGCGGGGTGTGCACTCTCCTCATCCAACCCTACCCTGCATCTTCTCAGCCAGACATCTCCTTCAAAGAAGCAGCTCCTTGGCTATGGTGTTATGGACCAAGGAGACCTGTATTTAAATACACAAGAACCAATCATTTCTGGCACAGTTATTTCCAATTAGTTGAGTTGTTTTATAACCCCACCTTTGAGGATACTATTCTTTTGTCTTTGCCATTTCTGCCTTGGCCGTAAAATCGATGAACTCTTCATACTGTCCCAGTCATACAGGGTTTGCAGATTCTGGGCAATCAATTTTTCATGACTTTTCCATTACTGAATGAAGATTTCCATGACCTTCTCTATGAGATCTCGCATAGAACTTTCAACTGAATATTCAACAAAAGACCCAAAGCAAACAGTTGTGAGAAAGTGACAACATCACTATATGATATTTCATGACTTTTCCATGACTCAACAACTTTTCACTGAATTTCAAAACTTATCCAGGCCGGATTTTCATGATGAAATTCCATAACTTCTCCAGGTTTTTCCATGACCACGGGAACCATGGGTCAAAGCTGAAACTTGGCTTACATTCACACAATAGTGAAATCTTGGATGGTGCTGGTGAAATTGGGCATTTGACACATGACTGAAGCCAGTAATTCGCATAGTTTTTACAGTTATATTAAGCTTATCGGAATTCAACGAACTGTTAGGTGCAGACTCATCCATTTCCCTGCGATTATGGAGGTTATTTTGAGTTCATTAGAGGTCAAATTTGCATCATATTATTTGCTATTTTCTAAGCCTTGTTGGGGTTTGAATGTAACTTGGTGGATTTACGCAACCATTGCCTCGCTTGTGAGAGAAGGGAGAATGTCTGAAGCTCACTGAGAAACAAATACCTCTATAAAATGACAAATAGTGAGCATTGTAGCAGAACAAGTAAATACAGGCCTATTACTGGCCTGGGCAGCCTATGCCAGACTACAAGAAGAAACCCTAGCATGTCACACAAGCCCTGAAAGACCTAGCTAAGCTAACCTGGATGCACAAATCAATGAGAAAATTCCTGCTGACTACATGACACTGGTTACCAATGAAGAAAACCTGGAAATAATGATTGCGTTCAACAACCGGTGAGTAAAGCTGAAAAACATCAACAATGAAGAGAAGAAAGCCTGAATAAGCCTAGTAACCTTTAACCTGAAATTCACTAGGAGAATGTATCTACCACTCATCAATCACAATATTCACATTAGTTTTCATTATTGCCTAATCTGAAAAAACACAGAGACTTTCCATTTCCTTCCTTTTCCATTTCACGTGTAATTAAAACAGTAGATTTTGCAGTCTATGCCTCGTGCCACTCACCTGTTTGATATGAAAAACACCTGGGAAAGAGTGAGGATCCATGTTACTCACTCCTAAACGGATCTTGTAGACATCTTCAATATCTTTCAAAAGAATCTGGAAAAGAAGAGAACAAATTTGAATTTGCCTCCGAGGCAGAAAGCTCAGTAATTCCTTAACTGAATTCTTGACCACTTGACCTGACACGATTGGAAGAGTTATTGTGTAATCATTGTGGAAAATGCTATGGCTATTGTCAACAAGCTGAAATGCCTGAAATGGATCTGTTGCTTTGAGTAATATGTTACCAAAAATGACCAATAACCAATTTTTCAGTTTGACCTCAGATGAGGTGTGACTGGACTGCAAAACAACAGGAGCATGTTTCAGAGGCATACATATTATAGCAAGTTTGAGTGAGCTTCATCCAACCAAGCTAGCAATGTTCATAGTTACCGCTTATAATTGGCAAAAAACACGACATTTTGACAAGTTTTCTATTCACAATTCATCCACGGTCTTCACTGGGAACTCCAGTTAGGACAGCTACATGCTAATTTGATCAGACTACATTCCAATCAGATTGAATGCGACATGAGCTTCATTATAAGCCGATACAAAAAGCATATAATTTTGCCTCACACAGAGGGGTCATTTTAGGTGGAAAATTTATTTTTGAAAAATTGATATTAGGACGATTCACTCACTCATGGGAGCACAAGTTGGAAGGTACCTAGCGGCATTCACCCGCCGCTTCCAATCGCCTGGCTTCCTCCGGCAAGCGACTAGACCTGGCCCTTCCCTTGAGGTACTTGCAAAGCTGTGCCAACCATGAGCTATGTGTCTCAACTGTCATCCCCAACCCACCGGATCCTGCACACAGAACAGAGGGGTGAGGCAAGATCGTTGGTCCGGGGTTGCGCATATGCCTATAGAAGCACGTTGATGATCGCTGATCTTCACTATCCCCACCTCCAAGAACTACAGGACAATTGAATACACAATCCTGCCAATGATACCCAAGAATGCAGCAAAATCAGATAGTCAGTAAGGAATCAAAACCCCATCTCAGCCCGACAGTAAACGTCCAAGCCTCACTAGAATTATAGCATGACTAGAAGCACGATAGAGCCAAAAATATGAAGCTTGGTTGTTTTTGCTCAAATATTTCCACCGCCACACACCAGATCCTGTGACTTATGACTCCATAGGCAGAGAATCCACACTCATCAACAAAAACACCCCACTCAGGGATACTATTCAATGGTAGAACTAAACCGTTCTAGAACCAAATTGTGCAGTTCATTAAATTGATATAATCAGTCAATTAGACACATTAAATGACTCCCGATGATCCTGAGTTAAGCTCAAAGTTGGTGATGACCAAAAATGAGTCTAAAAATTTGGCACTAAATTAGACTATTAAATTGAATTAGCATATTTTGGGCTTGAGTTATTTCAGATTGTGCAATTGCATTTTACATACAGATGGCCTGCTATTCAACATGGGAGAAGTTGTGCCAATAGGCCATTTTTACACAGCTCAGGACCAGGAACAGTAGAGAAGGGGTGAGTGGGCTATGCCCGCTTGGCCCCACCCATCTAGATATACATGACTATTTTTATAGAAGCATGGCTATAGCACAGAATGTTAGACACACTAATCAATAAGATTCAGGAAAAACGTTAGGGTAACAGTCTCAGAGCCCTATTAGATATGGTGTCTAACATTCTGTGACACGATCAGCCTCCTAGCATTGTCCTGTACCAACCGAGTACAGGATTCTCTACCTGGAAGATGTTCAGTTCATCTTTCGGGTATCCTCCTGGTTGGTGAGAGCAATGTCATCCTCCGAGGCAGAACCCCGATGCTGCTACATAGAGAGAGAGGCCCTCTGGTTACGAGGGCTATCCTCACAGACGAAAACCCGCACCGTCCAATCACCATCTGAAACGGAGTTAGGATATGACAATCCATAGATTTGACTGGACAAAATAGAATCAAACAGTAGAACAACATCAACACTAGCAGCTCATTTTGCTGTTAGTTGAATAGTTCGCTCATCATCTCACTGAAAACAGGGGAAATTTACTCAACTGACTGTACAGAATCTCTTCAACGAGAAGCAGGTTTTTACTTTTATTTTGCAATTACCCAAGAGAGGTCTCAATAAAAACCGGAGGTAATAATATAGGGAAGTAGCTATCTAAGCCAGTTCGTAGTCAGTTTAATGAGATACTAATGAGATTGTGTCAAAGGTCAGGAGGAACAATGGCAGTTTGACTTGACAATACAGTGGCGAATGATCTTTTAAAACTCCCTGATGAAAATTATAAGTCTTGCCAACACAAAACTTCACAGATTTCCCCCAATACTCATCAACAATAAACATTTGAAACATGGGAGGAATTGGTGGCATTTTCAAATGTGTGACAGTAAAAAACTAGCCATAACGATATCGCTATGGGGGGAACTTGTCTATTCCCCGAACTGTTCAGTGATGAGCATGCGCACTTACAACCATGGACGGGCTTATCAAACATGCATACTGAGATGGTCAGCACGACGTAATGACTGAACATCAAAGACATGGTTGCAACCCCCATCAACATCATAAACTGACACAGATTGGTCTGTCTGGTCCTTCAAGAAACTGTCATCTCTGTTAGTCCATAGCCATGATCATACTCGGCTTTTTCCACTACTACAGACCCATGGGGAACCCTTTCTAAATGATAGGATGAATATCTGGGCACTACAGGAGGGAATTTACAACTCACATGTTTTTGCAGTGATCTTGACCGGGTCACTGATGTCTTCCCCATCTAACGTCCATACTTGGATGAGGTAATCGGTACAGGGCTCCAGTCCCTCTATGTCGTAGGAGGAGATCTCTGCTCCCAGGTCCACTACACCAGAGTTGGACTTGCCCTTGTTTCCTCTCCTGACCTGTTCGGTAAGCTCCCGTCATTCCCGGAGTCTAGACTGTCTCTGCTTTGGCGAATTTCTGATCCAGCGAGGTCACCAGAAAGGTTGCCATTTTCGTTACCAGAATCAATCGTCACCCTTCCCAGGTCCCTTCTCTCCTGATTGGTCAAGTGCTCCCAGTTCCTTGCCTTCCGCATCCGAAGCATCCACGGGATTACTGGCCACTGCTGCTTGGTCACATTGTGGTCAACTGTTCCATCATCTCCCTCATCACCCTGTTCCTGATCATTGCACCCAGCTATGTCAGTACCTGTCCTGGGTTCAGGACCTATCGACCACTCGAGTCGATACCCTGTGACTGAGCCATCGGGAGGGTTCCACGTCAGTTGGACTGTATCTCTGGTGCATGCTGCTTCCAGGTCAGCGACGGGAACAAATCTGGCAAACGAAGAAGATGACGCTATAAAAAAAGGACTTCATTGTGGCAGTTTCTGAGAAGCAAAGCTATGGTCAAAATGTTGCAGTTCTTATGTTGCAGAGTTCTTATGTGTTATTGCTCAGGACTTTGAAATGTCCTACCTATTTTGCAATATTAGGTGTCCTTCATTAGTTTTTAGCTGAAAATACTTCAAGTACGAACTGAGGGAAATGAAACAAAGTGAAAAGTTTAGATTCAGCCTAGTTTAATATTTCTGTAACAAGATATACACAGGGAAGGGAGAAAGGGAAGGTATGAGGGACATGGAGTGGGGAGAGGGGGAGTAAGGGGGTCACAGTGCTTCCTTTAGCATGTACATGGTCAAAGATAGAAACCTCAGCTATAGATGTTGGGTGTAGTGTGTTTATTAGAGTATAGCTCACTCTCGACTGCTGGATAGTCTTGGCCACAAAGTGGACCCAATCACTCTCTGTATTGCCTCGGAGGGTCGCTAATGCACCGCATAGACAGTCCCCGGCTCCAGGTCCCCAAACACTGTGGACGTCTGGTCTGCATCTAGTCGTCGCTGCTCCAACATTTCCCCATGGACCAAGCACTCCACCATCTCCCCCGTGTCAGCGTCCCGGCAGTAATGTCCAGGGGTGAGTCCTGGGTTACCCTCAGGTCCAGCCTCTAATGTCCCCTTCTCAGGAGAGGGGAGGTCTGTCTCCAAGGGATCACTTGGTAGAACTATGTTGACCAGGAAGCCGTTGACTTCAGCTGCAGACTTCTGCCAGGATATGGTGAAGGAGTTTTCATCAGCCTCCCACGTAAGGTTGGACACTTGGGGTGGCTCTGAAGGGAGATTCAGAGGAGTAAAAACATTTTTCATTCCAACAACTTCCACCAGGTTACAGAATATTGATATTCACATTTTATTCAATTGATAGATAGTGATATTTGTGATATTAATATTGATATTTCATGATTTTGAATTTTACATTCAATTTTTAACAAGCAATCATATTGATATTGACATTCTAAGATCTTGTTCCTAAGCCATGCCCAATAATTAATATTAGTTGAATTGGCAGCAAAAACATAGCACTATGGAGCATTCATCACGTAAGGAGGAAAGCATAAATCACTTTTTGTCTTCCAATTATCATGCTCAAGGGACTTCCTCAGTGAAACAACTTCTAGGCATGCCCCTTGTAAATGAGGAGCAACAATACAATACCATGGGACAGGACTGTTAGTAATTCTCACTTATGTCACCAAAACACGTTTGCCACAAATCAGACCACGGTTCTCAAGATATGTTCATAGTTTGCTTCTGAGCCCCATCCACCCATGAATATCACTCAAATTGATGCCAAAAACAATGGGGATTATCTACTCACTATAGAGCATCCACCACCTAAAGTATGGGAGCAATATCTTCCTACGTCTCCCACTTATCATGCTTACAAGCCAGGGCATGAATATGCACGCAATGAAGGCATGCATGACCCCTAGATTCCTTACGCCTGCGGTAAGAAGACAAAGGCGATCGCCTTCCCCCCCCCCCCTCCCCCCCCCCCCCCCTCGACGGTGCATGATCAGACTTCTTCTCATCAGTCATCATGCATAAGGCATTCCATGTGTTGCTTTCGATTAGCATTTAACAGAAACCAGCTTACTAAATCAGTGACTAATTCAACATTCATAAGGACTGAATGTGGAACCATGTATAACAAGGTAGTTTGTGCGAATGTGAATGAAATTGCCTAATTTATGGAAATTAGACACAATACTCAACTCCCATTGACCCATTTTCTCATTTGAAATCTCAGGTCCAATGGTGGACAACAAATGATATGTCTTCATAGAATCCAAACAAACATTAACATGGAGCAATTTATATGATTGAATTAACCCCCAGTTACTCGAGTCATTGTTAAAAATGTCAGAGAGTAGAGGTAAGCCATACCCACTAAGTTTCATGAAAATCTGGCAAACTTCAAAATTACCATCAATTTATCCAAATAGACATGTTGAATTACCCTCGCAGTGACCCTGAATCCATGAATGAACTAAGGGTAACCATACCCACCAGGTTTCATGGAAATCCAACCAATTGGGAGACTAAAGTGTTTGAACAATTCCATCAGGCTTCATGAAAATCAAACAGGCTTCATGAAAATCAAACAAACTTGGATATTTGGAATGAATTATGCAAAATATATGCACTGAATGACCTCCAGTCGATGTTAAAATGTCGGAGAGTAGAGGTAAGCCATACCCACTAAGTTTCATGAAAATCTGGCAAACTTCAAAATTACACATAAATCATGCAAATTAGGCCATTGAATGACCTCAATACCCCGAATCTTTGCTAAAAAAAGTTTCGGACTGAAGGTGGACCATATTCACCAAGTTTTGTGGAAATCGGACGAATTTCAAAATTTTGATAAATTATGCAATTAGATAACTACTTATAGATAAATCTATAATTAGTTCACCTACCTTATATCTCCCTATGTGGCAAACCAAATCACCATAGAACCTTCGGGTCATCTGTAATCTTGCTACGAGCTTAAACAATAAAATACATAAATAGGCTGAGCCTAGTACACTACTTAATCAGTGACTTTTGTGCCAAAAATCTTATCAGATCCTGTTCACCCAACTATGATATTCATACAAAAATTTCATCAAAATCTGCCTTACCATTCCAGAGAAATCCCGCAACAAGAAATGGGACACACAAACATCCGCACACACACATACACCACACACACACACAACAAAGTGAACGCTATAGTCTCTTCTAGAACTTTGTTCAGGCGAGACAAAAATTAATCAGATGGATGCCAGTGTGTGTTCGGATGAGGGTCTATGCTTGGTTCACATAGCAGTGTGCCACAACTCCTTTTTTCAGAGCAGTGGACCTGAATTGTTTTCTACTCCACTGCTGCACAGCATCCTGGAAAATAGCTGTCTTTGGTATGACAAGTCCACCCCCTCACGCACTGATCACCGACCATATGTGTCCCACCTCTATCTCTGAAGAGACAGTATCATCTATTAGCAAAGTGTTGTTTACATGTAGTCATAACAGAAATATGATCACTGTATATCGTATTCGTCACTAAGATATATAAATTCAAGATTAATTCTCACATTGCGTACAACGTTTCCCCTCATGACGTCACGCAATTCAAAACGATTACAGTCGTTTCAAGATGGTACTGCTTCCACAACCGGTGGTAAGATCATTTCTCCAACTATCTTCCCCATGAAGGCAAAATACCTAGTTCTTTATACTCTACTTATTGTTCCCTACATCCTACAGCCAACCGTGTTTTTTTCTTCAAGGAAGTTCAAGACACCAGACTGAATCTTAACCCAACTATTTTTGGAGTACCTTCAACATTATTTCTGATATACCGTGCAGCGGTTTTCCCTCATGACGTTATGATGCATCATAATCACAAGAAGGTTATGTACTGCTCAGATGGTATTGCTCTTAACATGTAGTACCCATGGCTCCCTTATTGTCAGACTATTTTCCTATTATCTGGCTCATGAATAAAATTAAAATTTCTAAGGTTTAGATCTAGTTCTCTATGCTATGCTCTACGATAGTGTCTCATACAGCCAACCGTTGTGTTTTTTCTCAGAGAAATTCCAGCCACTCAGACGAACTTGAGCCCACCCCTGTTCTCACTTTTTTTGGATTCACTTTGAGGAGAGAGTGATTACTGAAAGAATCTGACCACAATGACTGGAGTGGCTCAAGGTTAAGAGCACATGCATATGAATCTCTGCTTAGTGGCTATTGAGAAAGGCTACTGAAATGTTGAAAGACACTATGTATTACATACATATGTTGATAACTGCCAGTTAAATGAAATAACAAAAAAAAGTCAATGGCTCGACTCGGTGGTTTTGCGGTTCGGACGACCACTTGAGCAGCACATCATTCTCATCGCAACCTGAACTGTGAACATGTCTATCAGGTGGGGTGTGTCACTCCCAACTCCTTGAAGGAGAACCCACTCCGACTCTGGGCCGAGGTATTCTTCACCCAACTTGGCTAGTTGCTGGATCCACAACCTCTGCGCTATGCAGACGATCCTGCTGGTCTCTGGGGAGTTGATCCTGTAGCAGATGGCCTTGTACCCTGTAAAATCTAGGGGGGCGGGGTGTACCAATGACCTCACTTTGGCCTGTTAACCCTGTGAGCATTAATGAGAATAGGGGGCAGCTCTGGGAAAGAGAGAAGGTCAATAAAGCTGGTTGAGATTCTCAATGATTTTTCATCATTAATTTGTAACCTCCAATATATTATTGACAGTTGATTAGAATTAGGACAGAGGGGAACATTTCACTATTAAATCAATAGTCGAAGCCAGTGTCTCACCTCTTGCACTTAGAGTCAATGTCATTCAAATTTGTCCTCATGACAAGTTTTACTAGAAGCACAAAAATCTGAAGTAAAAGATTCATTACTACAATTAATGTTCAGAGCTAGTAGCAGCAGGACCTGTTCATTTACTTTCGTGGCAATTTGAAGTTATTTATTAAAATTAAAAACAATTTGAAACTATTTGTTGCCACCTCAGATTCTAATAAATCAATGGTTAGTAATTCCTCCTGATGTCCTTGGACATTTTGACTATTGTTGCTAGGAGTACTGATTTCCAGGTAACTCTATCAATGTTGAGAATTTATTCCATAATCATGCATATTAACCTACCCAATCAACATATACCATGTTGAAAAAGTATTTCAGTGAATGACTTCCACACTCACTGCATTCTGCCATGTTTCAGTCCAGAAGCATGTACAGTTAGAAGTTAGGAACAAACAGATGAACAGACAGATAAATGAACCAACATTGTGACTGCTTGGGTTGCTCATCACCTACAAGTTATGAGCCAAAAGAACTTTGCAGGTAACATAGCAGAATATTGGGAAAACAAACTTGTTCCCAACATGGATTCTACTAAGCTGGTAAGGATATGTGACTACCACAAATAAACTCAAGAGCAAGGGCTATGAGAAAATACATCTGTACTCACAAAAACGTTTTACATAAAGAGCTCAGTGATTTTGAGTAATACAGGAGCCATAAGAGATAGAACATCAAGTTCAATGAGAATTCTGCAATGGTAATTCTCCTTACTTGGTAAGTAAGTTTTATAGCTAATAGTAATTGTGTAGACAGTTTTGATCTGATTTTGAATGATATAAACACAATTTAAATTGGATATACCATGTGAAGCTTAACATCCTCATAAGTGCTTTTGATATACGGTATTCATTCCGCTAGCGCCCAGGGCGCTTGCAAAGTTTCAGGATGGGCGCTCACGAGAGTATAATTATTTTTGATATTCACGAGCATTCCAGCGTGTATTGTACTGTACGACTGTATAGTACGGATACACAGCATATAACCTAGTTACGGCAGAATGAACGATCGTTTGGTGAGTTTATTTATTGTGGAGAGGGGTTGTAAGGGGGGGGGGGGGGAGGTGGAAGCACTGTATGTTGGAATTAGAAAGACATTGTTTGCCTCAACCTGTGAATATTTTGAATGTGTGTTCATGTACACAGTGCTTCAATTTCGAGCAATAAATGTTGCAAAATTCTGCAGCCCAACGTGTTAGGGGTAATCAATCTGCATTGCAAAAAAGTTGGGTGGGCGCTTAAGGGAGATGGGCTCTCAGCGGAATGAATACGGTAGTAAAGTGTAGACTTTTTTTTATACTATCTATAATTTGAAATGATATCTGGCAACATGGCCATTATTTCAATAGGATGGGTCACATTCGGTAGGCAAAAAAGGGCATCAAATAGCTGAATACTTTCTGTTTCTGTTCAATACTCTGAAGCACCTGTGAGGGCATTTGTTGAAGGAATGCAGCCTGTTTATTATCTGCAGACAAGCGGGAACCTTTTTTGTGAAGCCATTCTCCTACCAATTAAAAGAGTTTCAGGAGCTGGACAATGAAGATGTGTCTCTAATGTCTGTAATACTTCAGTATGTTTGCACATCAGCCAGTATCAGTCCGACAAACGTTACCATAAAACATAGTATGTTCAGAAATGAATGTATCTCTTATGACACGAATGGTAGACTACCTTCAACCCTGCAGAGACCCTGCTGTTTTTTCCCCAATTCTTCAGCACCGGACGGGATGGGATGCCACATTTGAGTGAATTTTACTCAAATGTAACACCCTGTCAAGTTATAAAGGTTTTTTTTTTTTTTTTTATGACCATTGTCACTGTTGAGTGACCATAGCTGAGGGGGAGCTCCAACAACTACAGATGATTAAATCTGCATGCAACTGCTATATTTACTAAGACATCCATGGTATGTTGCAGTGGTACATGGTATGTCGCAGTGGTACATGGTATGTTGCAGTGGTACATGGTATGTCTAATTGGTACATGGCATGTTGCAAGGGTACATGGTATGTTTCATAGTATGTTGTAATTATACATGGTATGTTGCAGTGGTACATGGTATGTCGCAGTGGTACATGATATGTCGCAGTGGTACATAGTATGTAGCAGTGGTACATGGTATGTCGCAGTGGTATATGGTATGTCGCAGTGGTACATAGTATGTAACAGTGGTACCTAGTATGTAACAGAAGTACATGGTATATTCCAGCAATACATGCTATGTTGACTAAGTTGTGGGGGTATATGGCATGTCAGCTAAAGTTGCCTATAGCATTGGAAAGGGCACAAGACTATCCCTGAATGTACATGGGATACTTACCAACATAGGAGTGTAATTACATGCTACTAGAAAGTAGATTGGGGCGGGGGTTAAAATGGGGTCAACATGGCAGCATTCCTGTGAAGCTTACTCGATAGAATCTGTTTCAATGTAGGAAACCCACTGACAGCTAGCATATCATATGTATATCTATATACTATAACTGTTAAGTACAGAGGGACCATAGGAGAAGCAAAGCAGGAGACTACGGAGGATACTCAACATGGAATTCACAATGCTGAATTAACTAGAATGAGTATAGTGAGGCCGAACGCAGGAAGAGCTGGTAGGAATACACAACTGTATGGGAAGTATTCTTTCCCAGGCGTAATTACTTCATACCATTGGGCAAAAACACACTGTGCTCGATAATGGTTCTTGATGGTTTCAAGTGGTTTGCAAAAGGTTATGAATGGTTTTAACTGCTGCCAAATAGGCAAATGGAAATTATAGCTGGTTTTATAATTGGTTCTAACTGGTAACAAATTGATCTGAATGGGAGATGGGCAAAAACACATTGCAAACCATTCAGAATATGAATGGTTTCCGAATGGTGTATTTCGACTGGATATTCGCCCTGGGTTTGCACATGTGAAGTATATATTACACAAATCCACATGGGAGTAAATATCTATACAAAACTATAAACACCATGAATAAATATGTGCACAATGTGTGTAATATACATATATAACATTGAGGAGTGAAATATCTGCCACATAACATACACAGGCAGTAAATATTTGTACACAACTACACAGAGAATAAATATTGGTACATGGTGGGAGAACTAAGGAAGCGGCAATGCACTAGCTATAGTATCTATCTACAGCATCTACGGAAGCGTTGAGAGGCAGAGGAAAGATAGGGGGAGGAGCATCACATCTCACTTGATTCGGTCTCTATCTCCATGGCAACGACCTCGCTCTTCCGCTCCTCACAGAGGGTCGCGACCTCCACCCGGTATTCAGTCCCACGGGCCAGGCACCCGATTGTAACCTCTGTCTGTGCTGCGTCGACCACTGTTGTGAACACAAGCCGGGCCCCTCTCAGCTGCCCGCGCTCACCAGCTCCTTCTGGGGGCTAGAGCCCTTCCCCTCATCTGCCTCAGAACTGACCCCACTATCGCCATTGTCTTCCTTTCTTGGGGTTAGCTCTGATGAGTTGTCATGATGACAATCACCATGGTTACTGTCAATCTCGAGCAGGTGCTATGGTGATCATGCCTTTCCCTCTCTGAAGGGTCTCTCATCTTCCTCTCCAGGCTGCTGATCAGTGCCTGTGTGCTTATCATTCTCCCCCTGTCCATGGTCTTGTCCCCCTCTAATGTTTGAGGGTGGCCTGTTCGTCTCCAACTTACCAATGTGGGAAGCAGCTGACCTCGTAGCCGGTCAAGGAGTCAAAGTCAGGCTTGTGCCACTTCACGGTAACAGAGTCTCGCAACGATGAGACCTGGGCATCCGTGACAGGTGGAAGGTCTGAATTAACAAAAATACAGGGCAGAATATTACGGCAACAAAGACAGTGAGTAGACACCAAGTATCTCCCCCCCCCCCCCCTCCCCCCCCTCTTCCCTTTCCCCACCCCCCCCCCCCCCCTTCTCTGATCATGCGAGGCACTTCAACAAAGGGAGGTGGACTTCAAAAATGATACAAGGGGAAATAGCAATCTGAAAGGTTTGTTATTTAAAATTTTAAGGAATGAGATGAACTGGGCAGAAAAAAATCAACAAGTGAGTTCACAACCCGCCAGTATGGCCTTTCCCATGATCAGTGGTTGGTGGGTGAGCCTATGCGTAAGGTCAACAACCTGAGTTCTTAGAGGGCAACAGAGCAAATTTGCCAGGGTTGGTAGATGATAATATCAACACCACAAAGCATATTGGAACCCGTTCTCAAATTTTCAAATATCTCAGGACCAATGGTGAACCTACTCAACATGAAAATTAAACCAACTGCTGCCTAATTATGACAAATTAGGCAAATTTTGAATGACCCCCAGTGACCCAAATCAATGTTAGAAATTTTCAGGAATTAAGGTAAGCAATACCCAACCAAGTTTCATGAAAATCCCACAAACTTCAAAGTCTGCATGAATTATGCAAAATAGACAACACTGAATGGAAGATTGAATTAAAGTTTGAATGAGAACTTGAAATTTTCGGTGGACTACTTGGATTCCTGTGAACCTGTAGAACTCAAATCAAATGATTAATGCAGGTGTAGTCTAGTCGTGACATACATCACATGCTGACAAAAAAATAGAGTGACGGTTTTGCTCTTCGCAGGTTGCCAGAGACATGGAGACCCATGTATGCATATGTGTAAGCCAGGTACTGCAGACGAAAGGTAACAAAGGGGACTCACTCTGAGTCGTAACGGTAGTGACCACCTCTATTTGACGCCCCGCTCTTGACCTGCCTTCCCGAGCGCAAACACTCCAGTGTGTAGGTCTCTCGTTCCCCGAGGCCCTCAAAGTTGACACTGTGATCTCCGGGGGGAGTCCTTGGATGGCATGTCACCTGTTCTGTGAGCAGGGTGCCAGTCCACAGTTAGGTTACCAGGAGGGGGGAGGCCCAAGGCTACGGTGACTGACGTACAAGAAATGCTCACATGAGATCCTGGACCATCTATGGTCTGAGGGGAACAGTTTGATGATGAATCTGAGTGCATTCCACTGGAGCACTGTACAATTCAGGCGACAGGCATGGGACAGAAGGGACTATGCAATGTTACCTGGGGTTTGATGTTCCCATTGTTAAATGTTTTTCCCCCAGAGTTTGAATCTCGGGAACATCAGACCTTGTAAATTTGGGGGTTATTCAAAAACTTATACCAAAACATGGCTCATAAAACCCAGGAACTTTGAACCCCAGGAACATTGGACCCCTGGAACATTGGGTAGACTCCGGCCAGATGTTAAAAAAAATTCACAGATGATATGTTAAGACACAAACCAGCACTAGATCGGAGATAATATTGACAGATCCTATTCCTGGGGGAATTGAGCGTTCCTGCAGCAAAAATACTCTACATGACTGCATGGTATATGCTTGCTCATGATAAAAAAACACCTAAAAAAAAAGCCTGGCACCATTTCAATCAGACTACGGGGATTTGCAATAATGGTTGGCTAGGGGTTATATCAGAACTTCTCAATTGAGTTGATGGAAATGTCCACCTTATGGATCATATAATGAGAGTGGAGGATCAACTGATTTCAGAGTAACAACTGCAGTCCACAAAAAAAATTTTTATCTCGTAAATATTGGGCAACACACATGAAAAAATGCACTATTACCAATGAGACTTTATATATACCATAGGCTGTGATCGTGTAGCAAATCATCATCATTAACCTTTAAATTGTAAAAAGAGTTGCGATCAAGGTAGCTATTAATCCATTATCGCGCGCGTGAGTTGAGTGATTCAGAACTAAAGAACAACAGTCCTCCATATCGCCCAATTGTCACATCTGCGGAATAACAAGGTTACGCTCTGTTTCATCTCTTACTTCAATTTCAGAGCCCACAAGAGAAATTCAATGGGGAAAAAAATACAGGAGACTATAAATCTTACTATTACAATTGTAGTTATATAATAACTTGGTAAACTGTTTTAAAACATGCTGACTTGGTCGTTCGGCACTTCGTATCCTTAACATCAATGCAAAGGCAAGGTATTCTCCCACCCCGTGAGGCCGCTGATTTAGTGATCTTGCAAGATCGTATCTGACTGCAGCCTTTGTAGAATTAAATACATTGATACAATAATCTAGTAGACAAGGGCGCAACCACCCCCACCGCTGGAAGTTGGGGGGGGTCCGAGGAATATAAAATAGATGGAAGCGGCAAATCAATTCTGGCGAGAGCAATTTTTTTTAGCAGAACGCAGTACGCAGGTGCGCGTACAGGAACCGGTTCAAAACCGAGAGATCATCACATTGCATAGCCTTGCATACTTCTCGCCGTTCCCCATTGAAATACGGCCACTGTACGCCCAGTTAACTTTTCACACAATTTCCAGTAGCAGTGCTACTACATAGCCAGCCTATTAATTCGCACTGGGCGCCATCCGGAATCCACTGCACGTGTTAACTATACATTTCAGGAAGAAAATTGCAGGTTTTCTCACGAACTGATAAACGTCCTAACCGATTATTGACGTGCGAGATTTATATTTTCATGGAGAGAACTTTCGTGGGTTATTTAATATATCATTCCCGTTTTTGTACTTCCTACGGATATTGAACAATCTTGAATTGAAAATGAAACCAAAACATTTTTGTAACTCCAGTTCTGTATGAAGCCATGTATATAAGCCAGGCCACATTCTGACGTTCGTGGTGCTCCCCCACACACACACGTGTGACGGGGATTTAATTATGTTACAAACTCTTCCCAGGATTCGCACTGACAGGCATAAAAGGTGCTGATTCGACAACGTTACAAGGTAGTGGCCAATAGCTGGCGAGAATGATGGGGAGTCACAGGGATTAAATAGCAACACTGCAGTGTCGGCACTTGGCATGGATCGCGTATCAGGTAATTTGACACAATATCATCCATAATTTTGCGGTCGCGCGGGCGGTACAAAAACCATAGTCTATAATATGTTAGATGACTTTATGACGAAACGGAGCGGGTCCTAATGAAAATGAATTATTTGAATTTTAACATTTCGAAAATGCCAAAGATAGACTGGCAGAAAATGTGGGAAAATGGGGTCAAAATGAATGGAACTTAGAAGAGAATGAGGGAATGAGATTAATCGCAAATAACTTTTGGTAAACATTTATTCCATGTGTGATTGTTTAGCGATTAATCGCTACACAGTCACAGCACTAATATACCATATCTAAAACCACCATAATTCACACACAGACTAATTTTTACGCACTCAAAGATTCTAGTGATGAGTAAAACGGCATCCGTTGACATGTCGTTGTAGAGCTGGCAGCTGCTGTTGTAGAAGTTGCTCGATGTATGTCTAAACATAGACATGATGGGTTAATGCAATTCTTAACACAATATAAACATCAAAAAATACAAACAAGTCAGCAAGCATCGAGGGTGTCTCAAGTGATTAGATCTTTTAATATTATCGATATGTTGGCCAATGAGTATGAGGATGCACCATACCGAGAACAACCAATATGTAGTCCACAATACCAGCTTCCTCATTACAGAAACCATTGCTCAATAAGTAAACCAGAACAACCAATATGTAGTCCACAATACCAGCTTCCTCATTACCGAAACCATTGCTCAATAAGTAAACCAGAACAACCAATATGTAGTCCACAAACCAGCTTCCTCATTACAGAAACCATTGCTCATAAGTAAACCAGAACAACCAATATGTAGTCCACAATACCAGCTTCCTCATTACAGAAACCATTGCTCATAAGTAAACCAGAACAACCATATGTAGTCCACAATACCAGCTTCCTCATTACAGAAACCATTGCTCAATAAGTAAACCAGAACAACCAATATGTAGTCCACAATACCACTTCCTCATTACAGAAACCATTGTTCAATAAGTAAACCAGAACAACCAATATGTAGTCCACAATACCAGCTCCTCATTACAGAAACCATTGCTCAATAAGTAAACCAGAAAACCCAAAAGGCTTACTGATTCCTTGAGTGATCCTGACTTGATCGAACTAAGCATTTTCAAGTTCACATGCTAACAAGATTTACAATAGATCATGTTGTACTCATTGATGGGGAACTCACATAGCAAGTAGGAACTACCATCCATGCAGATGAGGTCTTGTTAACAAGCTGAAGTTAGCCAAAATATATCCATTTTTCCACAATATTTTCCCAACTTTCCCCCCAATGGCCCCATTTACACAAAAAACAAAAGAGTTCTTGTACTCCCCATAAAAAGCTGTCAATACAATTTCACCTGATCGGAACCGGGCCATTCTAACTTATTGTGTTAGACAAGATATTCAACTTGACCTGTCTCTTGATCATTAGATAACCTTTGATCTGACCCCCAAAACAATTGGGATCATGTACTAATCATGGGGAACCCATATACCAAGTCTGCGCTTCATCCAAGACAAGTGGGGTTGAGTTAATTGTGTTAACAAGACTAGGTGTGTCACACACACACACACACACACACACACAAATGCACACAAACACACACACACACTGTCATGACTGCATAGATTCCTCTGACTTCGTCAATACATCAAAATACTAACTGTACTATGGCCTGTTGCAGGCTATAAACTTGGCTGATTTCTCCATGACTTTGTGTGTACATGCTGATATCATAAAGCTCCACTGGTAACAGTCCAGCAACACCATTTCCTCCGCCTTCACATCCACCAGGAATCCTGGCTCCAGAAGGTCTTCGGCCGTCGCCACCGATTCATCTCTACATTGTCATCTTGTTTGAGAGTGCTGCCATCCCTGTCTGTAGGAGAGGCTGCAGCCGGTCTGTAGCTAATGACATACCCAGATAGGTCACCTGTGGGCCTCTCCCACTTCAGTGTCAGACTCTCTGCCTTGACAACGCTGACCTTCAGGTTAGCGGGCAGATTTGGCTCTGTCGAGAGGTCAGATAATGATTTAGATCAGAGAAAAGTTGAATTAGAATGACATTCTTAGGAGTGTCCCTTAGAGTAGTTTCACATTATATTATCATTTAGGAGGTTATTAATAAATCACTAGTAGAGAAGGCAGAGGAAGCTCGGTTGAGGAGAGCCCAAATCTTACTATGATTTTCATAAATACCATGTGACCTTTGTAAAGTTTAGTGTGTGAAAGTGAATTATAACCGATTGTAATTCCAGTACTAAACACAGGCTATAGAAGTATGTCTTGGGAGAACTTGAATTGGTGATCAACGGAACTTTTGGAAAGTTCCACGGTGTGCAAGTTGCATAGAATTACGAAATGTAGGGTATATAAAAAGCTATATCGAGTCTGTACGCATTCTTTTGCTTGAATTGTTACGTAATCCAGACATAATAGGCCTAGCTGGATATTTTATTTTAGGCTTATATAGGTACAAACCTTCCATTGAGCACAAATTTTTCCATCCTCCTCACGACAATATATATGAATTATGGCATGTGCAGCCTCAATGCCAAAATCATGAGTCTAGGGTCGAAGGACAAACTTTGGAGTGGTTGATGAAGACGAAATGGTGCGAAACTAAGCCTGGTCTGATGTTAACTTTTTATATATTTTCTTGCTTCAAATCAATGTTCTTACGTCCAATCTTGAGCGCGACATGATTGATCTACATCTGAAAACAAAATGTTAAACTGTTGGGGAATCGATCCCCGACCGATCAGTGCAATCAGACCCAATAAATAATCACCAACAATACAAATACATGTAAAACTTTCTATTCTTCCATACGTACGCACAGCTGGCTGGCCCGCCAAACTCCTTGCTGATGCAATTACCAGTAAGCTCTAACGTAACTGTGATTATTTCAGCAAGACAAGGAGATCACCAAAAATTGTCTCGCCTGGTTGCGCGATCAGTGGTTTCTATTTTTCCCTCTACACTACCACTATACAACTAACAAGTTCATGCAGACCCTCGTCATGTCAAACGAACATCACATATTTTCACATATAACACACAAAAATTCCTAAGAATTCCTAAAATAACTGACGCAATAAGTTTGACTGTTACAAAAGTCCCTTAATTGCTTTTTTTCTTCTCCATGCCCCCCTCCCACTCTTCTCTCCCATAAATACCCAAATTTAAACAAAGTTTTATCGCTCAGTCAACTCACTTCTTTGACCCAAAATCCAACTTGAAATGTTCTAAATTCCCTTAGGAGCCCGGTATTCTTGGCCTTTTAAAATTCATTTCCTTCATTATTCATTGCCTTTTATTTTCAAAGCAACAGAACGGATGGACAGACAGACAGAATGTTAACGGACCATACCTACTTGAGTTTGGCGGAATTCTTACCGAGTTGGAAAATTGAAAAATTATGCAAATTAAGGCACAAAATGATTTAACAGCAGTAAAATTTGCACAGGACTATGTCTTACTGTTCCTCAGTGCTTTATTCTAACAGAAAAGTTATTAAATGATGACATTCAAATTCCTGACATCAAAACCCATCAGATCCAGGAAAAATGTTAACGGACCATAACCTACCGAGTATGAAATTTGGCGAAAAGTTGGAAATTGGAATATATATGCAATTAGGACCATACAATGACCTTATCTGCCCAGCTGTACATTCGAAATGATCTGGATCAAAGGGATCACACCTACCATTTGTTGTGAAATCAATGAACTCAAAATAGCATAAAATATGCAAATAGACACATTAAATGATCTCAGTGACCCCGACTCACTTGTGAATTTCGGGAACCATGGTAGACCACATCAACAAGTTTCGTGAAAATCGACAAACTTAGAAAATCTCATGAATTATGCAAAATTCGCAACTTCATTAGCATATCATAAAATATCTAACTTCATTCTACCTGGTTCATCCAGGTTCCTACATGCCAAACTACATCATTCGAATATACGGGTCTTGCATAATCTTGCTAACGAGCTTCAACAATAAATTACATAAAATAAAGCTAATTACCCAAAACTTAATTCATGACTTTACTGCCCAAAATAATCAGAATCGTTGTCACCAACCCGGTGCTAGACACAAAATTGTCATAAATGGGCCTCACGGTAATGTGAGAAATCTTGCTAACAAGAAATTGTGACATACCCACACACATGCAAACACACAAACACACGTGCCATAGTGACCAATGGAGACTCTTCCTGAATTGTTCGCTTCAGGCGAGACAAAAACCAAAGCAAGCAACAGTCTCTAAAATTAGCCGTAATGCACCAACATCATTGCTAAACTTTCATATATGATTGGTTTTAGCCACCGATTACCTGATTAATTCAGTTCAGTCATTCATAGGATGTAGGCCCATGCAAATAATTGCAGTAGTATCATCTATCGCGTAGTCGACGATCATGAATATTTTCAGTTGATCCCAATCGCGTGTCAAATGGAAAAAACGCTATAGACATTAATGTATGTGGTGGGAAGTTTTGTCGTTCGCTCGAACTCAGAGTGGCTAACTAGGTATTGTGGTGTAGTACACTGCACACTATCAGGGAAGGAGCGCACTGAAAAGAGGCAGGTGCATAAGCACGTGGTTCCAAGTTCCAACTAGGAACAGGGCTATGTTTAAAAGGAGTGCACAGCATTGGTGAATTGAATGAGCTGCATCGTTACACCTTTGCATTTGCAGGTTTTATTTAGCTATGTACGGCTACGCTATACAGCTGCGGGGGGGCCAAGTTGGTCAACTCGCGGAGTATGGCGATCGCTTAACTGGTAGCCCACGGCAAATTTTTAACTCACATTTTTTACCAATCAGGGATGTGGACTATCTGCCACCAAACATTTGTGCAGATTCAGTGACTCATTCATAAATCATTCTCGCAGTAAATTTACGGTTGTTGTACCACTAATATTACTAGATGATCGATCGACCTGGCCGAGGTATCTTTCATATTGCATGACTGTCTTTTTGAGCGGAGTAGCGGAAGCTGTGCATTTTTACTAGTGACTGATTGTGCCATTTTCGGCCAGGTAAATTTAAGGTAACCCGGGTTCCCACCCGAATTTGAGGCGGGGTACCCGGGTCTGAAAATACCCCGAAAGTCACAGCCTAGATCACAAGCTTGAATTTTGACATAGGAAGGAGGGAGGAGGTTGAATCTATGTCAACCAAAACAGTCTCGCTTGGGAAACATTGAAACTGAAGCCAAAGGTCCTCTCTCCAACAGGAAGAAAAAGCAAACGTCCAATTATCAGTTAAATGAATGCACCGATAAAAAAAAAGGAAAATAACAGCAGTATGTTCCACCCACAGCAAACATTTCATTCAACAACATTCACAAAGCCATTTGTCTTCCAATACGATCATGACCATGAACAATTTTTCATGATTGTAGTATGAGATGGTACGTGATCTGTGATTTTAAATAAACTTAATTCTCTGTATCAATCCAGCCACGACAAGAGTCGTATTAAATCCACTGCACTCGACGAGGATGCTCGATAAGCGCTAGTCTATTACTACTGGCGAACTGTACGTTCGTGTGAAAAGGCGAACTCGTAACATATAGGAAGTGCAAAAATGAAGAACGTGCTGAATGACCTGGCACTAAACCGTAATTCTATATAGATAAGACATCATCACTGCCATGAAGTCAATACATTGACAATGTTTATACATGTGATGTTTTTGCTGTTGACAAAACTACAAAGGCACCTACATTTGTCGCAAGGTTTCTCCAAAGTTGCCTGTCTGAATTCACCTACCATTTTTGGCCGGTTCTCGAATTTATTGCCACAAGTCTGTTATCCACCCTAACGTTTTTTGCAGGTTCCTTGAATGTTGCCTAGTCTATTATTCACCTACCAGTTTGCAAGGTTTCTTGAATTTTGCATCGTTTATTCACCTACCATTTTTTGCCAGGTTTCTTGAATTTTGCCTCGTCTGTTATCCACCTACCATTTTTTGCCAGGTTCCTTGAATTTTGCCTCGTCTGTTATTCACCTACCATTTTTTGCCAGGTTCCTTGAATTTTGCCTCGTCTGTTATTCACCTACCATTTTTTGCCAGGTTTCTTGAATTTTGCCTCGTCTGTTATCCACCTACCATTTTTTGCCAGGTTCCTTGAATTTTGCCTCGTCTGTTATTCACCTACCATTTTTTGCCAGGTTTCTTGAATTTTGCCTCGTCTGTTATCCACCTACCATTTTTTGCCAGGTTTCTTGAATTTTGCCTCGTCTGTTATCACCTACCATTTTTTGCCAGGTTTTCTGAATTTACTATTCAATTGTCCTTTGAGTCAGTACCACTCTCCTCCCACTCATCTCCTGATAGAGAGAGCTGATCCACACTGTGTCAGCCTGGTGGATCATAGCCTGTATGGTATTAATATTGTGGGTATTTTTATGATATTACTACTCACTAGTCTGAGTCCAGTACCACGCTCTTTCAACTCATCTCTTGATAGAGAGAGCGGATCTCAAACTTGAGCCATAGCCTCCATGGTTGTTATTATTATGATATTACTACTCACTAGTTCTCTGAGTCAGGAGACCACTCTCCTTCCACTCATTCTGATAAAGAGAGCTGATCTCACAAAGTAGTCAGTCTAGTGGATCATAGCTTCCACTGTTATTAATATAATATGATATTACTACTCCTAGTACTCTGGTCAGGACCACTTTCCTCACACTCATCTCCGGATAGAGAGCTGTTGATCCAACGGTACTTGGAGTTCCCGCGACCAGATACCGGATTGTAGCCTCTGTCGTGTCGGGTTCGTTGATTTTTATCTTCGTTGCTGAGCCTCAGGGAAGGCACAGTTATGTATCGATAACAGATAAGGTCGTCCCCGGCGGCTTATCCCAGGGAGGTGATATGGTCTGCTGTTCGGTAGAGGTTCACTTTGGGTTGCCCACCTGATGGGGTTGAGGAGCTGAGGGATTGATAAGAATGACGATGATATCATTATGGTATCAAATAATGAATCCAGGCAGGTAGATGGTTCTAATGGTCACCATTACAATAGATCAATGAGAGGAAAAATGAAATTGAATCCAAAGAGCTGAAGACAATTTGTATTCAGGCCTAGTTTCCAGTTACAAGCCGGTCCAGTTTCAAGTTCTAAAAGTAGATGGGAGCAATTACTATAGTTTTCATTTACCTGTCCTCGCTTTGAGAGTAACCGCCTCTCCTTGCTCTTCCCCCATCAAGGGGACGACGTCAACCTCACACTCCAGCCCCCCGCTCAGACTGCCAAACACCGCGTGGGTCGTGTCTGGGTCATCTATTCTAACCTCCTGAGTGGCGCTGTCCAGAGGTCGTAGGGTCACCAGGTATCCTGTGATGCCACTCCCTGTTCTAGACCATGTGACTGTCAATGAGTCCCCCGTTATCTTCAATGACTGGTCAGTTATAGCTGCTACATTATCTGGTGTTTCTGAAATTGAAAGGGGGGCAAATGTCTAACATCGGCAATAATGAATTAACCAGAAAGCCAAAACTTAATGATTCCTCGCCTCATCTCTGATAATGTATGTCCAGACACAAGAAACGATTGGGGAGATTATAACCGCTTAATTTGAGCAACATATGATATTCCTCACAAATTCCCCATTTTTGGGCAAAAATGACACCTTCTGACAAAACAATCTGGTTTCCTGTATTCCAGATGGGAAAAACTACACAATGAATTTAGAATCAAGCATTCTTGACTTATTGTGTTCACAAAGATTTTCCAACTTAGACCCCTTTGGCCCTCTGAACTGATCCAAAATCAGTGGAGTCTCCATGCACTCATCAGGGGGAACACACATACCACGTATGAGCATCATCCATCTACTTGGGGTTGGAATCAAGTCCATAAAATATAGCTAAAGAAGAACTGCCTGAAATAGTGTAAACCCGATTGTTCGTAAAAAGTACGTGCATCCCATGGTCATAAGATTTTGATAAGATACAGTGTTCAGAGGCCTTTGAAGTTTTCACATGTGTACTGCATAAAATTAATAGGCATCCCATCATGTATACTAAATGACATATTTGTGCAAGCATGTGTCTTGTTTTTTCTACTGAAAAATTTACACATCAATTTCTGTTCAAAAAACGATTAGACTAAGTTATTAAGTTATTTACAGCTGTGGTAATGACTGGAGGGTTAAGTAATAATGCAGAAAGTGGTAAGTAGATTGAAAGCTGAAGTATTAAATGAAGCATGAGGTAAATACAAAATACGATATGCAAACCTTCACTGTGTTTTCTCTCACAAAAACAAATTTAAAAAATTAATATTTGCATTTTGAAAGAAAATATGAGGGTAGATCAAGTACAAGGGATGCTTTTCACTCTCATGTTGGTGAAATGATAGATTTATTTCTTTCTCTATAATATCTGCTTCCATCATTGATCCCCTGTTGTCTCTTCGGTTAGGAAGGAAGGGGTGGGGGGAGGAGAAGAATGGATGGAGTACACAATGAGATTGCATCCACCTGGGAAAAAGGGTTTGTAGGGCATGGATAGTAGGGACAGTACAAGAGTACAATACACATGGCTAAAATACAGCGAGGTCAGAGAGAGGGTGAGAAAAGTATAAGCAGTATAGGCACCATCCTATAGGAGATATATACAAGTTGCCCCACCCGTCGTATATTGACTGATGTAACTTCACTCTCTTCACTCCCACTGAGTGACCTCGCGATGACCTCATACGTCTTGCCAGGGCTGAGACCAGTGAATTCAGCCTCAATCACATCACAGTCCTCAATTTTTATGGTTGATGGTGTCGAGCGGCTGGTGACTTGACCTCATAGGCAGTGAACCGGCCTTCAGGTTTCCCCCAGGATGCAAATATGGCATTTGCAGTCCCTCTGGCCTGAAGGTTGGATAGCTTAGCTGGCTCTGAAAAAATATACCCAAGAAGAAGAAAGCATTAGGGGATTCCTCACTGCAAAATTAGGCAACAATTGAACTGAGAAAAAATGGGGAACAATTGAACTGAGAATTCAATCAAATCTAAATTTATCTACTGTTCAACAATAACTGGTCATATTATATATATTTAAATATGAACATATTCTCCCCAAAATAAGTTTTAGCCTCGCACAATAGTTCTGTCTATTATTTGAGGGTTTCATTCATGATTCCAGTAAATCAGACAAATGTGTGGAAAAATGAATAATACCCAAGACTCACATAGTGCCTGAAAAATAAAATCTTGAAGTGCTTCCAGTATATTAGATACAAAAGAAATGTAACGAATGCACAAATGTTTTGAGAAGAGTTTAACAGAGCTCAAGGGTGATGTAAATTAGATGCTCACTGGTAGACCATTCTGAATTTCTGGTACTGGAGTAACACATGAGTGATCACAATAGTGTACTCTACAAGATGGCTTAGTGTATGAGTGTTTGCTGTATTGTTGCCATCCGAGCTGTGAAATACTGAATCTGTGGCAGCTTTTGAATTTCTTCACCGTGGAGACCAAGCAACAGACTGTTGCACTAATCAATTAACTATTTGTTGAGAGCGTGAGTGGCCTAGCGGTCAAACATCTGAGCTTGTAACCCAGAGGTTGTGGGTTCGAGTCCACGTAGTACCCTTAAGCAAGGTATTAATCTCTCAAACTGCTTAACTGCTTTTCTCGACCCAGGTGTATGGATGGGAACCTGTGAGGATCCCGCGTTATAAACAGTGCGAATAGCAGGCCACATACTCTCCAGGATTGTCAAAGTGCGTACCAGGTTTCAAATTAGCAAGGGTGATGTTGCAAGAGACGTTTTGATCAGCTGTTAGCTGGATACATGCACTATACATCATTATCATTATCCAGGTATGAGAATACAAGATTCACAAAAAAAATCTAATTTCAGAAACACAATAATGGTAAGTTGGAGGTGAGGATATGTTGAGAAGATTAGTGTTGCCTAACTTAGTTTGGCTTGGTGGAGTCAGCTGCGGGGCCACTCAGATTCAAAAGCCTCCTTAGGATGTCAAAATGAATACAGTATGTAAGCCAAAGGAAGGTAGTCTGTAAAGACAGTAGATAAATCTGATGGGGTCTGTCTTACTGGTAGTAGCCCGGGATGTGACAGGCTTCCCCTCCTCATCCTTGTTGCAAGGGACGACCTCTACCCGGTACTCTGTCCCTGGCACCAGTCCCTCAAACTGGACCTGGGTCAGTTTGGGGTCATCGCTGATAACGATAGATGTGGCAGAATCTGGAGGGTCAAGGGTCACCCGGTAGCCGGTGACGATGGATTGAGGATGCCAGGTAACAGTCAGGGTGTTGGTGGTGGTCTCCCATGACTCCAGTGTCACACAGTTAGGAGCTGTTGAAAGAAGGACATGGTTACACACACCACCTAAAGTTGCTATTTTACTATGTGAAGAGGTTTGGGAATTTCCATTCGCGGCAGATACTGATGGATTTTTATCCGTCCAAGGTGCTGCTCAAAATTCAGACTTTGCATACAACCAGGCAGACTGTCAATAGCAGTGAATCTAGTTCACCAGATAGGAGATTGAAATTGTGCAGGAGATATTAACAATCTGATCACCTATAGCTTTACTGGTGCAGGAGTTACAAACAAGTTGATCACTCATAGCATTAATGCGCAGGAGATATAAACAAGCTGATCACCCATAGCTTACTGGTGCAGGAGTTACAAACAAGTTGATCACTCATAGCATTAATGCGCAGGAGATATAAACAAGCTGATCACCCATAGCTTTACTGGTGCAGGAGTTACAAACAAGTTGATCACTCATAGCATTAATGCGCAGGAGATATAAACAAGCTGATCACCTATAGCTTTACTGGTGCAGGAGTTACAAACAAGTTGATCACTCATAGCATTAATGCGCAGGAGATATGAACAAGCTGATCACCCATAGCTTTACTGGTGCAGGAGTTACAAACAAGTTGATCACTCATAGCATTAATGCGCAGGAGATATAAACAAGCTGATCACCCATAGCTTTACTGGTGCATGAGTTACAAACAAGTTGATCACTCATAGCATTAATGCGCAGGAGATATAAACAAGCTGATCACCCATAGCTTTACTGGTGCAGGAGTTACAAACAAGCTGCTCACTTATAGCATTACTGTGCAGGAGATATAAACAAGCTGCTCACTTATAGCATTACTGTGCAGGAGATATAAACAAGCTGATCACTCATAGTATTACTGTGCAGGAGATTTTAATAAGCTGATCACCCATAGCGATACTGGTGCAGTTAATTAATTTTCCTTTAATTTTCATCATCCCTTGAATATATTACAGCCCTAAATATCAGGGTATCATTTGTGACATTTCATGTTACCATAATGATATATTCATCTATTTTTCTGCACTGCGGTGACCCTAACCCCAATATCTAAGTGATGTCAGATTCTGTATGAGTCACCATCTGTGCACATACAAGCGCACTACCAGGATACCTTGGGAGGGCTCGATCCCTGGGAACCTAAAAGACACGATATGCATCACATTGTGGAATTGTTAGCAAGTGTTACCTGACTACATCCAATGTTCACCAGTGCTTCCCACATAGAATAGTGGTATATACTGTCATGCATCTTACAGCATCAAAGTGTCTCTATTATAAAACAAATAATTGATTGATATAAAAAAAAAAAATACAGTGAAACACAACAAAATTAGGAAATTGAAAAAAGGACTATTGCAATAAAACCCTGGCATTATGGAAAGTTTACTCACCTTTAGCCACCCCTTCGATAGTGAGTTCTCTTTCTATGCTGCCATCATCTTTACCAGAGTCTAACCACCTGCAGGCAAACCGTACAACAAAGGGGGTGAACTCCTTGACCAAGAAGATCTTATGATGCCACCTATGGCCCCCTCTCCTCCCCTGGCCTTACAATGACCTAGATAATATCACAAACCAAAGTTATTTCTCATGAATTTTCAACTCTCGGTAAGTTAATTCACAGGGAGATCACCCAAAATAATACTAAAAATATACAAATAATAACTGAGACCTTGGCCTATCACCCATGTTGTGAGCCTCTGTACACCTGGATGCCAGAAACATGCTCACGATCCTGCTTTTCCTGGGCATGTCTATTAGGAATCGACAAGGCATGACCATGGTAATGTGTGTGTCCTTTGAATTCTCGACCACAGCCCTCTGGATGTATACCCCCTCACCCTACCACAACAAAAGAGTTAAAAGGCTTAGTAATTCCTCCACTCATTTCTGACAACTGATGGCCTGACACATGAACAAATGGGAAATTGTACCAGCTCATTATGGGCAACATATGACCTTTCCCGACGAATTTCTCATTCTCCACGGAAAATGACACTATCTTGATAAAACAATAGGGTTTCTGCACTCTTAATAAGGGAGGTACATGTACAACACTTCAACTTTTTCAGACCAGTATTCCATACTTTATCAATTCTTTTTACAAGGATATTTCAATTTGTCTTCCGTAGACATTAGCCGAGTTCTTACCTGATCCCAGAACATTCATGCTCATGTTCTCTTCATAGAGAACATACATACTGACATGACTGCATAGATTCCTGTGACTTTGTAAGGAACCAATACGGTGAAGTCGTTTTTCAGTTTTATTGAGTCCTTGACCACAACCCTCTCAAAGTACCATCTGCCTCACCCATCATATCCCTCAAAAATTCTCTGCAGATTCTATAAACCTAAGCATAAAATCAATTAATCTCTCGGTCCTGCTAGTTTGTTTGTGGGCGAGCTGTGGACTACTACTACTAACCATATACAATGAAAAAATCTTTCGATTATACCAACCTCTGACATGGGAAAGTGAAATCATTTTTCAGGTTCTTCGACTCCTTGACCACGATCCTCTCTAGGTACCACCCCTCTCCGTCGCCTTTCCCATCATGTCCCACGACGATCCTCTGGAGTTTCCCGAGAGAGGCTGCTTCGACCACAAACAGGTCCATTTGACCCGTGGCAAAGGTTTTCTTCCCATTTCTTGGTAGCTGCCTGCAGCCAGAGTCCGTCCGTGTACCGATCAGCTGGACGTAGACGTTGGCCTTGGTCCCTGACCCATATTCTTTGCCAGTGTAGATGTGGATCAAGTATTTAACAGCTGCTGGAAAATTGACACAGTTTTTTAAATGGGTTTTTTTGGTGTGGTCTCAAGAGGGATTTAAGAATTAGGTCTTTGTCTCAGAGCCAGAATAACAAAACTGATATGGGATGTGCTTCCCCTCCCCCTCCAAAAAACAAATTGAATATTAAAAGGAAACCTTTTCAGAGATAGTTGGTAAAGCTTACAAGTAATATAATATAGTTGGTAAAGCTTACAAAATGCTCAATCCGATCCGTAGACATCTGTACGACTGTGATACTGAAACGAAAAGACATTGCCTATAAGTCTATGGGTTAGCCCGTTTGGACATAGCTCCTCAGTTTCGGGCTCCATACAAAGACTATGTAACATTAAGATAGACTGGAAAATGGTCAGCGCAAGCTGCCAGATTTGTTTGCAGGATCACCGCCGCGTCAAACCAAGTGTGCAGGGCTCCTGCAAATCGTGGGCCTGGCCTAATTTACAGAAGAGAAGGCACAATGCACGATCAAAGCTTTCCATATTTATATCAACGACATATTGGCTTTACCAGTTACTGATTTCGTGGAGTTACAGACTAACAATCGCACACGTTCATCATCAGTGAAGACTTAGCTATAGAACATGGTATTGTGATACCAACGTCTAGGTGGTCATTTTGCCAGAAAACTTTCAGATTGGAATGCATCTAGTATCATCTGCAGAATTAAGTGGCGGGGTGTTTCTGAGTGATGGTTAAATCATTATCGCATCTTCCATCTCTGACTCTTCAATAGCTTGTGCTGGTGGTATGCTGGTCCCCTATGCAGTGGTTACCACTAGTTGGTGTTTGCTGTAGCCAGACAAGACAAGACCAGACCTCTGAACATTAGCCTACTCTAATGTGTAAGTAAAGTACATAATTGTTAGCAAAAGAGATCCATTGAATGATACCATAACATAATGAATCATCACATGGCAAGGTCATCATTAGCTGGCCATTTGATTCTATTTAGAAATAAAATGTTGCTTTGACACATCGCTAGGGACAGAACCTAATGACCAGGTCTTCTCATCTGTATCCGCCATTTGATCTTAATTAGGCAGATGTCAGAAAGATTTCTCTGACACATCACAAGTAGTGTACCCTACTGTCAAAGTCATCTCACAGGCATTGGTTGGCCATTTGATCATGGCGTGAGTGGCCTAGCGGCCAAACCTCCGAGCTTTGTAATCGGAGTTGTGGGTCGAGTCCACGTAGTCCCTTGAGCAAGTATCAAGTAAATGGGAACCGTGAGGATCTTGATACAACCGGCATGATAAAGGCAGCACATAATCTCCGGGATTGTCGGCATACAAACCAGGTTTCAAATGGCAGGGGTAATGCTTTTTTTTTTTTTTGTAAAAAAGCGCCTTGATCAGCTGGTAGCTGGTAGGTGCGCTATTTAGGACTCACCTCATTATCATACTCAGGCATATGCAGGGAAGGATATCTTGTATGAAAATCTTCATAAAGGAACCAAGTGTCCGTTCACTCAGACATGTTTTGTCATTTGACCGTATCTGGCCAAATCTCTTGAAGCATAACTCTTCTCCTCTTTTTGCTCACGCATCGACTGGCTTCTTCCCTTCCTGCACGTGGGGAATTCCCTCCATGTATCCTTGTCATCGTGTTTGGGCAAGAGCCACTGTGGCCTCAAGGCTAGACTGTCCCTTCATTCAGGTCCAGCCAGTCTCAGAGCAGGACATGTACCTAAGCCTTGTTCAGGTTTCTTGGTGCCCTATTCTGACCTTCACCACAACGCCCGATGTCACCAGGTTCACCTAGGACAAGAGGAGAATGAAGGGTAAATGATACTGGGCTCACAGCAAAACGGTCCCCTTCTGTACAAGGTCTTCACATCATGGAGTGAGTCTTATAAACAGGACACCTTGTATGTAACCTCTGTGAAAAAATTAAGAATCCTTCTGTATTATATCTATATCATCACCAGCAGTACCAAAGCTATCCAGATAATACCCCTGATCATGGTCTCAGTGCTGGGAAATAAATGATTTTACTAAAATGCCGACATATATGGGTTATATGGTTCAATTGCACATTGCTCCTTCTTTCTTGACGCTTTGTACCTTTCCATTTCAGATAGCTTGATGATTAAACATTCACCTTGTACAAAGTTGTGTGATGACTTCCTGCTGATCCCCCAAATATGCCCAATCAAGGGAGTTTTAAAAAAAAAAAAAAAAACATTTCCAACACACCCCATGGTGTATCCTACCATTAAGTCTAGAGTTCTATAGTCACTTTGTACAAAATCTAGCATACCTTTTTATTTTATCGTACAAGATTGTTGACCTTGCATACCCAAAGTTCCAGGATGGTAGTAGTCTTCAGAGATAACAGAAATCCAGTTTATATACGTTTTGTCTGAATTACCTAAGCCTAATAAAGTACAAATCATACCCTAAAGTCTTCAACGCTTCTTGGCCCAGAAGCCCTGGTTGTGTTGCTGGCATCAGCTTGAGTTCGGTGTGGGTCTCACTATACCAACCATACACCACTAAGGTGGCGGGCCCAGTAAGACCTACTCTCCTTTCCCCCCCCTGGGTGACATAAACATGCCAGTCTTCTCGCTTGAGCAATATAATCAATAGATCCTCCGTTCATCTGCTTTCTTTGAAACTTCATTTTTCATGATCCATTCATCAGTTTTGCTTCCACATATCATCATCTGATTTTTCATGACTAATTCTCACAATGCACCAATGTCCATGAGTTGCTTTAGTTCATGCCATTCCCACAAAACATACGGTTTGTAACCTGTGTATAATTACCCTCATTGGCAACCTGCACTGTCCTGGGTGATCTTGGTGGCTAACCCCAATCGTCCTTCTCATTTTCCAGCCAAACCATCTGGTTTTGCAAAGTTGGCTCCTGAACTTTTGTTTTTTGGACATCTGAAACGACGTCCCGAAACTCTCCAAAGTTTAACCCTAAGCTTTCTAAGCAACCTCTATACATATTTTTCAGTGCTTACGGAACATGGGTAAGGAAATGCCAAATGGTCTAGACATAATATTGGGGGTGTTACAGGGTTGCCAATTACGGGTACATATGAGCGTATGAAGTAGACTTGCTTTATTTCGCTCATTCTTTAACTCACTTTCTCTTCATCCATCTTGCAATCTTCACCCATCTGCAATTATTTCATTCAGTTACCTCTATCACCTATCTGCTTACTCTCCTAGACGCATCTTGTATACCCGTTGTAAGACCTCCAAATTACCAGGAATGTGGTGTCACATACTGGGCACAGCTTCCTTCTTAGCTAACCTCTTATGATTCATCACACACTTTAAAACCCTTCTTCAGCCAGCGCTCAACCAAAGAATCTCCAATACTAAGGGTTAAGACCAGTCCCTTTAACTCATTCCCTTGACTTCGACAGTGGTTAATTACTTTCAGATATATCTACTGTAGCAGTTTTATAGGTTTTTCTCCTCAACCATTTTAGTTGTCTCCTCTCTGTCCGTTTGAGCTCTCTCTTGTCAAGCCGTCATCTACCTTGATCCAACCACCTGCACGATACAAAAACGACCACTACACTCGAAAAAAGACAGGATAGTATTTCATTCAATAACCGACGACCTCTACACTGGAAATATAAGCGGCCCCTTGGTTCAGGCAAGTCAAGAATCGAATTTAAGGGCCAATCCAGATGCGAGTGAGCATTGTGTGTCGTATGGCTTAAGAATAGTAATCCTCATAGGGATGTTCAAATTTCGGAGGAGTGAACTGTGTGATTATGTAGAGCCATTGATATTATTCAAATTTCTCTAATGAGACAGATGGTGTCCATGGAATCATTTTGCCGTGATGGCAAATTGATACACAGGTAAATTTGCCTACGTCACTGCATGTTTGCGTTTGTGTGGATGGGTTTTTGCCATACCGGAACTTGTCAATGCAGATGATTTAGATACTTTTTCATGAATTACCGTGTGATCCACATTCCGAAACCAAGTGGTTGGCACAGTTGTAGAGCGTCGCCCGGGAGACCAGGGTTTGATTCCCAGTCGGGTCATACCAAAGACTTCAAAAAATGGTACCGTGCTTTTTCATGTTTCATTTATGGAGCACAGGTAGGTCTGCAAAATAGGTTTATGGAACATCATTTACATGATAGAAGGGTGCTACATTTCATAATTCACTGTGGACATGTTTCAATATTATTCTTGACACAAGTGTACTTTTTTTTCACACCTTGCAAATTTATTCCGTCCCTCACTCATTCAATATCCCTCCCATCATATGATTACATACTCCAACATCTAAACCAGTTAGAACAAGAGTTCCTGTCACAGTGAATATGTCTCCATATTTTGATTCCTGTCCTTTCTTTCCTTGACCAGGAATATCCTTGCGAACCAGCCCCGTGCCACTCCCACGCCTCGTGTTTCCATATAAATTGCAGACTCCAACTTTTCAATGCTGACTGCTTCAATTTCGAAGTTGTTGACTGCACAGAAAAATTTTGAAGCAATAATAACAAATTCATGGGGATTTGACTCTCCTTGCAAGTTGAACATTTTATCTCCAAACATTCTACAGTGAAGGTTTCCCCTTCAGAAATACAATGTGATAATCAACATGTTTGTGACAATTCACACTTGAGACTTGGGGTTCAAACGGGCTGGCGACGTGACCATATTGGTGCTGCGCCCACTAGACCTTGCACCATATTTTGGGTGAATACGATTTGACTTGCACAATTTCTGGTGACTTTGGTTACAACTCTGTATTAACTAAAAACCAATGGAAAAGCTCAAAGCTTCCGTTTTTTCACACTTACATTACACAACATTAACTCTAATCAAATATGCTTTCTAAACTATGTTTAAAAAAACCCTCTGAAACCATTATGGTATGACTGACTCGATGATTAAAGTTAAAATGGGAACCTGTCAGAGGTCTATCATAGTCCAAGATGCTCAGAACAACAAACAGGAAAGATGGAAGACTGACCCTTCCATCTTTGAAGGATAGCTGTCCTCCGATTATTAATAGTCTCCGGCCTGTATCTCCCCTTCTCTCCCACCATCGGAGGAACACATGAGCGCTGGTCCCTGACCCAGGCGCCCACCCATCAAACTTAATAATAATTGTTGACTGCAGGGGGGTGAAACGACGATGAGTTAGCATTATGTAGAAAACAACTATTTTTTTCCCCATCCCACCCACGGAATGGCTTAGGTTGGTACTTTTACATGAATTTTTGAGAATTTTTTCCTAATGCAACACTGTGCCATGTTAACACTTTATATATTATATATTTGCTGTGAACTTCCCCAACTGTGGATTGGCCCTAATAGAGAGGTGGCTTCGAAAAACCAAAAATTATTGATTTCTCTTCTACTCAGACCTGTTTATGTGGACAATAGTGAGTGGCAATTGTGAGTGAGACAGAATGCAAACGTCAGATGGACGTCGCCTATAGCACTGAAATGTCATATTTTCTTCTCATTTTTACTTGGTGGTGCTTAGGTGAAGGTGCATGATTTATAGCAAATTTGAACCTTCTGGTTTACACTAACGCGAAAGCAAAAGCTTAGTGATTCCTTCTGTTGGCTTTCAAACCTATATCCATACACACTGACAAATGGGAGATTGTACCAGCTCATTATGGCAACAATAAACGTCTGACAAATTTCTATCTTCCCACCACCTAATAGGGTTCCTGCACCCTTGGTACGAGCTACACACACTAATTCATCGGTTTTCTGACGTTGACCTCTGGTGACCTCAGATGACCTCTGACCTGACCCAAAACACTAGGGTTTTGCATGTACTTCATCATGGGGAACACACATACCAAGTATGAGCTTCACCATCCAGTGGGGTTAGTTATCGTGTTTACAAGCCAACTTGCTAAATATCCAATTTCACAATTTTCATTATTTCGAGACCTAATTCCACCTCCCTGACCTGAACCAAAAACAATAGGTTCCTTTACTCTCCCCATGAAAGAGCTATACAACACACCGAATTTCAATTGATCGGAACAAATATTCTGGACTTATCGTGTTTACAAGGTTTTTTCAGATTTTAAACCCTCTGGTGAACCTCTCAGATGACCTCTGACGGGACCCCAAAACGGTAGGGCTCATGTACTCAATTTGGGTAAACACACTACCAGTATGAAGCTTCACCATCCAGTGGGGTCGATTTAGTGTGTTTACAACAAGCCAAAATTTGGGGCCAAAATATCGAACTTTTCAAAGAATTCCAATTTTTTAAATTTTAAGAACCAAAATTTACCTTCGACCTGAATCAAAATCAAATAGGTTCCTCCCTACTCCAGCATAAGAGAGCTTATACAACCCGACTTTCAATTGATCGGACCCAGCCATTCTTGACTTATCGTGTTTACAAGGTTTTCCCAGAATTTAACCTCTGGTTACCTCAGATGACCTCTGACCTGACCCCAACACAATAGAGCTCCACGTAACTCATCATAGCGGACACACTAACCAAGTTATGAGCTTCATTCCACAGGTGGGTCGAGTTATTGTTTAACAAGCCAAATTGCCAAAATATTGACTTTTCAAGAAATTCCATTTGCACTAAAATTTACCTCTGACCTGAAAAACCAAATCATATGGTTTCCTGTACCCCCCACAAGAAAGCGTATACACAAAAATTTCAACTTGAGTATCGGACAAAACCATCCTGGGACTTATTGTTTACAGGTTTTTCAGACTGCTTGACCTCGGGGGACCTCATCCTGCACACTGACAACAAAACCCAAAACAATAGGGTTCATGTACTCATCATGGAGCAAACACACATAGACGAAGTATAATACGCACTTGACCACATCACCGGGTGGGGTTCAATCGGTTTAATACAGAATGTATTTACAAGCCCGAAATTGGCTAAAAACAAATATATCGCATTTTGTCACAAATTTCCCCTTTTTTGGCCCAAACAATATGGTTCTGTACTCCCCATTACGAAAGCTTACCCAATTTCAACTTGATCGGACAACCATTCTGACTTAATCGTGTTTTACCAAGGTTTTCAGACCTCTGACCTCTGTGACCTCAGATGACCTCTGACCTGACTCAAAACCATTAGGGTTCTGTACTCAATCATGGGGAACACACATACCAAGTAATGAGCCTGAACCTACTCGGACCTAATCAAGTTATCATGTTACAAGCTGAGCGTCACAACACACAACACACACAGCGTGACTTGCATAGGTTCCTCTGCCTTTGTCAAGAGTCAAAAATGAGCAAAGAAGCCTTATTTTTGCCAATTGTAATTGCACTGAAATGTGTGTCTCACACCACATACACACTTGTTACCAGCGACCAGACCTTAACCATTATTCTAAATTTACAACTCCCTGAATCTACCTCACTTTATAATCCCAGTCTGTTTAGATGAGCAAGCACAGCACCACAGGGCCCCTCCCTTGGCAGAGGTTTTCGGCTTCCAGACCCGCCGCAGCCCGCCTCCCTCCAGAGGACCCGTCCCCCCCGTTCCTCTCTCCATGGAGAGCCACCACCTGTTCTTGAAGTTGAAGGTGAGCTGCTGACCGGTGGCCATATCCACCATCCTGACCTGGTCATCCTCCAGATACCTTTCTCCTGACAGTGTCCAAGCCAATTCTGATCTTGTAGATATTGCCCAGACCTAGGAGGTTTACCTGGTAGAAGGAGATTCCAAGTTGAGATTGGATATTATCAGATTATTACAGGGGCAAAGCCCTGACCTTTTGAAAAAATAAAAATGTCAATGATTGCATTCCTGCACTTATTGTCCACTGGGAATCTTTAATGGGTTCACAGAATGGGCCTCCTATGCCTCTTTGGTGATTACTCAATGTGGTGGGGGGGCGGGGGGGGGGGAGTGGGAGATGGGCGGAGGGGGAGAGAGGGGGTTATACTTGCAAATAGAATAAGTCAATTATCTACGCCCTCATGTTTCTCTAGGAGGTACACCTGGTAGAATGAGATTAGAAGAAATTCATGACAGGAGTAATGGTTTAGTGGCAAATACTTTTAACATTCGTAGTTCAAAGCAGAGGGATATCAGGTCTGATCGAGAGGATGAAGAGCAGCGGTTTCAGGGGTTCCAACCCTTTTTTTTATGAACAGATGGCAGCCCAGACTTCATGAACATCAAATTCCAGGACAGAACTATTTGATGAAATTGCCATTTGTTGCAAGTTGGAAAATTTTGCATCCTGAGATTATTTTTCATTGGGTAGTAGAGGAGCAGAGGATCCGACACATACAAGGCCCAACAACAGTGCAGACCTGGGTACCACACTCATTGATTTTGCGAATTCTTTGATGATTACATAGAATGAGGCCCATGTCTCTCTGGTGGTACCTCAGCCAGGGTGTGAGGAGGGAGGGGTGGGTTGAAATTGAAAAAGTTTTAGGGCGTGGGCATGATCGGATGATACAAGGTTCTGAGCTGGGTTCTCCCAGGTGGGAGGTGTAAGGTGCTCTGACTACGGTGTTAATTACCCCATACTAACCACTCTGACTGTAGTACCACTAATTGTGAGGTTTGAGCAGCCTCATGCCCTGTTTGTAGGCATGATACACAAATATTTCAACCTTTTGTATCTCACCTTGAAATCATTCTCAGCTCCCGACATGAAGAGCTGGCCTCCCTTGCCAAGGGTGATTGGTTCTGAGGACCCTTCTCCTCTCCGTAGACCACCATGACTACCGTGGAGGTTGTTTTCCAGTGTGCCGTCTTTACCAGGACCTTCCAGTCACCATCTGTATGGGGAATAATTCATACCACAAATTATAAGGGAGTGAAGACAAATATTGATTACCAGTCTCATCACCTCAGTGTGGTAGGAAATGTAAGGCTACTCTGCGTCCACCAGAGAGAGAAGTTCGCTACATCCGACAGATGATCATTTTTTTTACAAAGGCATCTTTTTCTGAAGAATATCACAAAAGAAGAAGAAAAGATGAAAAACAAGCCAGAGTATCAAGCTTAGTCCGCCTCAGGAACAGCAGATTTTCACATCTTGCTGGCAGACTGAAGGGTTGCCAGCGGAACTTCCATTCCACAGATTGAGTAGAACTTATGATCAGAGATGTTGTATAGCCGTCTAGGTAGAGACATACCGAGACTGCACAGCTAAACTAGCAAACTACTTAACTTCAAAGTTGATGCACACTGTTCCATATTTATAGAACTTCCATTTTACAATAACAACAACAGCTTTCCATCATAGTGCCATCAATCAGCTGAAACATCAGACAATAGAATTGTTATGGTGGTTTGGGCACATTCTCTACCTAGAAAAACTCCTTCCATCAGAACAGAGAGAGGACATACATAGAAGGAGAACCTCCTGCTCATCTAATGGTTCAGTCTCTCTGGCTACCAGGGCCTCCTGACAGCATTTCATTTATAACGGATACTTCTTCACTTTTGCTGGAAATTAGGCAGAAAGTGGAGAAAAAAGGAACTTCATTGCACGAACATTGTGAGCATAGGCTTCTAAAGACAATGCTTCGGGGCAGCGTCAGTTGCTACTCGCAGCCTCCCATTTTTCCTCTTAGTAAACAGTAGAATTTCCTGTTGTCGCAAGGCAGAAAATTATGATGAAAGTGGGAGCCAATTAAGATGTGACCCTCTAAGCAGAGTACACTATTAGTTGACAGGGTATTGTGTCATGGAAATTGTCTCTCCCAGCTGCTGAGAGCATTAAATATATCAATGCATTTATATGCAATCTGGAATAAAATTGGAAAGGGGCCAGGATAATTTAGGGAGCTGGAATCTCTGCCTCCCCTGACCCTCCCTCTAGCACCTGGTCTCACAAATGTGATCACTAGCTGAGCATGTAGTGCAGCATTTTCCCCTTCTTGATAAACGATGGAATCAAGTTTGGCAGAAAATCTGTGGCGATGGGCAAGTATATTCGACAAAACTTCCTTCCTGCTTGATTCTTCAAAATTGATTATACAAGCTTCAGTTGTTATCAGAAGTCCACTCACGAACATTTCACACGTAAGAGCATGTTCTGGCAGCTAACACAACCCCCCCAATGCCATACTTTAGTCCCTTAAGGCCGTATTTGGACAACCCTCGCTTGTTAGGGTCTCATAGCTCAGCGGTAATAATTATCCTAGTTGAATGGTTTAACAGTTCACTCTACTCGGGCCCTGTCTACAGCTTCCATATCATGTGAATACTAGTTACTAGTTAACATACTTCTTGATTCTACAACCCCACTATCCTTCCTTGTGTCTACTGGTTCTGATTGGTTGACATGACCTTCTCTTTATTCTGGCTTAAATTATCTTTGCAATACCATGCAGCTGGTTATAGACTCCACAGTCAAGGTAGTTACTTGGTATTGCGCATTGTGTGCTGAATAACCACGATCAGGCAATGTCGAACACGCAGATCCTCTGTTAACTGTCGCTTCACATGGTCCCAACCACGAAACGGGAACACATGCGAACCATCTTATGCACATGCTAGTTTAATTGGTACGTCCGTTCACCATTCCCCTTGTTTCGCTGCTTTCTTACCATTCGAATGCGATGGTATCTGACAAAGTCTTGCAACTGAAGTACTTCGGGCGCCACCAACGTGACAGAATACACGCACAGAACCAATGCTCTGATCGATATCTGTAATCGCAGTTGCCTGTGATAGTATACTAGACCTTCCAGTTTTTTTGTTGTCTCCTGCTTAGGCAGTTTTAAGTACTTTTAGAAGATATGGTATCTGTATAGAAATTCATCCCAGGTCGTTTTCCCCCCTTCAATGTTGGGGGTTTTAGAATGGGTTGAGTGAGTTTTTTCTTTCACATTGTATGGTGTCATAATTTGGCTGATTATTGTAGCCTTGACGGTTGTTCTCCGATCAGGTCTCACAATGGTGCTTCATTCCCTTAATTTTTGAGTGGAATGGCTAAACATAATATCTGCACCTTTTATCAATATTTTACCAAATACTTGGCATTTGTTCAAATCATTCCACATCCCTATGTTAAACAATATCAATACTGGTTATGTGTTGCCTACCAAAAAGAGCGAACAAGACAACATTATATGCAGGTAAAATATACACTCACCCTCTTCTCATTTTGTTGACTGCTTTTGGAGCCAGTGGAGGGGGCGGGGTCAGACGCTCTGGAATGCCAACTGCAGAGAAAAAGGCGCCAAAAAAAAAATAGAATAAGACATACTGCTATAATAGCTGCTCATCATCATTATGTTTAGATCTGAAGTAATTCATAATCAGTGGGGTGGGTTTAAGTGTGTGGCAGCTTTCACAGAACTCTTCTACTAGGCAGGCTTGAAGATCCAGAGTCAGTCTCTGAGACCTCATCAAAACGTGCTAGATGAGGGTCTACCACAGGGTGCTGTTCCAACTACATGCTCACGTACACCGCCATGTCCACCCTCATTTTATGTTGTCCATCCCAGCCAAGTCCTCTTACATCAGTTTGTGATGCATCATAATATGGTATTCCCATCACTCCACACCCACCCCCCCCCCCATCCTCCATTCAGTGGGTTCAAAACACTACGGCCAGAACAAATGTACTGGTCAGTGCAAGTATGTGATATGATCTCTATACTGCTGGATCTACATTGACCTACTATATACTGCTATTAAAACCACCCATGTGTTTACAAGGGTCACATGGTCTGCCCAGTACACATACTACCAAATTAACTTCATTTGGTTTCAGCCCCCATCTAACCTCTTGGACTGCCAGTTTTCTCACTGGCCGCTCTATCTCTGTTAGGGTTGATGGTGCTCTCTCCGAGACCTTCCTTATCAATGCTGTGTTCTCAAGGTGGGTTTTCGTCCTACCTCTTTTCGCATTTTATCAATGATCTCCTTAGCTCTACCTCCTATAGTATTCACTCATTTGCTGAGGATTCTACCCTTCACCACTCTCTGTGCTTTCCTCGCCCCCGGAAGCAGAACGATTTTGTCTACAACCGTTCCCTAGTTGCCAATCAGCTGAACAATGATCTTCATTCTATTTTGAACTGGGCACTGCTAATGCTGTTACCTTCACCAATCTAAAACTCAGAACTTTTCTGATTATCTGGTTGGGGTGTTTCTGATGCACCAGCTATTTTCAATGACGACCAGATCCTCCCTCAGTCTAATTCTCTTAATATCCTTGGTGAGACTCAGCCAACAACCTGTCCTAGAACTCTCTATCAAGTCTATCGCTACTAATGCTTCTAGAAGTTGGGCTTCTTATTTTGCGCAAGGGAATACTTCACCTCACAACAGCTACTTCCTTTAACAAGCCCAAATTCGCTCCCTAATGGAATATGGTTGCCATATTTGGGGTGGGCTTCGCCATCCTCTCTCAATGTACTGAATCGTATCCAGAGAAAGGCTATTCGTCTCATCAACGATGATCATCTACCTCCTCACTTCAATCTCTATGCCATCGCAGATCTGTATCATCTCTCTGCCTCCTTTACCGTTATTTTATGGTCAATGTTCTTCTGAGCTTGGGGATGCTGTTCCTACCTTGACTCAAGTTACTCGCCATACTCGCTCTTCTTCTTCCAGCCACCCGTTTTGGTTGCATCTTCAACGTCATCGCACCGAAAACCTTATGCTCGCTCCTTTTTTCCTTGCACTTCGCGTGCCTGGAATAGGCTTCCTCAGGATGTATTTCCTCCTGATTTTGACCTCCAGCGGTTCAAGAGTAGAATCAACAAGCTGGATCTCTCCTCTTTCTTTTAGTTTCTTGTGCTTGGGGGTTGCCTTTTTGTTTAGGCAATTATGGGTTCGCCCTTCCTCATGTCACTTTGTTTAAAAAAACAGAAAAAAACATTGATCCGCAACATGTCCTGTCAACACCTCAGGCGAACTAATTGTGTATTCAAGCACTTGTGTGATAAGAACTAAGCTGGGGGACCATGGTTTTTCGACTCACCTGCTACTACAAGCTAGAATTTCTCTTATCTGTTTTTAAATCTAAGCTTAAGCTCATTTTTCTTCCAGCAGTTGTCTCAATATACGCGCTGCCTCACATTTTTCAGATTGCAGGATTTTATTAATATTGTTATTATTATCAGTGAGGGGGTTTGACAGTTCCAATTGGTAAAATGAAATGTGAACAATTTAATTCTGAAGAAGAACGGAGGATGATCCTCACAAATTTAAACAAACTTCAACCAACCTTGCACGACTGCAGGAAACATGGAGAGATTGGACTGTCCCATCAAGCACAGGGTAACATTACCATAAGGAGATAACCCTACAAAATATTCCGGAATCTGTCACCGCTGCAGCTTGCTGTAGCCCTCAGACTTTATCTTGTGGACCTTGAAGTGGCAGGCCTCATCCCCATCACCCTGGAGAAATTAATACACTGAGTAGGTTTTTAAATGTAACCTATGTATTTTCATTGTGTTGAAGTGAATTCATCAGTGCTAGTGCTAGTCACCAGCTGTCAGTTGGAAGATGAGAGCACCATATATGTATGCGGGAATGCGGAAGGGCATAATGCAGGTATGGAGAATTTTGATGCTCTGTGGACAGCAAATAAGAAACACGCGACGCACACATGATTACATACTGGCATAACGAGCTTCCTCATTCAATCATATCAATTGGTGCAATACAAATAATTTTATGCTCTGTGGACAGCAAATAAGAAACACGCGACGCACACATGATTACATACTGGCATAACGAGCTTCCTCATTCAATCATATCAATTTGCAATACAACTAATTTTAGATGTGCCATTTCCACACTACTCCTAGAACCACAACGACTGACCTTTCCTGAAGACATGATAAATAATTTATGAAGGGGAATTATGGACATACACTTGGATCTCTGAACTAAACTGATATGGCACTTTAATCAGATGCAATTAGAAACCTGCAGAGGCATGGGCTTTCCTGAAATCCAATAACGGTGCCACCCTGAATACATTTCGCCTACAAGAGCCCTTGTATCTGTTTGTTATTTCCTAATTTAATTCCAATCTCTTGGTTCAATTGACAATACTGTGCTTACAAGCATGCCATCCTTATAATCCATTCTATGCTGGTTGGAATGAATAATACACACCGAGACAGCAACTAATTCCAGAAACTCACATCTGATACAAAAGGGGCGAATTACTAATTAGCATACTTTCTAAAACTGTTTGTAAAAAAAAAAAAATCCACCAACAGGCTACAATATTTGGAAGAAGAAATTGCTCACATTAAAAATGTAGCCTCAACTTGAATTATTGGTAGTTCGTTCCTGAAATATTCACCATTCTTTTATATCCATCAATTAATGCAGCTCCAAGTTAATGGGATATCATGATGCATATTGAATTGTTGAGATGTATGCAATAAAGTCAACAAATTCAATAGTAATAGCAGCTTGAACATTTCTTCAAGGAGGATTTATAGTATCCCAAGTTATGTAGGTTAACAAACACATTTTCAGCATTGAAAATAGATCTGGACAACAAACTTATGCAAATTACATGGTTAGAAAGTGTAATTCAGACCAAAGTAGTCCCAACTTCTCAAATGTCTGGTCGCTAATAGGCTGCAGTTGCCAAACCATGCTAATGCGATAGTGATCATGGTCATTACCAGTGAGATCTAAAAAATATATAGGTAGACATTTATTTGCCTATATAGCCATATCAATCGATTATTAAAGGGAACAATCTATGCATAACAGAAACCTGTTTATATTTTTTCATATCATATTCAATGTATAGCCTGTTTATTCTGATAATGAATACAACATGACTGTTTATGAGAGGCAGGTGGATTGATGGAAGCAGTACATGCACCTAATGACTCACATAAGGTACCAACACAAAACATCTGCCACAAGTGTCTCGCTTGGTCATGAAATCAGAACCAAAAAGTTTCATGTAAACTAACAGTTATATATGTAATTGGATAAACTTGGGATATTTGCATACATTATGCAAATTATTCACATCACATTGATTCAATACATCTACTAATCATGCAATATCTTTTACAAAAGCTCTTTGCTATTCTTGAATGAATATGCAAATTTATGCAAATTAGTTCAGTCTTTCAGGCTAAAAATTGCAGCTGCATGACAACAATGCACCTCATCACAAAATTTCATAACTGAGATACCACAGCACACATACAGACACACACATGACAGAGTGACCACTATTTCTTTCCCTGACAAAGTTTAAGCAAGACAAAAAGGAACGGATCAGAGTAAAAATTGCAATAGTATGGAAATGTCATAAAATAACCTACAATGTGGTTGATATGGGACAAACTTCTTATTTCCACACAATAAAAAATTATGAACACTGACTTCTTGATACCTTTTTCCATGTAGTAAATTATTGTGCTTTTGTTTGATTAAATAACTCTTGGAAGCTTGATTTTTACTAGGCCTCTATGAGTAAAGAATAGGGTAAATTGATTCTTTACAAAAGTGTATGTCCCAGTTAATTATACACTCACAATAGTGCCATAGTGATGTAATCTTGTCTGCAGCTGACAACTCATTGTGAGTATTAATTCTCACTTGTAGCTGTGGACAGGCCTATTCCCTGCAGTTTTTTTTTTTTTTGGCCTAGAAGATTCATACATTAACCTTTCCATTACAGGCACCATTCTTAATCTGCAAGAAGCTCTCAGGAATGTGAGGTTCTCAAACATCCGAATACCGCCCTCCCTGACCTTGTGGATCCTCCAAAGGGCGTGTTCGACACTTTCCCCCGTGGCCTGGCACCGGCCGCAGTTGTTCCTCCCTTTAGGACCTGGGTCGAGAGGTGTCAGGATAACCACGCCCTCTGTTCGGAACATGCCCTGTGGAGTGAAAAGAAGAAGACAGAAAGTGTCAGCATTCTTTATTCAAATGAAGTGCTTCTGAATTTTTCTAGTTTGTGCGGATAACTTCATTTTGTTTCTTTGAGCAAAACATAATACCTTAATTGCTATTCTGCATTCGCATATCTCATGATTATTTCGCCACCATTTTTTAACTCTATTCAAACCCTCCGTTATGTGCACACATGGGTTTAGGAAAATTCATAGATGGAAGAATGGCAGAGTGGTATTAGTGACGCTTTGCAAGCAAACAAACCGGGTTTCCAGCAGTCACTTGACGTTCCTCTCTAAGTGGCTGTACTGCAGTCGTGATGGTCGAGGTCTTGGTCTTCACTTCTTAGTTCTGCTGTAATGCAGTGGGTTTGTGCATGAGTTTCTGAGGTTTGTTTTAGAATATTGTAAGAGTCCTTGTTGTGGTCTGTGAAGCGGTCACGTTGCATGAATTGTCTGATCCTCCAGGTCGGAGAAGGTTTGGATCCTTGAATTGTCACCGATTGTCCTTTTGGATGTGACTGGCTGTCCTGGAGCAGGCTGCAATGTTCACACCATGCCTCAATGTTAATCTGAGCACTAGTCGAGAAGAAAAGGCGAGTTATCGCTGGGCTCAGCCATGATCAATACGACACAGGCTCCTATATAATAGAGTTCCTCGCCTCTCAAGAAAACTTGATTCTCGAGGGTATGATTCCAAAATATTCTCTATTTATATGTTCTAGTTTAAAGACAATCTGCATCAAGTTGCTTAACCATCAAACACTCACCTTTTCTAGAAGTAGTAATTTTCTGCAGGGACCCTGGGCCACCCTGCTATCAATGGGCCTCCCTGCAGCACTAAAGGAAAGATGTCGCTTAGACTGGTTCGATTCCAAGACTGCAGTGCAGTCTGGCTGCATGACCACGTTGAAGCCACACAGAGGATTGTTTTTGGGCCTGCAAAAAAATGAAGAATATTCTACAATAGCAGTGCTCTTCTCAAAATCTCAAATGCTTGATCATGACGGAGAGGCTTGAGTGATACCATGGAGAAATTGTTATATAGCCAACACATTGTTGCAAGTTTTCCTAAAACTACTAGGGAATTGCACAAAATCACAAGTCACAACAATGGTGGGTAGGAAGACTAATATGTGAGCAACGAAGCAGTTCTCATGACATGAGTAAAGAGGAAGGTTGAATATCATACTGATGCAAAACTTTGTTACAGCATGTTATTTTTTGTAATTCAGTATGAATAAAACAAGAAGGCAACCCAGAGTAACGAGATCCCCATACAAGAATTTCAATTGTCCTAAAATGTTTCAATCGCTAAGGATCAAATCATGATACCATTTTCCATTAATATTGGGAAATTAATGTAATTGGTAATTTCATGTGAACTTACTTTTTATCACATTATATGCATCATTTGAACATTTTAATGACAAGCAAAATGTCATAGAAAATAAGACTGATAGAATGAGTCAAGAATCCAAATTCCGAGCAAAAATTCCCCTCTTCAAATAATGGTAATCTGAATAACTTATTGAATACCTAAACCTGACAAAGAAAGAATTTGATTCTATACAATAGAGCAGCCAATCAGCAGCCAATCTTGTTCGATTCTTTTTTATTCAATCTTGTTTGATTCTTTTCTGTTGATAAGATTAAGAAAAGGTCATTCACCCAAACGTAGTAAAATGCCCTTTGAAGCAAATATACCATTGTATGGTTAACTCAGTCATCAAAGAACAAAGCGTTCCTACAATGAAACAAGCAAAGAACAGAAAAAAACAATATGAAAGGCTTGCAAAAATTAAAAGAATACATTCATTAAGTGCATCTCTACAAGACTTTTCTTTAATTACATATTAAACAAGTCTGCAGTTCAACCACATGTGAGGCCGTTCTGCAACAGGTGCATAATATTATAGGTGCAAATATCTAATACACTATAATAGCTATTTATATTCATGCAGCAACTAGTGTTAGTGGATTAGTTCTAATCCTACGTCAAGCGACAGCTGCTGTTTTGTTACCCCCTAGGCAGCCAACCTTAATACCTTGTTGGATTTGAGCCACTGAGTATTGCTTACATGCATAATGCAACTTCTGCCGACTAGAAGACCTCTTCGTCATAATACGTACGTCACCCAAGTATTACCGTACAGTCGTCAAAATGTGATCGAATAAAAACATTGTTTGTTCACAGGTCATACAATATTTGATATCAGTCACCTGACAGTATCACCAGAATAATCAGCACAAGTCCTGCTTCTAAGGTACATACATTTCACATTCAGTTCATAAATACCATGTGACCTATGTATGGAGAGTCAGCGTGTAAAAGTGAATTATAACCGGTTATTATTTGATACTCAAACACGGGATGACCCAAAAAAGGATAAGCGTGTTGCGACATGAGATGCATTGCGTTTACGTATACGCGCACTAAGTCAAATGCACGCAAGCAATTTGATGCAGTTTAGCCGTCACAAACATGATACACAATGTACAAATTGGAATTATCAAACACTCCTTGAAATGTTTTGCTGCCAATTTTAGGCATTATTATTATCACACTTTCATATGAAACAATAAGTGAAGTAATTGGGTATTTTCATGGATGGGAATAAAAACAGATACTAGGACCTTTGTTTTCGAATTAAGACCAGTTTGACGTCATATTAGTCGGGAAAACCCCCTATTATGACGTCATCTCGGTTTTAATTCTGCAACAAAGGCCCTCGTATCTGTTCATTATTTCCTAACTCTTCCAATGCCAGCTATTTCACACAATTGATGCTTCCCAGTATGGCCCATTTTCTGGAGTCTTTATTTTCTGTAATGATTCCAGCAAAGAAGATTCAATCTATCAAAAATTTGGAGTAAACATATTTCAGAACTGAATGCTCTTTCTTTATTTTGCACTAAGAAGGCCTTCAAATCTATCTACCCCCGTAAGACCTGACTGCTATCCTCCTGATCCTTTAACACACCATGAGTTGGAGTGAAACTTTCACATGATTTCACTCTGAACTTTCAAATGTAACCACTATCTTGTTATACATAATTTTAGAGAGATCTTGTTGGAACTTTGCAACTGTGGGGAGGCCGTAATAGAGGGGGTGCTTCAACAACAACGAAATATTTATTTCTGCCCATAGCTGCCATGTTGACAACTTGACTGAGGTATTGACTAAAAATCGCCCATTGAAGCTGTTGAACCACTACACTACTCAGACCATGACCGTGACAAAAGAAGTAACAATGGGATCCGATTAAAAACTTACGAATTTGTTCACAAGATATGAAAGAATATATTTATTAAAGGGCAACTGCATGATGATTTATACAAGAGCTAATTTCATGGCTGGATAAAACTGAATGCGTATGTCCAAACCGGAGGTTCATAGGACTTTTCTTTATGGAGTTACAGTCATTTTAATTTTGTGTATTGTGGAGCATGTGTATTGCGCAAGATCGAAATGCATCCCATCATGCAATAATAAATGATGTCACATTCTCTGTTTTCTCATGAAATTCAAACATTACTTTCACTTCGAAAAGGAGTAGGATTGCTGCTAGTGGTTGGAGGAGAGGATTGCTGTAGTGGGTTGGTAGTTGTTGATGGTTACTTTGGTGAGAGAGAGACAATAGAACTCCTGCTAAATGTTGACTTATTCAACAAAATGAAACAATCAAATACATATCATAATTTCCTGTGTTGTCCATGTGTGACGTCATGCGTTTTGCGCAATTGGGATTCTCCCCAAATATCGGGCTGATGGCAAAACTTTGAGGCCAATAATAAACTATAATAGGAACATCGTATAGAATGGGGTTTGGACCTATAGATACAGTTTTCCATTCTTCACAAGATAACCTCTGTTGTATCCAAGCCTACAGTTGTCCTTTAATCCCATCCAAGATCATCACCTGATACTTTCCTGTTTATTGGTAAAAATATCAGCATTACTGTGTAAAGTCAATGGGCGTCCTTCGTATTGTTACTCTCATGACGTCATCAGTTAGGGTGAAATTCATTTTTGTAAAATATATAACACAAATAACAAAAATTGACACATCCTCTCTTCATCTGTGCCAGTTTAAAGATGATCTGTTGCATGACCATTTCACTTTAACATATAACCTTGCCAGAGGGAAAATATTATAATACATGCACGCTCCCCATCGTGGGCTGCACATATACATACACAGCTAGGTGCCTATATTATTCAGAGTGCAGTGTTATGCTCCATGCAAACACAAGCTTATTGACTGTTAAGGCCAATCCTAGTTTATGAGTGACAAGTAGTAAGGGAGCAGATGAAGTGTTATAGGTAGTTAGTGACCTACCCCAGATAATTGGGGGAAGTGTAATGCGTTAGGGTGCATGTTAGTTCCTCCCCCCCCCCCCCCCCCCTCACTCTTCCCACCACTCCCGGTAGGGACCAGGTGACTGTATAAGGCTCCTTGTAGAACTACATTTCAAATTTTACTAGATAACCTTTCTTTCCATTATTCATTCAAAATGAAATACTTGCTCAATTGTCCGTATGGAATGATTTCTGTGGTATGACCTACATTCTTCCTCATCACACTACCACCCCACTAGGAGGTTCGGGTACCAACCCCAAATAAATGTTTGAGTATTACAGAGAGAGGGACAGAGAGCCTTGCCTGTACAAGATGGTTGCTCTCATCCATAGCTAGTATGTGACTGCTATTGCTCAGCGATGAAAAGACACACAGGTTGTTCTTCAGATTCTCGACAACAAGTAGGCTGTAAAACGAAATATGAGGGGAAAATATGAGAGAATCATGGGAATCTACAGGAAATCAGGTTATAAACTGACATACACTAACATGATTTGAGGAATTTTTAACATTAACTCAAAGCTCCATTCAGCCTTTGCAATGTTGGAGAAAATAGGCATCAATAATATTGGAAATGAATGCCATTGTTCGATACCTCATCTACAAGAAGAACTTCAGTCAGAATCACCGCACTCAAATCATTTCTATTTTGGAGAAACTTAGGATCATTCGCAAATTTGTTCAGCAAAACTGGCCGGGGTCGTAAACAAATATTTCCTTTCGCTACCGGGGGACCTATTCCCCGAAAAATCACAAAATCTGAGCTAATACTATCGTTTCGACAGATTTCCTTCTCCCAATTGTAGTTTTTATAAATACAATATTACGACAGTATTGGTAGCTTCGGGCTGGAGAGGAGGACCTGTAAGAAGGCTGAATGGACCTCTGATGATCTAATCTGTAAGCATTCACAGGAGAAGGCTGTTAATATATTCACTGACACGTTTTCAAGACTTACCAATCTTATCCAATCTGAATCAGCAATAGTAAAAATACTCTAGTAGCTCCTGTTTGAATGCTGGATATGGCATACTGAATAGTTCTCACATCTCTGCGCATGTTTATGTGAGCACCAGCACCAGTGCTAAGATGTTGTATGTTCATATTTTCCAGGAGATCTTTACCCAGCACCCTCATCAACAATTTATGCAGTCCCCACCACTACAATTCTCCGTATTATGTTCTTCAATTGTGATGAGCAGATTGGTTTCCAAGATTGCGATGTGTGAATGGTCAAACTGCTGATTGACAATCCCCTCTATGGTCACTTGCTGTTAATGCTGTTAGTTATATTATCTACCACTCATCGACAAAATCAGAATATTAGTGTGTCCGCCATCGCTGGTCCCATATTGGAAGCGAAAACACAATTGAACAGGACCTTTGATAGAGTAGCCCAGACGGGAAGATATGGCAGAGATTGCTGGATATACATGCTAGATGAAAGCTGTGGGAAATTAGAAATATATCAACGTCTTAGCACAAGCAGTATAGAATCCTTTCTTAGTTCTTTGTTTCATCAACCTGCAATGCCCAGCTATTTTCCACATTGGGCATTGCCCGAGAGCCGCCTATTTTTAGATTTGAGCCACCTTTGGAATTTTTCATCTTCTGAAACGATTTCGTCAAAGAAGATTCCACCAAAAATTCATAGAAATGTAATTCCATCAGAATGAAATGCTTCTTATCGCACTGAAAAATAATCTCATCTATTTACGCCTGCATATGTATGGCAGCTCTTCCCCCCAGTCCAAAACTGGATGTGTTGGGTTGCCACTTTTACAGGAAGTTTACTCTGATTTTTCAAATGTAACCCATCCTCCCCCCACCCCCCCCCCCCCCCTCCCCGTCCTGTTATAAACTGTGTGAAAGATTTTGTTGCAATCTCCCCAACTGTGGAGTTGTCAAAACAGAGGGGGTGCTTTTACAACAATTCAATTTCCACCAAAAACTGAAAGCAGACGTAACCTAACATTGAAATATGAGCTATTATATTAAAGAAGGACGAGAGCAGTCAGACTGACATGAAATAGTGATGCAATTTGAAGAATGTTAGTGACAAGGAACAGAAGTGGGTACTGTACTTTATTGTGTGACACACCAAATGCATGTTCAGCATATGTTGCGTCCACATAGTAACAAGTGTTGCATTGACCAGCGATTTGCATGGCACAGATCCACATTGCTTCATAGGATAAACTAGCCTGTTTGTGCAGACAATAAGAAAACAGCTGCAGTCAGTGTCACCCTAATTGGTAATTCAACAAAAGCATTACAAAGGCACTATCGTTTAGGGAAGAAACAACATAATTTGACAACTCAATTGCGTCTGGTATGACAAATACTTCATCCAGGCCTCAAATACAAAATCACAGAATGAAAGCTAATTAATGTGAAACTCAAACTAGAAGGGGCTAACAAATGGCACTTATTCTAATATTTTTTCAAAATGAGAATCCTGTTGCCCATTTTACATGTCACCATGACACAACTGTTTGTGAGGGCGCTAATAGCTCCACACTGACCTGACCTCTGCACAGACCCTTCAGTAGACCATGCCCGAGCTTGAATGCTTCTCACCACATACCATCATTAAATGTGATACGCAGCACTTAAGTATTCCTCATTTCAGTGTATAGCCACACGCTGCCTAATTGTCTGATATTAAGTATAGCACCCATACAGTCACTAGCGGCAGCATGGGCAACCTACAAGCCTAGATAAAAAATCTCCTCTATCAGATCAATGCCCGAGGCATGCTCAACCTAATAAGATCTCACAGCAAATCCCAGGGAATTGTAGAACTCAATTTCTAAACGGTAACTGTAAGCAACTCGTGAAAACTCAACTCACATCCAGCACAATTCATACAGTACCAGCAAATAATGATAGACAGAGCAGCAGCAGGAGCATGGAGGAAAGTTAGCTGTGATAAAGAGTGCATTCTCCCAGCCAATGGGAATGGTGAGATGTGAGTCACTTTGGCTGGCAACAGGACTTACTTATACTCTAGCTGACAGTTAGACTTGCATGCTGAACAGTGACCTAGGATAAAACATACTGCTTAGTTTTGATTCTGATAGGGGTGAGGACAATCTGTGTGATAGATTGCATATTACTGTATACATACCGGGACTCATCTTGGTGTATGGGTCGAATCCTGCCTGAACTAAACCTTTCTTGTTGATATGGAGAGCTTTGCCTGACGTCTTGTGGACCAACATCAGATGGTTCCCAGTCGCAAACTTCCACTTCTCCCGTTCCCACTGGAGAAAGGAGCATTATAGTATTATGCTGGTAAAATAACTTCAATCTGGTAGTTTGTCTGTGGTTACAAATATGATTGATTCTCATTAAATTTGTATTAGCATAGTGTTTTAACTCTAGAGAAACAATAGTTCTATTGATGTTCTTCATGAATTGGGCTAGTAATATGAGCATAAAATCTATTTCACATGTACCCCTTATTGACCATGCTACCGAGTGTCCGGCATTTTTACATTGTACAGGGTTGGCAACCCCATCGCCCTTCTCTTTTTGCCAGACTTTCCGTCTGCAACGTGTGTTTTTCGGCTTCGAAAAAGTTCAAAATTTGTGACCAAAGGTAGTTGTTACGGTTGGTCCAGCTTCATGGAGGACTATTCATCCAGCTTCGTGGAGGAGCAGTTTTGGAAAGTGTCGCTCAATCGACGATTGGCTTGGCCACCCCCAGCCAACCGTGATGCCCTCCTGCCGTTCGTAGTTCACAGATTCACAAACCCGTACTGTTTTGTGGAAATTTTCTGCAAGCAAATCCAGTATACAGAGTGTAGCATGATACAAAGCTCTCGGTTCCAACCAATTCTCTGAACAAATCTGTATCATTAGTACAGAGACAAGTACTTGTATATAATATATTTAACCTGAGGAATAATTATTCACCAACATTTCAAGTATTACTTGTATACTGTTCAACAAATCATATCCAACATATAATCATAGTACTGTCATGCTGATATTGATGGAACAAAGTGGATGCTATGAAATTAGGTGAAACACCTAAACTACTGAATTTCGAGAGAACTTTCCATAATGGTCTAGATGTTTGGAGATGAGAATGACCATATAATTTCTAATTTGCAGCAAGTCGCAAAACATAGATATTGCTTTGAATTGTCGCAAAACACAGATATTCCATTGAAATTGTGAGAAAGTTACCTACATTATGGATTGAGAGGAGAACCCATTTTTTGGTCAAATATTGATTCTTAAGTGTTCCACAATTTCCTACATAACTGGAAATTGGAATGACAATTTATTTTGTTATGGTGAGTCACAAAACATATTTTCTCTTTCGAATAATTTCAGGTCAAATTGTGAATTTTGATGATTCTTCACAATAGGGTGAACAAGATGACACTGATGCAACTGGAGAAAATATGACACCAATGAGCATGCAAAATACCTTCAAACAAAGGCATCATGAACTAAGAAACAATACAACATCATGAACCATGCACAAAGTAAAACAACATTCAAAATATCATCTTCAAAATTCTTTCGAAAAAGTTGTTAGTAATACATGTATAACATACATTCCATGAGTTGAAAAATTAGACATTTCAATGGATTACCAGTGAAATGTTATTCCCATGGAATGGTGATGAGAAGTTGATGAATTATTTACTATGAGTCCAAAGTCTATTGAAATATCAGAGATACAGTAGTGGGATGTCATTGGGCAACATGCAGCTACTATGTAAACACGATATATTCTTCTGCAAAGAGGGTGTCACAGGCCATATTGCAATCTGAGGCATCACAGCCCTGAAGTGTTGGGATGCAGGCGATTGATCACATGAACAAGCCATAGTCTGCCAAATCTTCAGAATTTGCATGAAGTGACCTCAATGATAACCAGTTCCTCGGAATAAACTTTGAAATCACCTTTTAGAAGAATTGAGAATTGCAAATGATACAAAAGTGATCTACCATGACCTTGTACATGAACTTTTGAGTTTTGGTTAATTTTGGGACTGAGTGTATTCTACATCCACCCAGTTTTATCAAATCACACTTGAAAATGAAAGGGTTTCTGCAAATTATGCAATAAGCAAACAGGAACATGTGGTGACCCCCAATTTCAACCCATCTATGATTTCTCCAATTCTGAAATATGGTGCTAACTCTTAGATCAATCAGCCATTGCATTGGGAGTTATTGGCGCTATAACTAAGTTTCATGTACAACCTTAGACCAATAGAACCACCAGACACTCATATCATAAGGATTAAGAATGTGAACACCGGTACAACACAGGGAACCCCAATGAAGATAGGGCTGTGATGTCCTCTCAGAATTTGTGCAGTAATTTGATCACTATTTCCCAATAATTGTACAACTGTCCTGGTGCTGCATCACTAGTACAGATTCCATCCGTCTGGGGCAATGACAGGTTACCTTCAAAACAAGCATTTACTTCACAGCTGCACATGTACAGCACAAGACACCACAAGAATTTGTCATGCACATCACAATATTGGATGTACTTTTTTTCAGCTAACTACTCCACAAATGGCTTGTTTTTCCACATATTTGTAATTTATATAATTGATACCATCAATTTGATTATAGACTGGGGACCAGCATCCAAAAATAACACAATCAATTTAAGAAAATTCTACAACTCATTATCTAATGATCAATACTTAATGGTGGGAATCTTATAAGGTTTAGTACCAAATGCAAATGTTTGTTTTCACAGTAACTTGTCTTAAAATTAAAAATTGTCCCTGAGAAAGTTTGCATGCAAATCAAAAGAAAAATCACAAACACAAAAGGACCATTTATTACGAGCCCAATAGATTCAACGATCCATTTTTTCTGTGATCATCCACATAGAAGTTATAAAGGTTCTGTTGATGTACACTGACACTCATTGAAGACATCATCATCATTATCATGTTTTAATGTCCCGAATTATTCCACCAGTGGGTATTAATGCATCGGCTTCAGTCGCGTTTGGTTTGAGGTAACCAAATTGCCTTCAAATGCCACCAGCATTGGTCCGTGTAAGGGTGATTCAAGTAGAAGCATGCAGAATGAATTTATTAGAGGCAAGCCTATTCAGATCATTTTACATTTTGTTCTGATAAAAGCCCATTAGTTGGATTCCATTTCATATCCATGATATCAGGAAGCCAATCTAAGCTGATATAGTAATCTTGACTGTGTGATATCAGGAAACCACTCCAAGCTGATGAAGTAATCCTGACTGTGTGATATCAGGAACAACTCCAAGCTGATGAAGTAAACCTGACTGTGTGATATCAGGGGACCACTCCAAACGATATAGTAATCCTGACTGTGTGATATCAGGGGACCACTCTAAGCTGGAATAGTAATCCTGACTGTTTGATATCAGGAAACCACTCCAAGCTGATGAAGTAATCCTGACTGTGATACCAGGGAACCACTCCAACTGATATAGTGAACCTGACTGTGTGATATCAGGGGACCCCTCTAAGCTGATGTAGTAATCTTGACTGTGATATCAGGAAACCACTCCAAGCTGATGAAGCAATCTTGACTGTGTGATATCAGGAGACCACTCCAAGCTGATCAAGCAATCCTGACTGTGTGATATCAGGAAGCAACTCCAAGCCGATGAAGTAATCCTGACTGTGATATCAGGGAACCACTCCAAGCTGATGAAGTAATCCTGAATGTGATATCAGGGAACCACTCCAGCTGATGAAGTAATCCTGACTGTGTGATATCAGGAAACAACTCCAAGCTGATGAAGCAATCCTGACTATGTGATATCAGGGAGCAACTCCAAGCTAATGAAGTAATCCTGAATGTGATATCAGGAAACCACTCCAAGCTGATGAAGTAATCCTGACTGTGTGATATCAGACAGCCATTCCAAGCTGATGAAGTAATCTTGACTGTGTGTATCAGGGAACCACTCCAAGCTGATGAAGCAATCCTGACTGTGTGATATCAGACAGCAACTCCAGCCGATGAAGTAATCCTGACTGTGATATCAGGGAACCACTCCAAACTGATGTAGTGATGCTGACTGTGTGATATCAGGGAACCACTCCAAGCTGATGAAGTAATCCTGACTGTGTGATATCAGGGAACCACTCCAAGCTGATGAAGCAATCCTGACTATGTGATATCAGGAAACAACTCCAAGCTGATGAAGTAATCCTGAATGTGATATCAGGGAACCACTCCAAACTGATATAGTGATGCTAACTATGTGATATCAGGAAACAACTCCAAGCTGATGAAGTAATCCTGACTGTGTGTATCAGGGAACCACTCCAAGCTGATGAAGCAATCCTGACTGTGTGATATCAGGGAACCACTCCAACTGATATAGTGAACCTGACTGTGTGATATCAGGGGACCCCTCTAAGCTGATGTAGTAATCTTGACTGTGACATCAGGGAACCACTCCAAGCTGATGAAGCAATCTTGACTGTGTGATATCAGGAAGCCAATCTAAGCTGATATAGTAATCTTGACTGTGATATCAGGGGACCACTCCAAACTGATGTAGTGATGCTGACTGTGTGATATCAGGAAGCAACTCCAAGCAATGAAGAAACCACTCTGAGCTGATGTATAATTGATGCTGACTGTGTGATATCAGACAGCCATTCCAAGCTGATGCAGGATTCCGAACTGTGTGGTCATGGGCATATCTTCTCTTCTCCAGTGCCAGAGATTTTGTCACGAGGGAGGCAGGGACAAATGATTTTACATCCTCATCCGAAGGAATTGGAGTATACCAGCTTTCAGGCTTCTTTGAAAAAACTGCAGCAGACGAGGTGGTTGAAGCATGGACACCATTGCTACCATGACCAAATGAACCTGATAATCCTGTGTGGACAATTTTGTTTACTTTCAACACAAAAAAGCATAAGAAACACGGGACACTATCAGCATCCTTGCGAAAATAGTGAAGAGCCAGGATACAACTGATCTCTGATATGATACGCATCCATCACTACACACTGATCAACCCGACCTGAACGATGGAACATGGTTAGCCCATGTTTTTACAGCCTATGAGGTCAATGACAATGTATACAAAGGAAACCATGCAAATAGTGTCTCCTCAATATAGGCATATTCTGACAAAACTGCCCAAGAAAGAGACATTTACCCAGGAACATGACGGAGAGGCTTACCACTCTGGCTTTCAAATCAACTGCTGAAGACATGTAGCATTTAATAGAGAAAAAAAAATTTGTGAGGCAACTGAAATTTACGAACAGAGAGGGTGAGCATGCCCTAGTTTTTTGCAAGGGACCAAGATAATATAATCATCACGTTGGGGGCATGGTGATAGGGTCAGCTCAGCCCCCACACAGGATGCATGATTACCAACCACTGGTCAGTTCTAAAAATGTCATTTGAATGGCAATCAATGCTCGTTTGTGATATTTAGGGACTTTGAGATATATATATATATATAATATATATATATATATATAATATATATATATATATATATATATAATATATATATATATATATATATATAAACCCAGAGTTTCCTCCTCCAGGTGAGGTTTACCACATTTTTACATAGATTTAAATTCAACCCTCCGTGCCAGCTCCATGCCAGCTACCAATCTGTTATGATGTAGACAGATGAAACTGCAAAGTCCTTTTTGCAAATTTCATGCCTTTTTCACCGCTGATTTCGATTTAGATGTAAGCTACGTAATGTGTTTCTGGAGCCTTTTTGCCCTTGCTGGTGGTTCATTGCCCTGCTCCCCTCCCCCCGGCAGAGTAGATATGAGCTGATCGAGACTCACAGTTTACTGGTTACATCGCTGACACTGATCCCTGAGTAATAGCACCATCCTCCATGGAGACATCCAGCCACCTGAGGGAAATACATGAGAACATGGCTATCACTCTCAAGAATATATTTTCCCATCTTTATTTGCAGTGGCAATTATTCAGAGCAATTAGAAATGGGTGGACTGATATCGTCCTGAAGTGGAAGTAGGTTAGCAAAAGTGTGAATATCAAGATGGATTGGTTGACTAGACATTGTTTAGAGGATACTACAAAATTCAAAGCATGCTCAGCTGTTGTTATTTTATTTTATTACCTAGAAATTCATTTTGACTGATGCGTAACATGGGTGTGATCTACTTTTTTTTAAACAAACTCAGCATCTTCTTAATTACAAGTTTGCATTCACTTGTGTTTGTCAAAATATAAACACAGTGTATCTCTTTAATAAAAAAAAACGACATGACATGAAAAGGAACCAGAGTAATGATAATCCACATAAACCAGACTGTCCCAACTGGAAAACCTTCTCACCTCACAAGCAAAATCTATAAATATTAGTTCACCATGACTGAACAATAGTCGAAACATAATGGCCATTGGGGAGTCTTTTGTTGATAACCTACTTATTTCATAAATCAATCCATTAAATGTTGAAACCTGTCTTAGAATAGATTGAAAGGCTTGATAACATGTAAGCTAATGGATAGGAAACATGACACCAAACTAACTGCACAAAGTCATGCTCCACTAGGTAGAGTATATATGGCACCACATATGTCCCCAGTTATCAGCGACGGAGCCACTCAAATGTCATCATTACCATGGCAACTCTCAATCTCCACATAGGAAAGACACCAACTTTCAAATGAACTCGCAAATTCTGGTGACCGGTTTTGCCATAATCACCTGGTATGTGGATTCACAGAGGACATAAGCCTCACTATATTTCCTTAACTAATTTGACTGAGAGAAGAGCAGTGTAACTGGCGACCACAAGTGCAGTTCTTCTCCCTGTCAAAATTGTCAGGGCAATACAGCTGAAGAGATGACTGCAGTGAATGACTATAACAACACTGGGAATGAATATAAGATTTGCAGCATACCAAGACAACATTCACCTGAAGAAAATTGAATCCTGCTGGAATCAAACTCTAGTCCCATCACCTCCACTTTATTGGACAACCATGGTCAAAATGGTTGGAATTGGTTTGTCCCAGCGAGAGAAAAAGAAATATTGCATTGATAGCACTGTCTAGTTAAATCCTGTTGCACTTTTCATGGTTGAGCGTGATGACCTAAACGGCAGTGAGCTCATAATCCAGAGGTTGTTAGTACCTCTGAGCAGTGTAATTCAGAGGTTGTTGGTACCTCTGAGCAGCATAATCCAGAGGTTGTTAGTACGGTTGTTAGCACGGTTGTTAGTACGGATGTTAGTACTTCTGAGCAGCCATGATCCAGAGGTTGTTAGTACCTCTGAGCAGCATAATCCAGAGGTTGTTAGTACCTCTGAGCAGCACAATCCAGAGATTGTTAGTACCTCTGAGCAGTGTAATTCAGAGGTTGTTGGTACCTCTGAGCAGTGCAATCCATAGGTTGTAGTACTAGTACAGTTGTTAGTACCTCTGAGCAGTGTAATTCAGAGGTTGTTGGTACCTCTGAGCAGCATAATCCAGAGGTTGTTAGTACCTCTGAGCAGTGTAATCCAGAGGTTGTTAGTACCTCTGAGCAGTGTGATCCAGAAGTTGTTAGTACCTCTGAGCAGTGTAATCCAGAGGTTGTTAGTACCTCTGAGCAGTGTGATCCAGAGGTTGTTAGTACCTCTGAGCAGTGTGATCCAGAAGAAGTTGTTAGTACCTCTGAGCAGCACAATCCAGAGATTGTTAGTACCTCTGAGCAGCATAATCCAGAGGTTGTTAGTACCTCTGAGCAGTGTGATCCAGAAGTTGTTAGTACTTCTGAGCAGCGTGATTCAGAGGTTGTTGGTACCGTTGAGAAGCGTCTTCTGTCCCTGAGCACCCACTGGGGAGGTTTTTTTTTTCTTTCACATCGCGGTCACACAATATAGGCACTATTGCCTCATTCCTAGCTGACTATAGTAAAGTACCCAGGTTACAGACCTTTCTGGGCCTCGCACAGATATTCCTTTGCCTGGCAATTATTCCATAGAAACAGAATATGACTGCTTCATTCCAAGGTAACATACCATTGATTTACACATTTGACATGTTTCAGACAGTTTGGCCAGGTGGTCTTAACAGCTCGCTTCGCAAAAAATGGAGCGACTTTGCTCCATCATAGATTTTCAGCGAAGTAATTGGTGTTCATTAGGAGTGAAATATATGTTTTGACAGTGGTATTTTGAATGTATCTAGGTATGATTGGCTACACTACTCCTGTTGCCATGTTCATCTAGCTAGGCTGACTCTCCACAGCCATTGGATGTATCCACAATTCATAGAAATCTAGTCCAGTGGAAATCTCTATGTATTGAGAAAAAAATGAAAAAATGTAGTAGTAACGCTATTACTTTATATGATTAGGCATGCAAGCAACAGGTTATGTAATGTATGACAGCATCGTTTGAAATCTTTGCTTTGACAATGCTGAGAGAAATGCAAAAACACAAAAGCTGCATGCACAGCCATCCTCTCTGAATGAGTGGACGCTCTACGAATTCCATAACCAAATCAAATTGTTTTTTACAGATTGACCCATAATGTTTGTTCAGGCATTATAGACATGCATGTTTGCATTGGTATATGTGAATTGTTTCTGTGCAAATTTGTCAATGAAAAATCTTTCATATTATTATCAAAGTTAGGCATTACTAGAAGAGCATATCATTAAATTTCCAGATCCATTTCCATCAGTGTGTTTTCTAGCATCTCATCAAGGCATTGTTGAATTTCCAATACAATATGAGCTATTTTATCTGTAGGGCTAGGCCCTAGGGGTACCCACTGACCACTCACTGGTTCATAACACAGGCACAAGTCACACAACTGGGAACTCACAACTACTATCACTTGATTATTTTTGCAATAAATTTCATCTTCCTTATCATTACAGGTCAATTTTAACCCATAGCTGTCCCATACTTGCAGACTGAAAGGGTCTTCTCCGGATGTAACATGGATGCCAGGCCAGCTTCTGTGCATTTGTGACGATGGATCAACAGAAGCCATCTCTACTAACAGCAATTAATGATCCTGATACCATGATGCATGCCTCTCATCTCACTGCGAGCTTGGTAAGGCCCATACTGTAATATTGTTACTATACATCATGGATTTCCATTGTTGCATTCACCATTAAAACCACTCATAATGTCCATTGTGCATTCACCCATACAGACCACCTCATGAATGTCCATTGTTGTTCACTCTTAAAATACCACATCATGAATGCCCGGAAATGCCCAAGTAATGGGCAATGTGGGACCCCCAAGTTTTTTTTTACCTATTACATCCTGTCACAATGGTTCCTTTACCCCATTTTACATGGTCTACTATCCGTTTCTCTATCTCACCTGCAACCATGGCCACCTAATGGCAAATATTGACAGTTGAGACTCGGGCAGGGCTTCTACCGCACTCACGTTTCTGTCACAATTGACATCTCAAATCTTATGAGTGTGTCACCCCCCCAACCCAATGAAGCCTTTGGGACAGAATGGACTATCAATTGCCAAATCGCTGTTCAGTATATAGGGCTGCTTTGAGTTTCCAATGCTGAATTATGAATGATTCTGTCTGCTTTTGGAGGCATGTTGTGGCAGTCAAGGAGGGCGTATTAGTCATCGGTCAGGGCTTTTCCGTAGTGCTGTTGGGCAAGACATGTCTCATCAACTGCCTCACGTTACCCACTAAAAATGAGGACCCTTTGCGAGGTGACTTGGGCTGGCACCCTATTGGAATTCCCTTGGGACACGATGGATTGGCCCACTGGAACTGGTGTGTCGGGAGTGAACAAGAAAGAGATGTTACTATATTATATTACCGGTGGACAGGTCACTAATGAATCAGGTTAATATCTGTGAAGCGCTTCAAATCACGTTGAAAAAGTGACTGTATAGCAACTTGTATTATTAGGTCTTAGTCTGGTAAGACTTAGTCAAACGACTCAAAATCACCAATTATTTGGTTCATCCACTCAATAAAGATGAAGCTTGTTATCTCTGTGGCTACCACATTCTATCTATCTGTGCATTTTATTTGCCTCAGCGACATCCCAGATTAGGAGGACTTCTTGGGAACCCTCAGCAAATCTTAAGTACGGTGTTACTTGAGATCAAATTGTGCATGACACAGGCAGTAACACTGGTGTCCAAATTTAAATTTTCCTGGAAGATTACTCAGAGAAAGGTGGCCGTTTAGGCCATTGTACTGACACATTACTTTACCAGAAGGAGCAGAATAACCTGAGACCATGTTGAACAAATTGATTCTAATTCAATTTTACTCTCTCTAAGTCAGTTTCAGAGTTTGACCATGCATACAAGGAAAGCTTGGGTTATAACATGTATTAGTACTGGTTTCATTCGTCAATAGGTTTGAGTGAAATGAGGAGAGACTTTATGCTCATACTAAGTCTACGCCAGTAGTTTGATGACTGAGGAAAGTTTATGATCTAGCTAAGTCTACTCCAGTAGTTGAGTGAATGAGGAATAGACTTTACGCTCCTAGCTGAGTCTACTGCCGTAGTTGAGTGGAATGAGGAGAGTTTATGCCTCATAGCTACTTCTCACTCCAGTATTTGTGTGGAATGAAAGAAGAGAGTTCAGGCTCATACCTAAGTCCAGTCCAGTAGTTGAGGGAATGAGTAGAGAGTTTTAAGCTCGTATGCTAATGTCCACTCCATTTGAGTGTAATGAAGGAGAGAGTTTATATGCTCATAGCTTAAGTCCCACCCAGTAGTTGTGTGGAATGAGAGAGAGTTTATGCTCATAACTAAGTCTACTCCGTGTTGTGTGAATGAGGAGAGAGTTTATGCTCATAGCTAGTCTACTCCAGTAGTTGTGTGTAATGAGAGTAGTTTAATGCTCATAGCTAAGTTGACTCCAGTAGTTGTGTGGAATGAGGAGAGAGTTTATGCTCATAGCTAGTCTACTCCAGTAGAATGAGTGGATGAGGAGATAGTTAGCTCATATCTAAGTCTATCCAGCACAGATGTGGATGAGAGAGAGTTATGCTCAATAGCTAAGTCTACTTCAGTATATGGTGGGGACCCGTGGGGGGTGCCGGTGCTCCAGCACTGAGTTGCACTTGCGAAGTGTCCGTTTTGTGTGGCGTGTGTGGCGTGTGTGTGTGTGTTTTGAGTGTCCATCATATTTTCTGATGGTTTTTCGCAATATCTCCATTTTGGAATGGCTGAACCAAGTCAAATTTGCGCACACTTGATAAGTCACAAAACACATCTTTTTGCTCAGAATAAGGTGGAACTATCAAAATTGTGGAACAAACCAATTATTTTGGGGCAATTTCTCATTTTATTACGAATTTTCCACTATTTTTCAAGATATTCGCTGATTTCAATGGCGGAATGATTTCAAACTTTGTAGCACTGTAAAAATGCAACAATTAACAACGTTTTCCCATGCAATCACTGAAATTACCAAAATGTGATTTTAGGGGGGAAAAAAAAAATGGATTTTGGCCAAATTCGGGAATTTTTCGCAAATCTAGTCTTTTCAGTAAATTCAGAAATTGGGAGGACTGAATGATTCCAAATTTTAGAAACAAGGTACAGAGTATCAAAACAAAGGGTTTTCCAGCATTTCATGCTGTAATTACTGAAATTATTTTTTATAATATAATCTTTTTATTTTTTTAAATATTGTCTTTTTTTGTTTGATAAATTTTGTCCATTTGTAACGCTCGCGAAAATGCAGCAGGTAGAACAACGGATTAGTTCCACATTTGCGGGTGAGATCTGCATCTCTGGGGATTGCCCTCTTTTTTTTTTTGTACACGTGCGCAATTTTGGCTTATTTCACGTACTCACTCTGATAAGTCCATGCCCTTATGCCCTAGAAGGACTAATTTTCCCAGAACTATTGGTTTCCAAACTAACTAATTTGTTGACCCAACCTCAGGTGTTGATTAGGTTTCTGTTCAGTCTCATTTTCTGAGCAATCAGTAGGAGAGTCCAAAAGCATGCATTCATGGCAGGTTCCTTGAGCAGAACTTATGGTCTAGAGATCCTAACGGTGTGGAAATAACTGAAAAATAACCAGTACATCTACTATATATCCTATAAAGTCTTAGTCTTGCCCTCACACCGATATAACCAAATATGCCCAGTCCAGCTAACCATTGCCCCCAAAAAAAAAAAAAAAACAAACCCTTGGCAGTCTCCCAACTTAAATATATAAACTATAAATCTACATCATAGCCTCCTGCATGACATGTAGCTATATAGATAGTCAACTTGCATTAAAGGACAACTACAAGAACAACCATAAAGAGGCTAATGAAATCGCTATGGCAAACTGAATGATCATTCCAGGCCCAACCCAACAATCATATACAAGCCACAACTTTCAAAGTTTGTGCCCGTGTCTTGCGCAAGATCGAAAAGCATCCCTCATGCAGTAATGAATATTCCTACCTTTGCACACCCTTGTAACAAATGTTTGTTTTTCATTACAATTTACACCTGAATTTAACTTCAAGAAATTATTCCGTTTAAGGAATGCTAGTGGAATCGGCCGCTGTGTAATAGTTATTTTTGTCACAGAAAGACAGTAGAACTGCTGCAGAATGTTATTTATCACAATAACAATATTCCCCATGTTAGCAACAGTATGTTCACACATTATTGGGCAATGAGGATCCCCCCCTTATGCTTAACATAATGGCCAAACTTGGATGGCGCAATACCTCCACATAGGGACATCATATTGAAATGGGATTTGGACCTGTGAATGTAGCTACACTTTCCTCAAAATATTATTCCTATTGTAGATCATTCTGCAGGACTCCTCCAATCAAGAACCTCCAATCAAGAACCTCCAATCAATAGCCTCCCAAGCTTTGTCATATGGTTGTTTTATCAAATCAGACAGGCGAATAGACACTGAAAAAATTTGCTACAAATATCCACAACCATCTGAAACACTAGACTAAATTTAATCAATACCCATCTGGTCTCTGAATTACAGATGTAGCGTCGATCCTCTCATCGTTTTTCCAGGGCAGTGCTCGACGACGTGGTATGCATGGTTTAAAGGCACGATGCTGCAAGACACAGCACTGTGATGATTGGATTTTGTTGGTTAATGCAAACACAATTGGCTTCAAGTGCTTGATAGAGCATAATAGATGTTTATTGCTTTTTACAATGTGAGATAATTTCTTCTGACAACAGTTGGAAAATGCCTAGAACCCTCTGGTATTGCAATTATTCACAGGCACTTACACCCCTAGTTACTCTAGTTCATTGGGCTGTTTTCTACAACCCCGTAATGACCAAGTCGTCAAGTTATTGCAACGTATTGCCTACTTTTTTTTTATCGTTACGATTCTGGACTCATACCTGGATATTCTAAGGAACTAGCGTATAGGGCAGCGTGCCAATTAGATGCACCTAAACGTGAGTTATGGAGCGGAGTGAATAGGACAACGTTATCGCCAAAGGTAAGTAAAAAGCTCATCAAGCCCCAGAGAACTCTCATATTTATATTTTGTAACTTTATGAAGTTGTTACCAATCCAGAAAATTCACAGCACATAGGATAGATACAGGTACGCTATTCGGGGCTAAGATTTGCAGTCATCCTAATCAGAGGCAATATTTGGTTGGGTGTAATATAGGGCTTGCCGCCGTTTAACCGTGTACACGTTAACGAACGGTTGCGATTATAACGTTACAATTTTCAGGAGGTAAAAACGGAATGGAAAAATCCCGTGAGGGACTTCCCCCCACATTGTGTCACCCAATAACGAAAAAATTGTCTTGCCCCAAGGTGGTCAGTCTAAAAGAATTCCACTGACGTCCGTAATACCAGGGAACCAGGACTATTGAGTGTGCCCGTTTACAGATCGCAAGTGCATGCAGTGTCACTGATTCTACTCGGCAGGAAATAGCAATGGCAGAGCGGCGACAAAAACTTTTTTCAAACTTTTTTCAATTTACGATATTTCAGTACGTATTGAGTACGATGCGCAGTTGGCATGGTTCGACGCTACAACTGTTCTCTCTTGGAATTTGTCAATTTCTAGACAATGTAGCTCGCGTGAAAAATTATATCGCAGTTTATAAATCATTCATTTTTTAACGTAGCGGGCGGTTACAACGAAGCCATTCATGGCTATCAAGATTGCCTACTGGTACCGAGGGCGCTGGCCCAGTCTGGCACGCTAGGACCATTGCCAGTGTTGAGTGCGGCAAACAATACATGAAAAAGTGAATAGTGGTTCAAAGCTTTATAGCTTGTAGAGCGATATAAGCGGGCCATGCCAGATTGTGACTTAATGCTGTTAGCCGGGGAGGCAGCAATCTTCGGCGATCCTAAAATATCGGCCGATTGCGTGCTTTAATGGTCAGCTCATTTTTCCGCCCATAAAACAGCGCTCTGATTGGCGCCGCACCTGTCAAACCCAAAATGCACGAGGTGGGGAGCGATCGACTTGAAAACGATCTGCTTTAAGCCAAATTTGTTCTTTCGGCTCTATACAAGTTGGATTCAGCGATCGTGTACGAAGAGGCCCCGCGGTTGTGCGAGCCAGAAAGCTATTTGGGTTCAAGGCCCACTCGCTTGAGCCGTTTTCGATCCTGTCAACTCAGATTGTGCCACGAGTGACGCTGTTTTCAAGCCATGCGAAGGGTCCAATAAGTCCGTGTTGTTCGATGTCAGTCTGTCTTTGAAAATCAGGTGAGGAAGCATAGTTTCTCTTTTTTATGACAAAAGGTTGAGGTTTTTAAATGTTTTGGGAATTCTGAATTCCGCGCGTTCTACAATGGTTCCGCGATTTTTTTCCGATTTCCGCATCGCGGAAATATGGCCCTACTGAGTAGTCATTTACACGGTAGTAGGCCTACTGTTGATGTTCGCGTGAGTTTGACAAGACGAAAGTTGCGCAGAACAAAATGGGATCGTTAATACTTGTACAGGGACAGACTATGACCATATTAGTCAGATTCGCCGCATATTACACAAACAATACACAGTCGCTAAATGTGGTGTAACAACACCCACAACCCCCCCAGTTTGTGCATGATTCGCCTGTTGACCGTTGGGGATAATCGACGATGGTGTAATTCAGATTCGAATGGTCGCTATCCGTGTACACGTTAAACGTTGAGCTACACGACGTTAACGTTTCTTTATGCAAACGGAAACCGACAGCTAGGGTCATAAAGATTAAAGTTCATTCTGTCTGAAGATGAGTTGACCCGAGATGAAAGTGTACATCAAAGATCTATAATTGACCTGAGAAACTCCATAGGGAATGCCTTGGGGTAGAGAGATACGATAGGAACTTTTCAGAATAAATAAGTCGCCATATCCATCAGTAGACCTGTGCCCTAGCTTGTTCCTGTGCTTTCACACCATTAAACAGGTCACAGGTTCATCATTATAACTGTGACTTCGTATTTTTACTTTACTCTCACTATATACAAGTAATGGGTTATTCTGTTGTTATTTGTTTTCACAAATGAGAAGTTACATATCCATCAGTAGACCTGTGACCTACTTTTTCCTCTGTTAGTTCACACGTTTATAATAACAGGTCACAGGTTTAGCAGTAGAACTGTGACCTAGCATTACTGTACTTTCACCATGATAACAGTCATAGGTTTATCGTTTGATTTTGATTTGTTCTTTCACAGATAGAGTACGTTTACATATCGCTCATAGACCTGTGACCTAGTTTGTCCACTGTGCTTTCATACACATTATAACAGGTCATAGGGATATCAGTATAGAACTGTGACCTAGTCATTTACTGTACTCTCTCACCATTAAACAAGTCATTAGGTTCTTTCTGTTGTTATTGTCCTTCTTTTCACAGATAAGTAAGTTACATATCCAATCAGTAGACCTTGTGACCTCGTTTTTCCTGTTGCTTTCACACTACTATAACAGTCACAGGTTATCAGTAGAAACTGTGCCCTATCATTTACTGTACTCTCACCATTATAACAAGTCATAGGTTTATTCTGTTTTATTTGTTCTCTCACAGTATAGAGTAGTTACATATCCATCATTAAAGAACCTGTGACCTAGTTTGTTCCTGTGGCTGTCCCTATTATAGACAGGTCCGCCGTTTATCATAGAATTCTGGTGACCACTATGCAATATTACTGTACTTCCTCACTCAGTAATAACAAGTCATAGTTTAGTCTGTTGTTATTTTTTGTTTTCTCTCACGATACGGAAGCTCATATCACTCAGTAAGAGTAACTACATATTCTCAGGTAGACTGGTGCCCGTAGTTTATTCCTGTGCCTTTCACCTATTATCACGGTCACAGGTTTATCAGTAGAACGGTGACCTAGTCATTTACTGTACTTTCACCGTATAACATTGAGTCATAGGTTTATTCTGTTGTTATTTTGTTCTTGGCACGATAGAGTAAGTTACATATCCATAGTAGACCTGTGACCTATTTTGTTCCTGTGCTGTCACACTATTATAACAGGTCACAGGTTTTATCATTAGAACTGTGACCTAGTCATTTACTGTACTTTCACCATTATACAATCATATGTTTTTTATTCTGTTGTTATTTTGTTCTCCTCACAATAGAGTAGTTACATATTAATCATAAGTACCATTTACATATTAATCAGTAGAACCTGGACCTAGTTATTCCTGTGCTTTCACGCCTATATAAAAACAGGTCCGAACAGTTTTATCAGTAGAACGTGACCTACGTCATTTCCTTACTCTCACATTATAAACATTAAGTCCCATACGTTTATTATTCCTGTGGTTTTTTGTTCTTCACAGATAGAGTAAGTTTACAGATAATCAGTCGAGTAACTTACCTATTCACATTAGACCTGTGACCTAGGGTTATCCTGTGCTTTCACGCTATTATAACATGTCACAGGTTTATCAGTAGATCTGTGACCTAGTTATTTACTGTACCCTCACCATTAATAAAGTATAGGTTTATTGTTGTTATTTTGTTCTTTGCACAGATAGAGTAAGTTGCATATCGTCGTAGACTGTTGACCTAGTTTGTTCCGGTGCTTCAATGCTATTATAACGGTCACAGGTTTATCAGTAGAACCTGTTGACTAGTTTGTTCTTCTGGCTTCATGCTATTATAACAGGTTCACGGTTTATCATATGAACGCTGTACCCTAGTTTATTCCTGTGCTTTCATGCTAATTATAACAGGTCACAGGTTTACCAGTAGACCTTACCAATTTCAATTCCTGTGCTTTCATGCTATTATACCAGGTCACATGTTTTATCAGTAGACCTTCCTAGTTTGTTCTTGTTGCGTTCAGCTATTCTGAAGGTCACAGGTTTATCCGTAGAACCCTGTGACCTAGTTTGTTCTTGTGCTTCATGCTATTAAACAGTCACAGGTTATTCAGTAGACCTGTGACCTCGTTTGTTCCCTGTTCTTTCATGCTATTATAACAGGTCACCGGTTTTATCAGTAGAACCTGTACCTCGTTTCTTCCTGTGCTCTCATGCTTATTATAACTGTCACAGGTTATCATAGACCTGTGACTGAGTTTATTCCTGTGCTTTCATGCATTATAAACAGTTCACAGGTTTAAATCGTAACCTGTGACTGAGTTTATTCCCTGTCTTTCATGCTATTATAGAACAGGTCCCAGGTTTATCAGTAGACCTTGACCTAGTTTGTTCTTGTGCTTTCATGCTATTCTAACAGTCACCGGTTAAAATCATAACCTGGTGACCTATTTGTTCTTGTGCTTTCATGCTATTCTACAGGTCACAGGTTATTCAGTAGAGCCTGTGACCTAGTTTATTTCCTGTTCTTTCATGCTTATTAATAACAGGTCCCAGGTGTATCCGATACCTGTGACCTAGTTGTTTCCTGTGCTTTCATGCTATTATAACAGGTCACAGGTTTATCAGTAGACCTGTGACCTAGTTTGTTCTGTTTTTTTTTTTTTTTTTTTTCATGACTATTATACAGGTCACAGGTTTATCAGTAGACCTGTGACCTAGTTTGTTCTTGTGCTTTCATGCTATTATAACAGGTCACAGGTTTATCAGTAGACCTGTGACCTAGCTTATTCCTGTGCTTTCATGCTATTATAACAGGTCACAGGTTTATCAGTAGACCTGTGACTGAGTTTATTCCTGTGCTTTCATGCTATTATAACAGGTCACAGGTTATCAGTAGACCTGTGACTGAGTTTATTCCTGTGCTTTCATGCTATTATAACAGGTCACAGGTTTATCAGTAGACCTGTGACCTAGTTTGTTCTGGTGCTTTCATGCTATTATAACAGGTCACAGGTTTATCAGTAGACCTGTGACCTAGTTTGTTCTTGTGCTTTCATGCTATTATAACAGGTCACAGGTTATCAGTAGACCTGTGACCTAGTTTGTTCTTGTGCTTTCATGCTATTATAACAGGTCCCAGGTTTATCAGTAGACCTGTGACCTAGTTTGTTCTTGTGCTTTCATGCTATTATAACAGGTCACAGGTTTATCAGTAGACCTGTGACCTAGTTTGTTCTTGTGCTTTCATGCTATTATAACAGGTCACAGGTTATCAGTAGACCTGTGACCTAGTTTGTTCTTGTGCTTTCATGCTATTATAACAGGTCCCAGGTTTATCAGTAGACCTGTGACCTAGCTTATTCCTGTGCTTTCATGCTATTATAACAGGTCACAGGTTATCAGTAGACCTGTGACCTAGCTTATTCCTGTGCTTTCATGCTATTATAACAGGTCACAGGTTTATCAGTAGACCTGTGAACTAGTATTTACTGGGCTTCACCCATTACAAAGTCCACAGGTTATAGATAGAGCTGCCACCTATCATGTGGCTTTCAGCCTTTCACCATCATAACAAGTCATGTGTCAATCAATATAACTGGGACCCGCTACTTTGTTTCTTGTCTTTCACCATATAAACAGTCACGGAACCTGTAGTGCAACTATTTCATTCAGGCTATAAATTTTCACTGAACAATGAAACACCATTAGCCAGTTTTAGCCAATAACTGTACCAAATGACGAATTTGTTGAAAAATGATTGATATGGTAGTCTGGGTATTCAGGCCGTGATACACACAAATTAAGCACCCCCCCCCCCCCAAGAAAACACGGGGGTACATGCGATAATTATTTCTGGATAGATATCGTTTATTACTTGAGTGCAATCCAGGAGAGCTATGCACTCTAGACCCCCAGAAATATTGCAACTAGCATCTTGTAACCTAAAGAGTGGATAAATTAAATCGTCTAAAGTATTTCCACTTGACATTCAATGGGCGGTTAATAGCAGTTATACCGCAACAGTGACCAAAGTCTGATAGACTGGAGGCAAAAAGTATAAACATGAATTATAGTAATCCAGATGACAGTAATGTGCCATAAATGTCCATTATTGATACATTATATAGCAGGAAGCAGGATTCCAAAATATGGAAGACACACGTTTTGGAAACTGGTAGATTCTCTAAAGGCAGCGACAGTTGAAATGAGAAATGAGAATAATCCAAGCCAATGATGCAATGGTTGGATGAAATTTTGCTATACTGCTATCTCATAGCTCTAGAGCTTGATCTTTCGATTGATTAATGTCTGCATAGGAGGTCTATCACAATTGATTCCCACGTGATAATGGGTTTTGTCAGGTTAAGTATGATGTATTATCTTTGAAAGGTTCCGAGCATACAACCTAATGAAGAGTCTGGGCTCAGGAACCATGTGTCATAGACTGGACAGACTAGATTCTATCACACATCACTGTATGCGAGTGGTAAACTTAGCTACAGAATTGCAACTACCTTCTGCGTGCCATGGATGATATACAGGTGAAATTTTACAATAAGAGCCAAGCAAGACAGTGTCGAGCTTTAATGAGGGGGCAGGGACGAATGGGGAGGGGGGACGGAGGGGGGTAGGAGATGGAGCTTATCCTTATTGCCATTTTTTTGATATTGTTGAAAAACACATCAGCATACGTCCAGGGCCCAAATCATCAGTATAGACCTATTGTGCATATAAACTTCCACACCCATAACTGGCCTATATTCACCAATAACTCCATAACGAAGAGATCTAACTCTCCATACCAGCTCTAAATACTCGGGAACACTTGTAAACCTCATCACATTGTACATGCTTTGCCCCATTCTTGACACTGCACGATTCCTTGTATCTACTTATCCTGGGCCTGACGACCCAACCCTCAACTCTCAGAAATGACTGTATAATCTTTGACTTTAGATAAAAACAAGACTCTAGGCTGTAGACAATGTCTACAATACATCAACATGTACAATAAATATAGTTCATAATATATTAGAAGCCATACTTGGTTCCCCTTTTCTGATAGTGATACAAATTTCCTGGTTGTATTTCTGGGTTGATGAGAGGGTTGCAGTCATTAACCAGGGTCATAGCAACCCTGTCATAGTCCTGCCAATTTCCCCCAGACCTCATTTCCCAGTTGTCTGAGATGATATCAATTTCTATTATGGATGATCTATGTCCTGCTTTAATTGCTCCACACGTGTTACAGGGGTAACACGTAGGACAAAGGGCACCAGAGATTGTCTCCTTATGAGGCGTAATGTCTGAGGAGGGGTTCAAACCATGCCATGCAACCCAGTCTCATTGTTTCTTTGTTTCTAACCTTATTTTAACCTTGTATCAGGACCAATCCGGGGGGAATAATTGGCCCCATGCCAACCCAAACCCACCCCTGAGGACAATAAGGAGTTTTGGACAGCATTGTGAGAGACCTCTAACCCCATAGGTAATGGATGCCTGCAGTGAGGCTATACTCACTTATAACAGGAAAGTTAAATTCCCTTTCATCTCCCTTTGTTTCCCTGATGACACGCCACATTGTTCAAGACCACCTTTCTGGTGGGGACGAGAAAAAAAGTCCGCAGAAAATTCAGGAACCAGAAAGCCTAAAGGCATAGTGATTCCTGGACTCTTCCTGACAACCCCTAGCCAGACACAAGGACAAGTGGGAGATTGCACCAGCTCATCATGTGCCATTTAAACATTCGTCTGACAAATTTCACATCTTTCCCAAACAACCAATAGGGTTCCTATACTCTTGATAGATAGCTACACACTAATTGCAAAGATTTCAGACTTGGCCCCTGGGGGACCACCTCAAAACAATAGGGTTCATGTACTCATCATACTTCTTTCTGACCTGACCCGCCAAAATAATAGGGTTCATGTTCTCCAATCATGGGGGAACACACATACCCATAATGGCTTCATCCATTCAGTGAGGTCGAGTAATCGTGTCCACGAGCCTTAATATTGGGCAAATATTGACTTTTCCAAACAGAATTTTTTTCCATTTTCGACTAAATTCCTCCCCCTGCCTATACAAAAAACAATAGGGTTCTGTACTCCCCACAGAAAATCTACACACCAAATTCATCCCGATCAACCAACCAAATCGGGACTTACCCCAACCCGCGTTCACAAGGTTTTCAAGACTTTTTAAACCTCTTAAGACCTCAGATGACCTCTGACCTACCCCAAAATGAATAGGTTCATGTTACCATCATTGGGGAACACACACACCAATTATGAGCTTCACCCATCCAGGTGGGGTCATGTTAGCGTGTTCACAAGCCAAATGGGCTAGAATATTGACTTTTCACAAATTTTCTTTTTTTCACAAAAATTCACCCCCGCCCTATAACAGAAACAATAGGGTTCCTGTACTCCCCATAAAAAGCTACACACAAAATTTTAACCTGATCAGACCAACCATTCTGGAACTTTATCGTGTTCACAATTAACACATTTCAGACATTTTAACTACCTCTATGACCTGTCAGCATGACCCTGACACACTGACCCCAAAACAATAGGGTCCATGTACTTCATTCGATGGGGAACAAACCTACCCAGTATGAGCTTCATCATTCCAGGTGGGGTGGAGTTTCTCGTGTTCACAAGCGGAAATGCTAACACATTGGATTTCCCAAATTTTTCTATTTTTTCCCCAAATTCCCCCCGACCTATACCAGAAACAATAAGGGTTTCTGTACTCCCCATAAGGGAAGCTACACACCTAAATTTGAACCGATCAGACCACCATTCTGGACTTATCATGTTCCAAAGGTTTCCAGAACATTTGACCTCTTAAGACCTCAGATGACCTCGACCTGACCCCAAAACAATAGGGTTCAGTACTCACATGGGGAACACAAATACAAAGTAAGCTTCATCCATACAGGCTGGGGCGAGTTATCGTGGTTCACAAGGCAAAAAAAAAAAAAAAATGGGCTTCTCTTACTAAATATTGACTTTTCCAAAATTTTCTATTTTTTTCACAAAATTCATCCCCGACATATACAAAGAAGAAAACAAGAGGGTTCTGTACTCCCCATAAGTGAAAAGCTAAACACCAAATTTGAACCTGATCGCCACCATTTCTGGACTTCTCGGGGTGTCACCAAGGGTTTTTTCAGACATTTACCTCTGGTAGTAACTTTAGATGAACTCTGACCTGACCCCAAAAACAATAGGGTTCATGTACTCATCATGGGGAAAACCACACATACCCCAACGTATGGTCCCAATCCATCCACGTGGGGATGAGTTATCGTTTTCACAAGCAAAATTGGGTAAATTATCAAAATTTTCACAAATTTCCTATTGTTGACCAGATTCACCCAAACCTATACCAGAAACAATGGGTTCCGTACTCCTCAGAAGGAAAGCTACACACCAAATTTGAACCCGATCGACCAACCATTCTGGACTTATCATTTTCACAAGGTGGGTTTTTTCAGACTTTGAACATTTGGTGACCTCCGACCTGACCCCAAAACAATAGGGTTTATTTACAGTTTTTTAAGTACTCATCATGAGGAACACACATACCAAAGATGAGCTTCTCCATCCAGGGGGGGTAGAGGTTATTGTGTGTTCACAAGCCCAAAATTAGACAATTATGACTGTCACAAATGTCTATTTTTGACCAGAATTCACCCCCAACCTATACCAGAACAATGGGGTTCCTGTACTCCTCATAAGAAAAGCACACACAAAATTTGAACCGATCAGACAACCATTCTGACTATCATGTTCACAAGGTTTTCAGGACTTTGAACTCTGGGACCTACAACCGGACCCCAAAAACAATAGGGTCCATGTACTCATCATTGGGAACAACATTAAACCAAGTAGTGTGAGCTTTCACCCATCCAAGGTGGGGTGAGAGTGATAGTGGTTCCAAGCCAAAATGGGCCAAAAAATTGACTTTTCACAAGAAAATTCAGGAAAATTCACCCCCGACCTTATACCAGAAACAATAGGGTTCCTGTACTCCCAAGAAAAGACTGACACACCAAATTGAAATGGATAGGACTAACATGATCAGACTAATCTTCTGGACCCGAGTGAGTCGCTGGGTCGAGTTATCGTGTTTCACAAGCCAGCGTTACATACACACATCTACCTACAAACACACACACTGGCATGGACTGCCATTATAGTCGGATTCCTCTGAACTTCATCAAGGAATCAGAGAAAAAAAAGGAAAACATCAAAACAACCTGGAGGGATAACATTAAGACTGAATCGTGAATCGAAATAGAAGTATCTGCATATAACAGGTGGTGGCCACGGTTTTAGCCACAAGAGGAGTTAATAGGGGGGTTAGATTGTGGTCTCTCAAACCAAAACCAACAATTCTTGACAATTCACGTTCACACAAAAATGGCTGTCCGTCAGTCAGGAGGTATGCATAATGCCACAGCTTCGGTATACTTTTTATTATAATTTTATGAGGGTCGGTGCCTATAGCCCTAGTAATGACTGCATGATTTGGCCACATCCTAGGTTTCCATAGCAGCGGCTTATCGGTCAAGTACTGCATTAATTGCCACCACATCAGATTGACTAGAGCATCTATGGTCAAGTATGCATAGCACTACATCTTAGATTCAACTAGGGAGCACCGTTGGTCATGCAAGTACTGGATAATGTGTCACACCACAGGTTTAACTAGCAGCACTTATGGTCTAAGTACTACTAAGTACCAACATCTTAGGTTAACTAGCAGCATCCTATGGTCAAGTACTGACCATAACACTAATCTTAGATTAACTTACCAGCGCCTTGGTATGACTGGGACACGCTACACCCAGGTTTCACTAGCAGTATCTATGGTCAAGTACTGTATAATGCCACATCTAAGGTTTAATTAGCAGGTGATGGGGAGCAAGGCTAAGTAGAATTTGTTGGGGGTTGGCTGTCAGTTATGCTCACCTGGTTCATCTGAATCGTGACCAATCAGAATCCTTTCAGACCACCAAGGCTCACTGCCTCCAGGGTAAAGACATCAGTCTAAAATGATAAGGATATTGCATTGCAGGTTCCTTGCCTAATTTTACTCTCTTCAATACACACACACAGTACGTTGAATACACTGTTTCGAAATGTTTGATGTTTATATTGATCATGCAACCTCTAGCCAACTCACTCAAGAAAAAACCATACCGAAAGAAGCCTTTGCCATAATCCAGTTTTTATAGCGGTGTTTGGCCATTGTTAGCCTCATATCAGCTTCATTCTCTTATTTGTGCAAGATGACGAAATAACTAGTGTACAGTGGGCATTGCACAATCAAACATTTTTCCATCCATAAAATTATGGGACACGCTATGTCTGAAGGAAAATAACTTTGTATATCTGACCTGGAAGTGTGTTGCATTTCCAACCTAGTTCGGCACTCGTTGAATGAGCATTTCTTTTTTATCTAGGATTTGGAGGATTCAGATTTTTCAAAACTTATGTGGCGGTTCTAAGAGCCGCAATATGCTCGCACAGGGCTACACCAGCCTTTGGTTCATTTTAGGCTTTAGCTGCATCATTTTCGGATAAATTTCTCATTTTCAATTTTGTGAGGGGTTACAAAAGAGTCCCAAGTTTCCTGTAAAAAATAAGGACCAAATCCAAGGCAATTTTCCCACCAATTTATTCAGGGCTGCGTACATCCAGATATCAACGCCCAAGTGCTACTGGTGAATGACATCTACGTTACCTAAATTTTTACAATGAGCAAATCTCATTTTGGGGGGGATTTGTGATACAAACCCCTGCATTGATATGTTTTCTATCAACAACGTACCCTTGGCACGTTCCCCCACTTCAGTTCTGATGGACAGAATTATGTTATGTGAAGGGTTCAGATATGAAGGCTAAAGATTATCCTAAAATCCACCCCTTGCCTGTATAATCATGTTGACCATGAAACACACAGACTTTTACTTTTTTACACTCTAAGGACACTACATAAAATAGTGTTGTTCATTCTTATCTGAACGTTTAACCATCCATCAAGCTTTCCTACAAGCCAGAAACCAAAATACTGATTGCCCACATCTGTCTACAGACTAATTGTTATGTATATTTATTGTTATTCATCACAGCCTTCCCATATCGTTCTATTTGGATCATTTACAAACTATGCATGTACGCCGACTTAATTTTGCGCATCCATCCCTTTTCATTTAATACTCCATCAAAGAGAGAGATGTGCCGTGACCCTTGACCTTAGGCTAATCCAAAAACTTTGAGTCACAACCAATCAGGGGGAGGTTTTTATTATGAGTATCTCCTCCTGATCCTATAATGAAGCAGTATATTTGAGAAGGTTTCACAATCAATTGAAGGTGATTCATTTCTAAGGGATCAATGGGAAAATAGCTCTGTTGCTATAAATGACTATATAATCAGAACACATATCGAGATCATACCTCATCCTTTTCGCTAGTCCCAAGGAACTGTGCAAATTATGCAAACACATAAACGAGGGTGATTTTGTAGGGCACATGCTAGGTAATTTAGAAAAAAAATTAGTACCTGTGCATAATATGAATAAGATCCAAGTAATAATATGATCAAGTACAATGTAATAATGAACAGTAATTAAAGCAGAAACGCATCACACCTTAACACACACACCACCATAGCATAAATATAGGGCTCGATATTTTTATTTTATTTGTCTGATTGTTGGGGAGACGAAAATCAGTTTAACAACAAGTTCGCCAATGGCACAGTGGCTCATCTATCGATTCATTGCCGTCAATGTAATTGGTTACTGTCAGCTGTATGACTATACACACAGCAGTATAGGAGGCTGGGGTAGGAGAATGAATGTCAGGGTGTGTATTAGCTTGTATGACTATACACACAGCAGTATAGGAGGCTGGGGCAGGGGAATTCATTGTAAGGGTGTATATCAGCTTGTATGACTATACACACAGCAGTATAGGAGGCTGGGGTAGGAGAATGAATGTCAGGGTGTGTATTAGCTTGTATGACTATACACCAGCAGTATAGGAGGCTGGGGTAGGAGAATGAATGTCAGGTGTGTATTAGCTTGTATGACTATACACACAGCAGTTATAGGAGGCTGGGGCAGGGGAATAAATGTCAGGGTGTGTATTAGCTTGTATGACTCTACACACAGCAGTATAGGAGGCTGGGGCAGGGGAATGAATGTTAGGGTGTATATCAGCTTGTATGACTATACAAACAGCAGTATAGGAGGCTGATGTGGCAGGGGAATAAATGTCAGGGTGTGTATTAGCTTGTATGACTATACACACAGCAGTATAGGAGGCTGGGGTAGGAGAATGAATGTCAGGGTGTGTATTAGCTGTATGACTATACACACAGCGTATAGGAGGCTGGGGTAGGAGAATGAATGTCAGGGTGTGTATTAGCTTGTATGACTATACACACAGCAGCATAGGAGGCTGGGGTAGGAGAATGAATGTCAGGGTGTGTATTAGCTTGTATGACTAATACAAACAGCAGTATAGGAGCTGGGGTAGGAGAATAAATGTCAGGGTGTGTATTAGCTTGTATGACTATACACACAGCAGTATAGGAGGCTGGGGTAGGAGAATGAATGTCAGGGTGTGTATTAGCTTGTATGACTATACACACAGCAGTATAGGAGGCTGGGGTAGGAGAATGAATGTCAGGGTGTGTATTAGCTTGTATGACTATACACACAGCAGCATAGGAGGCTGGGGTAGGAGAATGAATGTCAGGGTGTGTATTAGCTTGTATGACTATACACACAGCAGTATAGGAGGCTGGGGTAGGAGAATGAATGTCAGGGTGTGTATTAGCTTGTATGACTATACACACAGCAGTATAGGAGGCTGGGGTAGGAGAATGAATGTCAGGGTGTGTATTAGCTTGTATGACTATACACACAGCAGTATAGGGGCTGGGCAGGGAATGAATGTCAGGGTGTGTATTAGCTTGCATGACTATACATACAGCTCGAGATATGACCAATCAATGCATTTTTCGTTTAGAAATCCAATCTTTACTTTTTACAAATTGATTGTTTGCAATGATTTGTAACAGCAAATGTTGTAATACCAGTGATTGCCTTTTCAAATCATATCTAGCACTGTTTTGCTTATCTTTTTTCTAGCCTCAAGTGTCGTTTTTTTTTGTCACCCCATCTCTATCCACTGGTCACGATAGGGAGGGAAAGGGAGTTCTGTGCCTGTTTGAAAATTAACTAAGAGGACAAATATACTCCATATTAACACAGGTGTTATCTAGCAACATCCCCCATTCAAACTATTCCCGATACAATAATCATCTATTACTAACTTTTTCCAGGCTGTGTTGGGCAGTAATCACTGATATATACCCTTGACCACCCCTGGGTACTCCAACTTGAGCTGCAATAGGACGATCGGGGAAATAATGAACCATTTAGATAACCTCAATGTTCACTGATTAGGGGTCGTATGTACTTTTTTGCACTCTGAAACACCAAGTTTGTTACATGTTACGTGATTTCGCGTGACTCACTATTTGAAAAGTTGTGTATTCGTTAATAGCATGTTCTGGCTGCTGCAGTTACTCTGCTCTGAGTGACTTTCTGGGGTTGCACACACACACACACACACACACACACACACACACACACACACCACACACACACCCCCCACACATGATACTTGTCTATGGTGGGAAACGAGTAGTTTGTTTTTTTAAAAAACAAAACCCCCCAAACGAGAAACATACTTTTTCCATATCCAAGTGCGTTCCCTCTGAATAAGCCAGGCGATACGACTCTTTACTGCCACCGAGGTAATGCCTATCCTGAAAGGTAACCAACCGCAGAAACGAGGTTCGGTAAAATTTAATTAATAACAAACTTACACACGTGTGTAAGCGTGGTAAGACTTTCTACTATTCTAATTTCTACACCGCATAACCGAGGAAGTTGCTCAATTGATTCAACCACACATTTCCCCAGAGGGGACGTGCAGAGAGGCACCCTCAATGCCTAATTCTAAACGAGGTATTCTCGTTTGTCGGTGTTACCGTCGATTGACAGGTGTAAAACCTTATGTGTTACCTCGGTTTCCACCATATACAAACGCACACACACACACACACACACCACACACACACTCGATTGGGGATGCACCCATTGACATCTTCACCCATTGAATCATTCTCTGATGCTCAATAACCTAGGCTCTGTGTTGTAACATCAAACGAGTATTTCGTGCCGAACAAATGTTTATATCATCGTTCGTTATTGGGCTCATCTTTTTCTTCTCCATTATTTCATACTCCAAATGCCATATTCTGGTTCATACTCCGCCTATTGTTCTTTATATCTCGCTGTTTTCCATTATGTATTCTTTTGGCAGAGCCTCTTATTTTCCATCCATTCATATTTTCCTTTGTAATTCATGTGCATCGCTGAATAAGTCTGTCTGTCTATCTATCTATCCATCTATCCATCCATCCATCCATCCATCCATCTATCTCTCTATCTATCTGTTCTTTTCTTGACAAGCTCTGTTGTCAGGCTGTTTAATAAGCAGCTCGTTAGATCTCACTTGGAGTATCATGCACTGTGGAATTCTCATTTTCCTAAGATAATGTTCTGATAATTGAGTATGTCCAAAGAAGGGCTACCGGATTGATGTACTGTCTGCGTGATTTGCCATAGGAGGAAAGATTAAAGCATATTGTTCTAACTTCAAGAAGCTAAGGTGAATTCCGGGTGATTTGATTGAGGTTTTCAAGATTTTCAATAGCTTTGATAGTCCTTCGTTCAACTACTTCTTTGAATTTTCTCACGTTACTAATAGAGGCAATCGTCTCAAGCTTTGTGGTAAACATTTGTTTAGCATCCAAAGTATTTCTCTCCACAAAGAGTGATTGCATGAGTAAGAATACCTCTCTCTGCAGATTTGTTTGATCCTAAGAGTGTTGATGCTTGCAAGAAGTCTTGATTTGTGGTTCCAGGAACATGGGCGAATTCCAATCCCTCTTATTCTTCGGTTGTTTTGTCGTGCCAGTCGTACGTGAAAGTCAACTCCCTCCTGACCCTTTCAATACCCCCCCCCCCCAAAAAAAAAGAAGGGGGAGACAAATTCATGCCTGTATCCAGCCTCATTACAAAATACCCCCTTGATTAGTTGATGTGTCATTTGTTATTCGGAGACAATCCATCCAACAAGACCATTAAAAAACGATTGGTGTCCAAGACCTGATTTTTGTCAGCGCAATTTCCATTCCACCCCGATTAATTAATTCTGCATTGTGCATGAATCTCTTTCTTATTCCCAATCCATCAAAGGGAGAGCAATCCTTCCGTAATCAGAAACTTCAAGCTATTAAAGACATTGCCAACCAGAGGGAGTTATTCATGATGCAGGTTTTGGGAGCAAGACGGCACTTGTGAGGAAAAGAATAAGAAAATGGACATAAATAGAACGTCAATGAGAACTGATGGTCATGACTCCCACACAACAGTTTAAATGTATATAAGGTTTTCTGATCAATCAAGGGTGACCACTGGCCTTTGGATTCGCCCTGAGGTAGTTTCATATGCAGTCCCCCAGTATGTATATTCATATATATATATATATATATATATATATATATCTATTGGATGCATGTGGAAGAAACCTATTGTTTTTGGTGTTAGTCAAGATCACCAATGTCATGCGAGAAATTCCTTATCAGCAGCTGGGTATGCATTAGGATACTCACCTGGCCTTTCTGGAATGCTTTAATTTGATCGGACCTGTGGAGCAGTCGTGGCCCGCTGTCCCCCCTGTCTCCGATCAGGGTAATGTAGACCTTACCATCCAGGCCAGCCCCCCCAAAACCCCAGTAACTCCAGTAGTGGGACCAGCACCTGGTAGCTGATCGCTGCTGTAAAGGAACAAAATGTACAAGTAAATGAATAGTGGCAAAATGCATTGAGTACCATGCCATACCAGATTACAGAGTCGTGTCTACACACATTAATGCCAGTAGGTTCTTTTCTTTAGCCGTTTATTACAGCAGGGATAATCATCTCCTAGCCCGATCATGGGTATATATGGGCAATGCTGTGTGCAAAGACCGATGTCATGTTGACTTTCCATACTTTGTCCTTCATGCAAACTTTATTATGTGCCAGTGATATATTCATGAATATTCATGTTCGCTCAGCGCAGCGTGTACGTGCGGTTTGAAACTAGTATATCACAAATTTGGCAGCGGCCAATTTAGGTAATTGTTTACTGCGAAGAATGGTAATTTCCTGGTGCCGGCCCTTTTAATATCACTGTTTCTCACAGGAGGTAGAAAACAAGGCGCAGGAGAATATTTTGTACTTTATCCTCTGCCTTTGAAGCCCTATAATTGTGACGTTGGGGGTATATTCGTATAGTATGGGTAACTCTGTGGAAAAGGAAGAGTTTATCGCTTTTGGTAGTCTACTGATGGAGCCAGGAGCCGTTGCGAATGACCCCAGTTCATTATGGTACCACAGATGAACGCCATCTTTGATGGTAAGAAGGATTCATGCATTGATGCCTTCATCGGGGATTGTGTATATGGTACCTGCGTGAGGTCAAGTGGATTTGAGTAATGGCATTTTTTGATAGCCGCTCGATTTAGGTAATTGTAGGATGTGTATCAGGGTATTTTGTGGGTAGGTTATCAAGTGCAATGAAATTGATATGTAGAGGGTAGATTGTGGTATTTTGCTTTAATATCATCTGGCTATATGGCAGCAACACGTAGTCGTGGCCTGTGTTGTTGAATGAATCGTTGGATTAGGGTATTTCAGTATTTCCGCAGATTTAGATTTGCCCTTTATATTATTATATTGCGTAGATAGTCTACTGCAAGCCTTAGTGAAGATTATTGGAAAAGCATAGCTCCATGGAGGCCAGAATTATACGAAAATTGTTGGTAAACGTGAACTTGGTATGGTGAACACCCAAAATTAAATCCCTGCAACACTGTAAGTGTTCGGGGATTTATGGTTTTGGCCTGTGGCCCGCGTCTCCGCCGCGCCGCCGGAAACTTAGGCGTTAGCGTCTCATTCTTTAACAAGTTCATCCGATGACTCAAAATTGGTACACCGTCTGTATGAGTAAAATCTAGGATAAATTCGAAAATGGGCTATATCGTAATTCTGCCCCTATTTTTGCAGGTTTTCCGCGAATTTCAAGTTAGTGCAATTTGACCGAAACGTGGTGGTGGTGGGTAGTTGTTGGAGCCGAAAAACATGGCGACAATTTCAAGGTATCCGAGATCAAGTTTGCATTTCTTGGCCCGTAGCCTAAGTATGCATAAGGTATGTGATATTTCAAAACTTCATTGGATTTCAGGAAACTGGGATAGGGCCAACTATCAGGCCGATGAATTTCCTAATGTGGACGAGGTCACTGGAGGCCATCTTGCATGGATAATTTGCCCCATAATAGTTGGCCACTGAGCAATAGGCAAATTTATAACCAACTTTGTTGGCTTTCACGAAACTTGGTGGTAGGGACTTCTAACAGTCCGATGTAATTTATTAATCTGCGTTGAAATCATGAGGTCTTAGTGTGTTCAATTTACTATGCGTTAGCATAGTAGAAAATTAATGCAATTATTTTTCTCACACTTTAGGGATTTTGACGAAAACTTGTGAATAGGACATACTACCAGTCTGAGAAAGTTATTCAATAGCATCAAGTTCACCGAGGGTCAAATTTGTGGGGACGAATTTGCATTATTAGTTATCCTGATCAGTCAAAATGATGGTTTAATAGCTTTGCGCCAATACCTGGGACATATTCATTGGAAGGCAATATCTTCTGAGAGTGGATGCATTAACATGTGAGGGTAACAATTTTTATAAAGTCCGCCATGTCATTGAAGGTCATTAAAGGGCACTTAGGGGCTCAAAAAACTGATTTTAGCTCAAAAAAACTACAAATACTTGTTGCAATAGCACTGGGTGTGCTCATCAGAATGCAGAATGCTCCTAGGAGTGGATGTATCACATGGAGAGTAACATTCGCATAGAAAAACTGTTCATATCAAGGAAGGTCATTCGAGGTCACGTAGGAGTCAAAATGTTTTCGGGCTATAATCGGAGAATTGTAATATCGCGAAGGCTGGATGGTTCACCATTGGTCCACCATTTTCAGAACAAGGCGATCGCCCAGGTCTCGCCTGGTTGCGCGATCAGTGATTTCTTCTGTTAGTCACCATGCAAATAATTGCAAGGCATTCCATATGTTGATTTTATCCAATACCTCTTGAATATTTCAACATTCCTTGCCATCATTGGGACGAACCCAACCTACTGTCCCTCCCATTATAAAACCCAATATACTGAGTTAATATTCCCTTAGATACTGTATTGTCCAAACATGTAAATGGACCCTAAATCTAATAAAGTTATCCTATATATCATCAAAGAGTATGACCTTTATACATCTACTTCCATCAACTCCCCAGGGAGTTCACACCCTCCCTCTCACCTCCCCTGGCTGAGTGGAATAAGCCATCTTTTCTAATTAGGCTTCCCTGGCAGGAGTCATGCAGGCCCTACTGGCTGAAGCTTGAATATAAAGTGATAACAGGGAGTGACCCTCCTTCCCCCCCATCTCACACACAGAGCTACTGCAGGTGACAACTGACACATTATTCTGAATAGGTGCCTTGGCGTAAGTAAAAAAAAAATGACTGAGTGTTTACACTTTATATGGTCAGTGTAGGGGGCCCAGACGAGGTTATGACAGGCTGATGTGAACTCAAGGTAAAAAGGCAGGTTTTGACACTGGATGGGAAATCTCTGTCTGTCACAGAGGGAATATATTAGGATGAATGGAAATAACATGCCCGAGGGGTTGAAATGAGTAAAACATTTTGTTATGATAGCATGCTATATAATAGTGATTCAGGCATCATGCTGGGCACGCTAGGGTGCCACAAGACTAAACCATTCTTAAAAAGGTAGAGTACAGTCTCTGGAGTTGTTGCAGCAAATGTTATGATGACAGTTTTTGGTCCTAAGAGACCTTGAACGACCTTGATGACATAACAGATTTTATGAAAAAATGTTACCCTGATCATATCAGCATGTCCCGAAATTTCAGTTATATAACACACAGTCACTAAAATTGATTGCAGAAAATGTTAATCTTTGGCAGTTTCTTGACCTCCAATTGGACCTTTGTGACATGACGGTTTTTATGAAAAAGCTTGCCTCAATGTGATGCACCAAGCCCCAAAAAGCTTATTGTCATCAGGTACGCACCCACTGCTATTGCCAAAAGGTAATAAAATCAACCTTCAGCCCCTTGTAACTTTAAGACCAGGTGTCAGATTGAAGCGGGGTTTGTTTCATCTATGTAGCAGATATAGAACATCACATATCAAAAATCGACAGTTTTTATTCTGTTGGCCTAACTCCTAAAATAAGCACATCTTCTTAAAACTTTGACCTTTGACCTTGTCTATAGATGTCGATTGATTACGGAACCAAATACATGACAAATCTCTACGAGCACCTAGCTGCAGTCATTTCCAATTGTTACTGTCAATTTAACAAAATTCAAAATTATTGTGTAATTTATGCAATAGTCACATAAATGACCTTAATTGACCTTTACACTGTTGTAAATTTAAATTGTTCGGGATAAAGGTGTCCATCTCCACCATAGTTTCATGGGATTCACAATGAACACGCCTAATGTTATGCGAAAAGATATTAAATTAAACTTTGACCTTGTAAACTGCCAAAGTATGCGTCCGATCGAAAGCGGGAGTTGGTTTTCCTCCATGAAGCACACAAAGGGTCTATCACATATCCAAAAAAACCAGTTTCTATTTTTTTGCCGTAACTCCTTAAATAAGCACATGTTTCAAGACTCAACTTTAACACATGGACCCCCGACAGAGGCAAATTGAGGTCAGAGGTCACACACATGCAGGTCAACAATATATGACAATAGTGAACCTTCCAGCCGTCAAAATATTAATTCTCCGATTATGGCCAGAGGAAAACAGTTTTTACCCCTTAAGTGACTGAATGACCTTTAAGACATGGCAGTTCTATGAAAATTGTAACTTCCATGTGAACATCCACTCCTAGGAGCATTTTCATTCTGATGAAAAAATCACATTTCATAAAACGTCATATCATTAAGGCATTCGAGGTCACTTAGGGGTCAAAAACAGTTTTTTGGTATAATGGAGAATGAATATTCTGCGAGGCTGGATGGTTCACTCATTGTGATATATAATTGTTGACCTGCATGTGTGTGAGCTCTGACTGAATTTTGACCTCGGTCGGGTGGTCCTGTGGTTAAAGGCGCCATCTTGAATAAATGTGCTTATTTAAGGATGCACCCATTACCTGTACAAGATTGTCGCCTTCACAAGTCTATAATGTCTTCTTTTACGAATATTGTCCGGTTTCATGTTCACCAAATTTCTTGAATGAAAGAGATGCGGGGATATATACGTTGGCTGTTTACCCGCCCGCATTTTCTAGTGTGGTATAGGATGGGTGAGCTATCATTACTGTAACCCAGGGAAGGAGACTGCTGTTCAGGCCGCACTGCTCCGCTGTTGAATTCACAGGCAGGTGGGCTCGGGTTGAGGGTCGGAATCACTAGCCCCCTGTAGCCATGCGCTAGTCTCTAAACTCCCTTGCCTTCTTATATATGGGCATCTATAGACACTGAATTCGGAGAGGGCTGCAGTTACCCACGCCCCCGAACCCGAAAGGTCCAACCTTTTGTGTTAGCCATAGTACTGAGACAATAGGTAAAGAGGACTCACCAGGCTGTCACTTTTGGTTTCCTCCACGACAGAAAGCTCGCGGCAAAGTCCCCATCGTCCTCATCCCGCGACATCCACCGATCGCAGATGAAGACAGTCCTCACCAGTTGCTGTCCCTTCAATACGTACCTGTAACATAACACCAGATGCAAAAAAAAAAGATTTAATTTGAAACAGTTATGATATTCTTCCCAGCATTCTTGTGAGGTTATGGCCAACGGTGCGGGCCCTTAAAATACTCAATAACCCAGGTCATAATGAAATTATAAAACAGGGGCTATTTTTGGAGGGGGCAATTAGCACCTGGGGTTTTATTGGTCACAATCAGGTATGCCTAATATTAAATAAAGCAGCAAGCAATATTCAATGTTTTGTTGGGCCGGACTGGACACTTGTGCATGGAGAAGGCATGGTGGGCTTTTTAGGTTTTATGGCCTCTGGGCTAGATATCTCATTTGAAGCCCTGGTCCTCCTCAATGCAAAAGTCAAGAAAGTGATCAGAGCCCTGGGTCCTACCAAAATAACCACTGGTCCCATGCCAGATTCCAGGAATCAGGGCTTTCTTTGGGAACGTAAACCTGGAGGCTGAGACCTTATTTTGATCCTATGTAATAGGCGCAACTCAAGGAACATTATGATGTACCACTAAGAAATTGTAAGGCTTCTGTAGTCCTGAGGGATGCATTTTTGCACATGGATAGCTCAGAGTCTTATTAAATGGGTGTATGAACTTGACCTACGAGTGGTCCAAGAGGGACCAAGAGGTCAATAAAGTATGAGTCAGCTCTTTTTCTTGGCTTGGTCAACGTGATCCAAGAATTGAGTATCAGGACGAACCGGAAAGCCAAAAGGCTCAGTGATTTATACTTGACTTGACCCCAAATTGATCAAGCAAGCAAGATTCATGAACTTTTATTCAGACCTGACCAAAACACAATAGAGTTCATACTTCATTCAGTAAACCCACGTACAAAGTGGGAGCTCCATCCACCCTAGTTGCTTGGTGGGGTCAATTATCGTGTTCACAAGACAAAATTGCCAGAAGATCTATTCTGTAGGAAGGGAAGCATTACGCAAATTTTGGCAGGTTTTTTACAAATAGTTCATTATGCCCATTTAATGATCTTTGCAGAAACTCTGAAACCCCATAGGGCAACGGGTTCATGAAAACAATGACCAAGTATGATGAATCCAACCTTATCCAACCTCATCTGTGGGAAGGATGAAGGCATTTTGAATTTTCCCACAATAATCACATTTGTGTCCACAGTAGTTTGGGTCCATCCGTCAAGAAACAAGAACTTGAGAGTCCAAGAGGCAAAATTCACAGATGGATGGGACGACCGGATGGATGGACAGACCGGGAGGATGGGACAGACCGGGGGATGGACAGAAGAGACAGATGAATAGATCCGTTCGTAATATCACCCACTCTCCCAAAGGCGGTCAGCACTTCACCCCTGAGCATACACAGTGAAGTGGAACAAAAATCAGAGTTCTCCTTCCGCTAAATTGCTGAAACAGCACATCAGATGGTTGCAATCAAGCTCTGCAAGTGTCATTCCCAACGATCTGGGATAGGCCTAAAATTCTTGAGAGCGTATGCTTCACTTTGATATGCTACTATGTCCCCGTCAAGTTGTAAACCAACAAAATGAGTTATGTATAGTTGGTTGGAGATCCCTAGCTGAAATAATCATCCACAGAATATGTAAGCCATAGATGATGTGTTGTAAATTAGAGAGTTTGCCATAGTGCCGAGCAACAAATATAACAGATATTCGCAATTACACTCTGGGGGTTTTGTGTCATATCTAACGGTAGGAGGTATGAAAAGCTGAACCTTTCTGCTATGCACTTATGGGCTACTCCACTCTGATAGTCAATTTTCTGCCACCCACCTCCCCCGCCTTTTGTCAAAAAAGATTGGCGCTCCTATCACATTCCATGCCCATCCTAGCCTAGTACAATGCACCTGGTTATTGAATTAACTTTTTAAACAACCAACCTGCTCAAACAAGGAGAATAGTAATAATATCAAGTGTTCCCACCCCCCCCCTCCAGCCAAGACATCCTGGCTACACCATGAACGGGCGGGTTTAGATGAATGCCTGCTCCGGTCCTGTTTTAGGTGATTCAATGGTTTCTGAAAACAAACAGCTGCGAGAAAGCTTGGTAGATTATATATAGTCTCAAAGTTACATAAAGCTCTGAAATCGCTAGATCTGAGGATTAGAATGAACCAATCGTGACAGGACTTGCTTTATGCAATGCATTGGAAGGGAGAAAAATTCAACCAGGTGTGTACATGTGCAGCCCAATCAATCATTCAACGAGGGCATGACCAATTCCAAAAATGACAAATAAGGCAGGACGAGTGAGAAATGACAGTTGAATACGGCTGGATAATTCCATTTTAATAATTAATGGTACTCAAGTTTTAGCGATCACCTCATTGAGAATGACAGAAATGGAGAGAAAAGTACACCACAATCATGTGCGAGCAAAAGCCTACTGAAACAGAGAAGGTACCCATCATTATTTACTCGTGAATGCCAACACAAACGACTGGATCATGTTTACCGTTTAAGTCTGCAAAACAACATGGTCAAACTGCATCACAAGAGACCTAGCTCTTCAATTTTGTCCAAGCCTCAATCTGATGCGCCCTCATCAATGGCAACTGCAATCTGCGGTCATTGCCAGGGGAGGCTTTTAAATATAGCTCCAAAAGAGAGTATAAGGTTAAATAAATCCCCACATACGAAACTGGCCTTGTTGCGTACCTAGCGAGACTAGTGATCGACTAACTTGTACTGAAACCATTATATGAAGATCAGTTAAATCTTTTGATCGCTTGGGGATACATCTTATTTTTTCATCGTCCCCTCCTATACATGATCCACAGTTCTCAACTGCGAGGGATATACCATTCCCCCTCTTTCAGTTGCCTCATCAGACATAACAGGGATGCATTATCAACTATTACAGCCCCCTCCATAATGATTAAGTTGGTAGTTACATAGACAACTATACACACACTGTGTTACGAGGGATGTACTGAGAATATATACATATACATCATCACGTTAATAATACCATAGCTTCCACTCCCTCCTAGGGCCCAAGCAGGCCCAAAATTCCCAAACACCCAAATCAGCCTCCAAAGGCTCACAACAGGCCTCGGTACCAAAATTCCCAAGCACCCCAAAAGAACGTTCATCCAAGCATGATATTGATCCAATAATAACACTGTGCAACAAAATTTGTTAAGATGCAATACATTTTTAGTATTTCAATGTTAGACCCAAGGGCCCACATCAAGTCTTGGGCCTAACATTCCTGAACACCCCATAGCATTATTGAGACCCACCATTGACCCACCATTGACACCGCAACAAAATTTAGAGGAGATACATTTGTGTTTATTTCATGATGGCCCTAGGGCCCAAAACTCTCAAGCACCCCTCAACCGCCCCCTTTACCCAAGGACCATCACATAAACTTGTGCAATGTGGGAAAATCCTGTAGGGAGAGAAGCATTTCACATGATTTCACACGATGGGCCCTGGTGGACAACATCGGGACTTGGACCCAAAGTTCCTGAACACCTCATATGCCCCTTCACTTGAGGATCATTGTGACCAACTTTCACCATGATTCAATCAAACACCGAATGAGGAGAGTAGCAATTTAATCAATTGTGAATGGAAGGATGGACGGACAGATGGAAGGGCAGTTGGACAGACGGACGGACTATAGTGCTCAGATGTTAACAAAGGTTGGGGGTGTAACTATTCAAACCGACTCCAAGGACCGCTGTTTTACGTCCCCATATGAAAGGACTATCAGTGACTCAGGACCCGACCACTTTCCCGGAACCTGGAGGAGAGCGGAAGTTCCTCAAGTCAATGTGTGACTGCTCACAGCGGGCAGACGAGACTTATTGCAAATATCCCGTAACAAACAGCAGTAACCCCAGAAAATCCACTGTACCACAGCAGAACCATGAAGTGAAGGCCATGACCTCGCCCACTGCGTGTACAGCCACCCAGGGAAATCGTCCGGTGCCTGCTGTAATTCGAACCCGGAATATTTTGGTGGTTGTGTAAAGTGTCACCGATACCACTCTACCATTCTTCCCAGACGGACGGACGGACGGACGGACGGACGGACGGACGACGGACGGACGGACGGACGACGGACGGACGGACGGACGACGGACGGACGGACGGACAGACAGACAGACAGACAGACAGACAGACAGACAGACAGATAGATAGATAGATAGATAGATAGATAGATAAGCACACAAGTCTTAATTATTCCATTTTGAGAGAAATCAATTAGGGGAGAACAACAGTCATTCATCACAGCATTGTTAAGTGGATAATAGCATTTATAACTCCCAGGAGAAAACTACCTCCATTATGAGCGGCACAGAATGTTGAGCCACTAATGGGGGTGATAGAATGTGGTGGGTGACATATTTAAACTAATTTATTGGAAGTCACGAGTGGCAATGTGCATGAACCCCAACCATATTTTTTTTTCGAATACCTAACAAAGTCGGGTGGGAGAGGTGGGGAATCAAACTCCATCAAACCACAGTAATATTTCTGCACATCCCTGACAAGATAGCATAATTATGTATCTCAAAAGTCCAGCCAATTAGTAATCAGTTCAATTAAAGGCCAGTGTTCCACTGCCTGCAGTGCACACGCTCAGGACAAAACTGTCAGCATATTGAAAACATGAGTATCCCAATAGCGCTCTCATTGCAGCAAGTATTTGAACTGCTTCCACTTATTCAAATGAAACCAATTCGAGATTCCTAATCATTCAAAGTCATTTCAGATTAATTTTCTGTTGTGCATGGTCGACATTCATTTTTTCACACAAGTATAGGTGAGGGGGGCATGTCTCATAGGCCAGTATGAAGTGTGAGGTGAATGTGTGTAAAACTTTTGTGTAGTAGCAAATCAATTTCCCCAGCATTCAGAGAGACTCCCCAAAGGTTATCCAACACACAAACTGTTTAGTGCAGTTCTCACATTGCACCAATGACCATTGACACAGATTATAACATTACAACGACGCATCTGTGAACAGACTCATCAAAGATCCTGAAGACTGAAATTACTCATGTTTCAACTTGTGTGAGCAACCCATCCATTACACTCGTGACTGGAATTCAATTATTCGGCCTCTATACTCAGAAGGCAGGCTAACTCAATGCTATTGTGTCAATCTCTCCCACAAAAGTGCACAGATGGAAGAACAATTTCATGTCAGGCAGTGCTATACTGTTAGGGGAATAGAAACATCCCTGGAGGATGTAGCCTCAATAAAGAGACAACGCACGGATTGAGGAGTTACAGCAAAAAATATGACAACCGTTCATCATTGCTAATTATGTATATGAGAAAAATGGAGACAACGAGAAGACAAATTCTGTGGCAGAGAGATAGAGTGGTTTAAACATTTTGTATTATGGATCAGATAAGCAGTGAATGATTTTGCTTCATCCTACTCGAAAGCAGTGGGTGGCAGTAGACAATCGTGATTCACAATTCATTAATGCAAATTTCGTGCCACGCTGGCCAGATACTTTATGATCGACTGTTGGCAGTACTTTCACCAGGCCAAGGAAAAAGGGCCACAAAAAGTTCCATAAAGAATTATGAATGCATGATAAATCCACACAATCAGTTTGATAATTGATCAGATAGAGGGAACCTACTTCCTGAAGGCCAAAGTAGACCTCTCAGGGTCAACTGTCCAGGCCAGCTGAGAGCTGGAAAAGCCGTTGTCCATGAAATAGATTCTAATAGCTAGAAGACAATCAAATGACAAACACATGGAACAATAGCCATTCGAGTGGATAATAACAAACACTGGTAAACTCCATGCAAGAAATTACCTCCGTTGGGACAGGACAATGAATGCTGTTCACTCAGCCTTTGCATTTTAGGAGAAGTGGTTTCAACAGCCTGTACATGATTGTTATTAACATCCCATAGAAAATCACAGAGACGAATCATATGTGCAGAAGATCTCGCACAACATTAAAAAAATATAATGGATTATGGGGAATACATATCCAACAAGACTAACCACAAACTAGACAAGTGCAGGTGGGTGAACTGCCGTCGTATATCCACACAGAGAAAATTCACCTTGGCGACCTCATTCAGAAAGCACATCAAATCATGGCCCGTGACTGGGTTGACTTTTGAGAGGACATGATGACATACATATGATATTTGAAAATAATTTAAAATACAACAAGATTAGCAATGAATTATGCAAATTAAACCTTCCGTTTGCAACAAATGACCGTCATGTTGTTTAGGACTACGGAACAATTCCACATCCACAAGCTCCATCAAATCCGACAAAGTTAAAACATTCAGAAAAAAGCAAACATTAGGTTAACATTAACAGTGTGTCCTGTTTCACCTCATTTTTATCGGGACAAACTCAGCAATATCAATTTGAGATTCAATAATATGTATTATCATCGCAAATTTACAGGTACAAAATTTTAAGACAGAGGTCCGGTTCAGCGTGCATGATACCGCTTGTTTATTTAGTAACCCAGGAGCAAAGGGTAGTGATTCCTTGACTGTTTCTGACCACCTACCAGTAGACACGAACAAATGGGAGATGGCACCAGCTCAGTATGGGCAACATAACAACAGACCAATTTCTGGTTCCCAACCAACAGAAGGGTCTATACTATTGATAAGAAAGCTACCACAATGAATTTCGAGATTTGCAGACTTGATCGATGGCGACCTCAGATAAACTCTGACCTGACCCCAAACAACAAAACAATAGGGTTCAGTAACCTCATCGTGGGAGAACACAACTACCAAGTAGAGCTTCATCCATCCGGGCAGAGGGTCGTGTTTACAAGCCAAATTAGCAAATATCAACTTTGCACAAATTTTCTATTTTTGACCAAATTCACCCGACCTAAAACAAAATCAATAGGGTTCCTTGTCCCCATAAGAACGCTACCACCAAATTTCAACCTGATCAGAACAACCATTCTGGAATTATCATGTTTACAAGGTTTTAGGACTTGACCTTGGTGACCTCAGATGACCTTGCCCTGACCTAGAAACACTAGGTTCATGTACTCATCATGGGGAACACACATACCAAGTATGAGCTTCATCCATCCAGGTGGAGTGGAGTTATCGTGTTTACAAGCCAAAATTGGCCCCAAAATATTGACTTTTCACATTTCTCTCTTTTGACAAAACAAAATTCACCCAAAACCTATTAACAAAACAATAGGGTTCCGTGCTCCCCATAAGAAAGCTACACCAAAAGGCAACATGATCAGACCAACCATTTGGACTTATCGTTTACAAGGTTTTCAGACTTTGACCCTCGGACTGACCCGACCCCAAAACAATAGGGTCATGTATAATCATGGGGAACACACTACCAAGTATGAGCTTGATCCATACAGGGGGGGTTGGGTTATGTGTTCACAAGCAGGCGTCACACACACAGCACACACACACACATACATATACACTCACTGTCATGGATGCATAGATGCCTCTGCTTCGTCAAGGAATCAAAAATGCATGTGGGAAACAATTGTTAAATGCTCATTAAATAAAATAATAAGAATAATATAATGCGGGTGCTTATATAGGCGCTCACATCACAGGCATCTAAGCGCATTACAAAGAGATGAGATTATTAACATTAAGTCAGCTACGGGGATGGCGATGTATGCATATAGAGCGTGACACTTAAGCTCAAAACACACAGGCCTGGGCCTCGGGCAGTGCCCATTTTCTAGTTTTTGCAGGTGCCTTAAGGAACCGGGTATTAGGTAGAAACGATATGCAAGGAGACTTGTGAGTAAGAGCGGGGTAGATGATCCACACTTACATTAATGTATTGATGCAAATGTTCCATGTCAGGTGATACACTTGGCTGATTATCTTTTAGAAGCAAGATAGCATATGCTGCAAATGTAGAATCGGCAATTCACAAGCCAGCAAATCGTAAAAGACAGGAAAAAAATCTCAAGCGCCCATAACAGTGGGAGAGTGGTACAAGGAAATCCTCAGGAATTTGCTGCCAGTAAGAGGAGAAGAAAGGCATAATCAAGCATTGTCATGTAAGAAGTGTCTCGATACAACCATGATTGCAAAACTCCAAGAAGAACTAAAAGGATAGACAGCTTCTGTTGGCAGGGAGAGAGCATTATAGAGGTTTTAAACAAGGCTTGGAATAGCAGTGAGTACAACACTTGCAAACATCAGAATCAGGGGAGTGGTAGTCTTGTTCAAGACGTCAGTGCTGTGACTAAAATACGGTCCTAGATATGTTCTCGGCTACGGATACGTCTTTAGACTGTTAGTGGAGCGGTGTCTAATGCAGATGCGTTAGCTGTGTGAACGAGCAACAACATGCATCAAGAACCGCCCTAACGTTTGAGAAAAGGCTAAGTACGGTTAGCGACAAGTACAATCTTTTTAGCTAATTGCTCCGAAAACTTAATCAACAACGAAAACGTGTTCATTAGGAATTAGCGGCGAAAATATGATGTCTCTTAAGGCCCTGTCACACTATACCGGATGATGACAACCGTGTGAAAACCGAATAATTTTTTGGATTTCGTTCGACTTCGGTGATACCGGTGACACTCAGTATGGCACCGGGTCACTCGGTTTATACGTTCAAGGCTCGGCAATGCTCGGTGGACCCGCCGGAAAATTTTGGGCATGCGCAAAAATTTGCGGTGGTTCACCACAGAGGAGAGAATAGCTCGGTTTTTTATTCGTGGTCACTCCGTATTCACTCGTCCAAACAACAAGCACCCCACCCTGTTCTTAAGCGATTCCCATTGTATCAGCACAGCCCCCCACCGCATAATTTCGAATGACCCACCGAATCATCCCACAAAAAATTGAGGGAACTCACTCGGTGTATAATTCCTGTATGTCTGACAGGGCCTTTACTGTTCACACGCCGGCTGGAACTTCGCTGCAGAGCATTGAACGCTTGGAAAACTTCAGATTCTCGATCGTCTCTCACAACTCACAGGTCTATTTGATACCGTACTATTCATGTTGCCTATTCTTGTCGATAAGATATTCAAAATAGCCATAATAAATTGGCCGAGTCTCCGCCACAATATTGAAAGTTTCGTTCCCATCTGTCATATTATTAATTTTCATTCTAAAGAAACCCCATATTCGGAGTGAATATAAAACTTTAGTATGTTAGTGTTAATTAAGGTTCCTGTAGAGTGAATTAGCAACCCACCGGGATGTAAACAGCTTCTTGAAATGTGGTGTTATTGGCTTCTTTAGATGTATAAGATAATGACGTCATATTGAACAGTTCTCCAAAGACGAGCTATTGCCATGCACCCATCCCCACTGATATATATATACGGTAACTGGAGGGCAACAACGGTTGCCGTTGCCACAGTGCTGTTTCGCCCCCCCCCTTTTTGCGTCTTAACCCAAGACTAGGGAGTGGTAGGCCGTGAACCCATTAAGAGAGGCGAGTGTATCCTCACACTTGCCATTTCAGAGTGATTTCAGTAACCAAGTCATTATGCTCCCGAAGAAACGAAACAGTGCAGCCTCTGCCAATTGAGGTCCTCATCATAACACTCCACTCCTCATGTATTTTCTCTGTGTGGGATTCTACAAATGATTCATTGCATTTCTCACCTTATGTCTAAGTGTAACTCATCCCAGTACAGCCCTAACTGCTCAATCGGGCCACCCAATCTGCTAAAGTCCAGGCCCCACATTTTCTGTTGTTGGCACTTTCCCTGCGCCCCACTAACTCAGAGAATTATTGTGAGGCAGGGTTAGGCATAAGTTAGAAGATTTAAATATATGCTTGAGTGAAGATAATAATGCATAAAAACCTGGGTAGTTCATTTCAGAGTTCGCAGTGTGCGATGAAAGTTTCACATTTTCAAAACATGGGGATAGGACAACTCACTGTTTTCCTCTAATAGGAAATGTATGTTTAGAAGGCTAAGCACCTCTAAAATGATACCTGTTTTAATCCTTATGCATCATTTCCCATGAAGAAGCCTCACAGACGGGATATAGTTTGGTGGAGTCCAACAAAGAAGGAATTGCAAAAGTCAAGTGGTCTTGATAAAAGCTTGGATAAAATCTCAGTAGCTTCCTGAGACAAATACGACCTGAAAAAATATAAACTGTTACCCAAAGCAAGTAACATTACTTGATAACACTTTGAATATGTGATTACATTCTGAACGACAGTTGAACACTAGGTTATCGTGCGGCTTCGATTTCTGACCAATGTAAGGACAATATAATGCCAGGAAAACATGCACCATATAACTATATCACGTTAGACACTCAATGAACATAGGTGAACGTTGCTAAGTGACTCAATTAAGGTCTCAGCCTCTGCATTCCATGAGTGGTTTTGATAGCCTGTCATGATTGCTGACTCCCATAAAAGCTAACAGCAATCAGGCCAGTCTCAGGTTTGATGGCAGGCAAAAGAATTACCAGGGTAACTCTGCAGTAAATCCGTCTATTAACATTGATTTTTGGACTTGTTCTGCACCTACCAACACTGAATCTGTTGTTCTTGGCCATGCACCTGTTTCGTCTTGTCCCAAAAAATTAATAAAGCACTTTTAGCCTCAGTGCCGCTTCCACGTTTTTTTCGAAGCAAATAGCACTTTCATTGGGAAGAATAATCACCTTTATTGCCCTTAGAACCTTCTTGAGAAGAATGTTTTGGATCTAGCGACAAGGTCAAAACTCCGGCCGAGTGCAAAATGTCAAATTACTGAGTTTGTTATGATTTCAACAATGCCTTCAGGAATTTCATGCCCATGACTGAGGCCACAAGAAAGGTGAATTGAGATGGTTTACGTCCCTGATCTAGAGAAGACTGCTCATTAAATTACTATTGTGTCAAATTTCAATGGACACATGACTAGTGGTCACAGAGTAAATTTTAGGGCAGCATGCAGAAATATCTTCATATTTGCCGGTATGATAGGTAGTATGGAAAACCCATACTTACAATCCATTCTGATTATATCTGGTCATACCGGATTCGTCGCTGAGTGCCCATCTCTGTAGAGCCCACCCAACTTTTTTGCAATGCAGGTTGCTACTTATCTACTCCAAGGAGTTAGGCCTGGAATAGGCAACAAAACAGTACAGAGTGTAAGTGAAGAGTTTAACTATATAGGTGCCTAGTACTATGGTAAGTCCTCATTTGGGATATTTTAGACATTAATAGGCATTGTGAATGTTGGGTCGGATCGATTATGCATGGGGCCCCCCGGGGGGGGGGGGTGGGGCCCCTGGGCGGGCCAAAAAAGTTATACTCTGTAAATGCCCATTCTGAAATTTGCAAGCGCCTGGGCGCTTAGTGTGAATGATTACTGTATAACAGGTTTTTAACTGCTGCTCACCTCTAATACAACCAGTATAAAACCCAGGCCACATTGTAACGATAACGATACAATTGGAAGGGGTGCAATTCAGCGATATAAGCATCACAATATACAGCACTTGAGCTGAGTAAGCTTGGCTTGAATGTTAAAACATCCTACTGATTGGTCCGCATTCTATCCGGTCAAACTTGGGGGCTAGATTATCGCTCAGGACTTATTCACATTCTTTCCTTATCTCATGTTTGATTCGGCCTATTGGGTTTGTGTGTGAGTGGTAAATTATTAGACTAATTATTGAAATAGTATAACGGGGCCCCATCCCAGGCCAGATCAGATTCAAATTCAAACGAGGGTCGGCCACATCAACCCACAGGGTTATGAATGCCAACAGTTCTTCATATTCCCATTTTTGATATCAGGGTTTTTGAGCAAGCTGTTTACACTGTTATTCCCTTCTGGAGGTTTAGTATACTGTACGGAAGAAGAGCATATTTTAAAGAACCTAGCACGTCTGATACCTCTCTTTTTCTTGGAGGGAATTGTTCCCATTGAGAAGGGTAAATGACTGTAATTCCCAGCCTTAAGAACGGTGATGAATGAAGCGCTTAGTTAAATCAGTAGCACCTGCCGTGAACAAAATTGTTTGATTAATACAATGAAGTAGGAGGAGAGGTACTGTATTAAATGCTGGGTATCACCACACATGCGTTACCTTAGCCTATACCATAGGAAAATGGAGGTTACTAGCTAATGGGCACTTAGGATACATGCACGCATTCTCTATGTGAACTGTTACTATAGGATCATTTGTGGAGTTAACCAGCAAATCAGGGAAACTGACGATTGGAATGCCGCAAATTAGTACGTACACATAAATTTTGACTCTGCCACGATCTCAGAATCTGTTAATTGAGCATCGATCATTACCTCCCTCATTCAATCAGTTCGTCTACCCAATATCCTGTAGCAAAAAATCACATCAAATCACATCATCATAACCGATTGTCCGTAATCTGTAAAAGCATGAAAAGTAAAAAAAACATCAAATAGGCTAATTAACATACTCCAATTAGTGACTTTCGTGCCAAAATCAATCAGATCAAATACTAACATACAAACATTCCATCAAAAGCAGTTTTATGGTTTAAAAGAAATCTGCTAATGGGAAGTGAGACCACATACACACACACACACCACAGTGAGTGCGGGAGTCTCTTTCGAAGTTGTTCAGTCAAGGCAAAAATGGCATTATCCACTAGGGGTAGTCTGATGTCTCTCTAGGAGCTATTAGTTTTTTATCATTTAGTTTAAATAAATGACCTTCAGGAAATTGGCATAAATTAGCCAGAATTAGCAGATTTCTTGCAAACTTCTTCAATATTCCAATTCAACCTAAAATGGTATGTCCTGAGTGAGGAAGTCCATAGAAGCGGCAGTGGCACAGCATGAGACCGTTTCTACAACGCTCATGTGCTAACTCCTAACTGTCGCATTGATGGATTGCGACACTGATACATAACATTGCAAATTCCGTGACATCACTAGACCAGCACACTTTGTACGATTTTTTGACATTTTCTATGTTTAATTCTCTATTAACACCACCACATAGTTTATTCATAGGAAGGGCATGTATCATTATGAATGAGGACAAAAACAATTCGAACAATGGAACAGCGTTTTACATTAGGGGTATTGACATTTCAAGGCTGCGAAGCCAAAGAACTGAACGCTAACTCAGCACAGGACTGCTGCAATTTTGATAACATGACGAAAAGTGGTATTGCCACATGAATGGATGAGAATTATTTTTTATCCAGGATCAGTTTTTTTCCATCAATTTCACCTCATACATAAAATAACACCTATGCAAACATAAACACCTTCTGCAACATAGACATAAACAACTATAGTCGGCAGAGCAGTTTGGGGCAAAAGTGATTATTCGGGGGTTTTTGCGGGGGTTGTTTTTAATTACCCTCTATCTCTAGATGGCACACACGCTAAAGTAGGAAGATTGCAACAAAACCTTTCTAACAGTAGTGTAACATTGACAGAGGTTCTCATATAGAATTCAGAGTGTGAAATTCATGTGGAAGCGGCAACACAAACCAGCATGTGTTGAAAGGTTGTTGGGGGGAAAAATAGCTGAAAAAATAGCTGTGTATCTCAAGGGGGGTAAACAAAAGGATCATTCCGTTTCGTCCATATAAGAAAGAGCGTTCACATCTGAACAATCGTGTGCAATCTCTGATGAACTACGGTACAACCTCCTTCACCAAAATCACACACAGAATACAGCGACTTGACGCAGTGGCAGTGGCCTCGTTATCTAACAATAATTAGGAAGTGCTGGGAGGGACCCAACGTGGAAAATATTCCACATTAGAGGATTGAAGCTCACAACTAAAAGAATTTGCTTGATGGTGTCAAATTCTGCTTTTCCCGCAGGTTCTGTTCCATCAAACAGGGTGAAGAGGAGATATTGTCTGCTTTCAGGCAACACAGAAATCAAGAAATTCCTAAACCTACACCCAACAACAAATCCCGTTTGTTCATTAAAATCTAATCACACTGACACAACCCAATTACCCCTGGGATACATTCCCATATCGGTTCAATCATTGTACCGAGGATTCATGAACATTAATCATGCATTGTATTAACTATCTAAATCACCTATAAGTTCCTGCTGTTTTCCCTCACATGCCCACACAAAACAAGAAGATTCACATAACATTAACATGAGAAGAGGAAAAACAGTGGGGACCAGATGAACCAGCGAAGGACACAGTTGTTTATATGTGTTGTGTGATGGCCAGGTGGATCTTTGAGTAGGAAATAAGCTCCATGCGGGCAGATGCATTCAAATACATTCTAGTAGTCGTAAATGTGGAAGACCAGTTTTAGTTGCTGTTGTCTTCAGTAAGTAACTTTTTCAAACGTCAGTTTTCAACCTTCTGATTTATTGCCTATGTTTATGCTGTGGGGCACAGGTTGGTACCCTAATCTTGTTTCACTTCGTGAACAATGGCAGTAGTCGATGATAATGGCAAGCTGTCAAAACTGACACTAAGATACAAGAATATTTCTCCTGCAAGATTGCATATTGCTAAAAATTCCATGTTGTAGTCGACCTCAAATTCCTCATGCTTGGCATAGGATTGGGCCTCAAGGCCTCCTATATACAGTGTTAGAGCCTCAATATTCAAGACCAGCTTGGCTCGGGTCTGGCCTTCTTGATACATTCCTGTTGTAATCTATATCCCCCGCAACACTGTGAGTGTTCTGGAATATTATGGTTTTGACCCTGTGCCCGCCGTCTCCGCGCCGCCGCCGGCCGCCGCTGGAAACTTAGGGCGTTAGCACTCTCATTATTTAACACTTCATCCGATTGACCCCAAACTTGGCACACATGTCCGTATGAAAAATAAAAAACGAGTAAAATCGTCGATAAGTTCGAAATGGGCTATATCCTATTGTGGTTCCTCTAAATTTGCGGTTTTCAGCAACAAAAAGAAAATTTCAAGTTGGTGCGATTTACACGAACGTGGTTGGTGTGGGTAGTTGTTGGAGCGAAAACATGGCGACAATTTCAGGTCATCCGGGGTCAAGTTTGCATTTCTTTGGCCAGTAGCCTAATTTATAGCATATAATGTATGTGATTTCAAACTTCATTGGATTTCCATGAAACTTTGGTGAATAGGGCCAACTATAAGTGCCGATGAATTTTCCTAATGTGGCCGAGGTCCTGGAGGTCATCTTGCATGACTAATTCGAATAATAGTGGGCTCAATTAGCAATTAGGCCAAATTTATAAACTTTGTTGGATTCTCACGAAACTTGGTGAGTAGCGACTTTAACAGTCCCGATAATTATTCAATTGACGTTGCATCACTGAAGGTCATTCGTGTGTTTAATTTAAATATTCTTTAGCCAATTAATTAGAATAATCATGCAATATTTTCTCAACTTAGGGATTTTGACGTAAAACTTGTGAACAGGACCTACAGCCGTCTGATAAATTTATCAATGCATCAAGATCACGAGGGCTAAAGTTGTGGGACTAATTTGCCATATTAGTTGTAGGATCAGTCAAAATGAGAGTTTAATACTTTTTTTGCCAAATACATTGGACATGTTCATTGCGAAATGCAATATGACCCTTCTGGCGTGGATGCCATCACATGGAGTGCTAACAATTTTCATAACAAAACCACCATAGTCATTGAGGTCATTAAAGGTCACTAGGGGGTCAAATACTGTTTTTAGTACTTTTCGGCAATAGCAGTGGTTGTGTTCATTAGAATGCAAAATGCCTCCTAGGAGTGGATGTATATCACATGCGAGAGTAACAATTCTCATAAAAACTGTCATACCTTAAGGTCATTCGGGTCACTTAGGGGTCAAAAACTGTTTGCTGGGCATAATCGGAGAATTGACTATCTGCGAGGCTGGAATGGTTCACCATGTGATATAATTGTTGACCTGCATGTGTGTGGACCTCTGACCTGATTTGACCTCTGTCGGGTGGCCATGTGGTTAAAAGGTTCGAAATACCTGAATAAAGTGCCTTATTGGAGGAGTACGGGCCAAAAAAAAAAAAGATGGTTATTTTTGGATATGTGAAAGAGCTTTGTGTGCTTGATGGGAGGGAAACAACCCCGCTTCGATCGGGACACTTACTTTGGTCGCTTACAAGGGTCAAAAGTTCAATTTTATCCCACTTTTTTAGCAATAACGTTGGACATGTCCTTGGAATGCCAATATGCTTCTAGGAGTGGTGCATCACATGGAGTGTACACAATTTTTTTCATAAAAACCGCCATGTCATTGAAAGGTATTAAAGGTCACTTAGGGGATCAAAACTGATTTTAGCTTACTTCTTCGGCCAATAGCCACCTGGGGTGTCATCAGAATGCAAAAATGCTTCTAGGGTGGATGTATCACATGCGAGAGTAACAATTTTCATAAAACTGTCATATATTAAAGTCATTCGAGCGTCCCTCACTTAGCGGTCCAAACTAGTTTTTTGGCTATAATCGGAGAATTGAATATCTGCGGAAGGCTGGATGGTTCACCATTGTGATAGTATTGTTGGACCTGCATGTGTGTGACCTATGACCTGAATTTGCCTCTGTCGGGTGGGGCCAGTGGTTAAGGTCTCGCGATCTTGAATAAATGTGCCTATTTAAGCGACCGCCCACCTTGTCCGAGACGGTGTAGGGGTCGCCTCATACACTAACAAGTGCATTATGGAATTGCCCATTTACCTGTACACGTTGTCGCTCACAAGTCTATAAATGTACTTCTTTTCAAGAATATTGTCCGGTGCATGTTCACCAAATTTCTTGACTAAGAGAGCGGGGATATATACGGTCTGGCGGTTTACCGACCCAAAATTTTTAGTTAGCATTGGTTTACCGAAATAGGGTTAGAGAATTATATTAGGGCATACGAAATTTGAACTTGCACACGAGCCTTAAAATACTGCAATACATTAGAGATATTGGATGGTTGAATGGGAAGAAATATGCAATTTCTCAATTTCAAACTGATCAATTTGACCTCAGCATGCAAAGGAACTCATTGCACTAGGAAAAACTGTGCCCCTACTTGTGAAGGAAATGAATGAATAACTCTGTTGTTTCTCCAATTTGTAGTCTTGTTATGATTCTTGTGAGGTGAGGTATTACCATAAGGTGTGGAGCGCATGACCGCCAACACCATAGCATAGAGCCACCAGACTGGCTGCAAGCGTTGCGGTGAATTTTTAAAGAGTTCAAAATTTTCTGAAGTTCCACAGGCCCCGCCTAGTTTTGTGAGGCAAAATGTCAAATTCATGGGCAACAATGTCCAGAAACACTTGACTGAAAAAATATCCTTTTTGCTATCAACATTTGTTTGCCCGCTTCCTTAATATTCCTCGAAGCCATCCGAACATACCTTTTGAATGAAAGATATCCGCTGTGTTTCTCTTTTTCTTCTGCTGTGAATTCCTTTAATGCCTCCAGTGCCTGTCCAAACACTACATCATTGTCCTGGGAAATCCACTGCAGGAATTCCAAGAGTCCCGAGGAGCTCAAACAGTCGCCGCTGCAGGGAGGTCGCTGCATCGGCGACCATAAATTATGCAGTGTTGAACTCTGTATAGTGCGAGGTAGCACTCCAAGACAGGCTGGAATTGGTTTATTACTATCTTTTGAACTGATCCTCGTCCCCCCCCCTCCCCCCCCCCCCCCCCGCCCTCCCCCCCCCTCCCCCCTCCCGGGCAGGACTGATGTTCAAAGTCAGGTACTTGAATAGGCCGCAGGGACAGTGAGGGTTACTTGATGACTATCATCTCGGTGTGAAATGGTATATTTTGTCAGCCATGAACCGACGTTGTATACTTCTATGCCGCTCATTGGTATAAAAAAAAAAAAAAAGGTCTCAACGTTACAGCTGAGTCCATGGAATTCAGGTGTTATGCCACATTTGTTGTCCCCATTAGCATTAAAAAAAATTGTCAAATCTCAACACTTCACCTATGCTTTTTTTTTCGCTCTTTGATGTTTTTCACCTGTTCATTATTATTTACAACAACAATTTTTCATAATTACCCCTCATCGTCATTTCAACCAGCAATACTCTGTACTATCGTCATGACCAATCGGATCTTGTAATTCCACCAACATTCCGATTTGTATCTACAACAAGAAAAAAAGAGCAAATTATCACAAAAGCTGATCAGCTGCTTCATATGTCTAATATGTCTAATATGTTTTTACCCTGCACACAGAAGAATGAGTGGGTACTTGAACTGCTAGTCTCACACGTCTTGTGACTGTCGTAGTCCCGGTTTAAGATATTAGTTGATTTCAACTATACTGGCTTTCAGGAAAAAAAATAGTGGAAGAGAGTGATTTCATGCGAAGTGAGAACAGCAAAATTAAAATAAAAAATAACGTAAGTGGTCCTGTTCGAGTTTGCAGGCCCTTCTTGACCCTCTATCCCATACTACCCCCTCCCACACCTTTACCCCCTTACCCCACCCCCTTCCCACACTTCCCCTACCCCCTCCCCAACCTTCCCCAACCTTCCCCCTACCCCACTCCCCCACCTTCCACCCTCCCTCTAAGTAGTCAATGGGACTGAATGTCTGAACATGTTTACCAGATCTGTGAAAATGTGACTAAATAACTAGAAAGCTAAAAGGACTCATTGATTCCCTGACTCATCTCTGATAACTTATGTCCAGACCCATGTGACATTAGAAATTATGGACTCTTATGGGCAACATATGAATAGTCTGACAATTTTCTCATTTTAAAAAACGAAAAATAGGGTCTTCTTGCTTCTTCTTCTTCTGCTATTTCTATCTCCTGATGAGGGAAACACGCACTGAAATTCAACTTGATCGACCAACATTCTGGACTACATTTTCACAAAATTTTTCTAACACTGTCCCTTTCCTGAATTCAAGCTTGATAGAATGCCTTCTGGACCTACAAAATTTTCGAATTTTTACCTCTGATGACCTGCAGAGGCATCTTAACCTCACCCCCGAAACAATAGCATCCATGCACTCATCATGAGGAACCACATACATACAAGTAAGAAGTATAGCTTCATCACATCCAGACCTGATCAAGTCATCATGTTCTTCTTGGTGTACACACTGCACACTTCCACACATATCACTTACTCTCCTGTGTAGGGGGCGCCAAACGGGGACGCAACAAACGGGCATTGAATCTTTCACCTATGGAAAGGGGACATCAGTGCAAAACCTATGGGGTACCTAACCACTCTAAGTATCATTTTTAAGCATTTTAAGGGAACCACAGGAACCGGGGATATCCCCCATTCCGGTTTTTTGGGGGGTTTCAATCCTATGAAAACGGGGACAAACAAACTGGGAATATCCCCGGTTCGCGGCGTTTCCCCCCAAGTCTATGTGGAAAAATCCCTTGTGTGTCCTCCCCGTTCCCAAATCATCACTGGATCCACAACGCCACCACACACTGACAGACGCATCGATTCCTCTGATTTTGTCAAGAAATGTGAAATTATGCAAATTAACAAACTCATTAGTTGACCTCCAGTGACACTTCTGTAACTTTTGAATATCTCAGGACCCAAAGTTGACCACTTCCACAGGTTTAATTGTCCTTTTGTTTTTGATTTGCATAAAAATTCAACAAAAAAGACAAATTGAATGAACTCAACTCACATTTTACACTACTAAGGATGGAAGGGCAAACAACACATCCACCGAGTTGTGGGGCTTCCAACTGATTCTTTCTCCGATAACATGTATAAGTGCAATGGACCTTGTGTGACACTGAATTTATGTTTGAATCGCTTGGTACAGAGAGTAGAACGTGTCCACCAAGCTTTGTGAAAATTTTACAAACTGATAAAACTTTGCATCAACTATGCAAAATCTGATCAGCTCATCTACCTAATATCTTGTACCTGGTATGTAACAAACCACATCACCATAGCTCTTTACCGGTTTGTCTCTAATGGAAACTACACACAAAAATTTCATCAAAATCTTGCTGACAGTTTTGGAGAAACTGCTAAAGTGTGACATACATACTGTATGTCACACTTTGGCACATAGAACATGCTAAAGATGATCCCCAGTCCCTCTCTGGCAAGATAAAAATGTTTCATGTTTTTCAGTTGTATGATTTTTATTCTCTGCAAATTATACCTACACTTTAAATCATGTGACAAACTGCAAATGCCAATAGCTTCCAGTTGTGAATAAATATATTACCAGCTGACCACTTACTGTGAACTCGTCCTCATTTCCTGCCTCAAAATATCCATCCCCAGCCCCAGAATGATATGTCCTGTCTGCCCCTGTCCTCCATACACCACCATATAGACAGTAGCATCGGTGCCGGCAGCTGGATTCTCATTGGTGGATATCCACACTTGCCATTTGCCTTCTGCAACAATAAGAAAAATTCAACAAAATTGATAATGTATTTATTATGACCCAAATATGTGGAAAGCAACTATCCTTCTCGGACTGTCATTCTGTACAAGATAAATATTTATCTTGGAGTATACCATTACCCATAACGACTTGCAATTTTTCCAATTTACTCTTTGAGGTAAAGCACACACTGATCAAACAGTACACATACCCTTGATGCTATGAAAAATGTTATCACAGTCAGCAGGAATGCAACCTACATACACAAAGGTTTTGTACCACAACCAAAGTCAGTAGGGACAGCATTGAAACCAATTACATTCTAAAGAACCCTTAGTCAATATTTTCAGCATAGGGAGGAGAAGGGGGGGGGGGGGGGGGGGGGGGGAGGATGAAATTCCAAATGTTCAAATGTTGTGAAACGTTTTGGTGAAGATTTCTGGAGTTGTCTCATTTTATCCTATATTACTGAAATGAGGAGGTGAGATACAACAAGTAAGTATCGTTTGTTTCATTCTTAAAATGCCTTCATTCAATTACTTGCAAATCTGCTTGCGGAAGAGCTTTGAGTTTAAGCCATTCTTTCCAAGTCCGAGTGGCCCGACCGCTGCCTTTAAAGCCTGCAGCCGCCAACACAGAGTCTGAACTGAATGCCATCATAACCACTGGCAATTCCTCCCCATCCCACCATGCCCAGGTTGTGTGACAAATTCCCATGGGTTTGCTTTGTTTTAGTCTTCAGACAGAATACAAGATAACTAAATAACTTTGCACACACACACAGCAAAGCGATCGCATAGCAAAGGTCTCTTCCTGAATTTAGTTCAGATGCGACAATTATATGGAGGATGGTTCGTTGAACTGTGTGGCCTATCATACAGTTGACAGATATATACCATTTGGCCCCTGAGTAATATTAAATGGCTGCTTGCTATGCAAAGATGTTTCTGGACCTTCCAAACGAGATCATCCAGCCTCTCTCGATGGCCAATTGGAGATTAATTATCCATTAATGTTGCCTCGGTGAGGTGAGTGGGACCACCATCTTGTGAGATTTTTTAGTAAACTTTTCCGGCGTAATACGAGCCGATTTAGGTTATTGTACTTGAGGAGGTTGACAGAAGATGTTGATTATTGCCTATACCGCTTTATGGAGATTGAGAGTGTAAAACTATGACTTCTGTAGCTGGCACTAACAACCAGTGCTGGTGGACTTGAGTCGTGACTCGGATTCGAATTTGGACTCGAGTCCCTATTTTCCAGGACTCGGACTTGAGTTCAATGACTCAGACCTGACGGAAAGGACTTGAGGACTTGGTCCGAGTCCTCTATTTTTCTAAGGACAGAACTTGATTTCACAATCGTACAAGCGACTAGAAAAATATGCACAACGCTCCGCTGAAAAGTAGCCTAAACTTCCCCCACGTATTCTCGACTGTCCAATGTCCAAATCAGGAGGGAAATTGCATCATTCTCACACACTTGCATGTTCTATGGTCACATATTAATTTACGAGATAACATATAGATACATGCAGCGAAAGAGTATACATCGTGAGTAGGCTATGACTATAGCTGGCGCTAACAATCGACAACACAGTACTGCAGTTTGTTCCACTGAACAGTTCTACTCTACCACATTGTAAAGAACAGTTTTCCAAGAGGTTGCTCTCAACCATGTTCGGATTGCCGAACTGCTAACATCAATCCTCGATGTCACTATTACACCGTTATGGTCTGACTGTTCATCGACAAACTCTTCACTAGGAATGGAGCAAAAAATGTGAATGCTGTCAAACTTTTGCATTGTCATCCGAGGCAGCGTAGGTACAGGGTGATGCACATGCAGACAGACACCAGCATGCTCAAGAAAGCCGGTAGCTAGCAACAGCAGTCAAACTAGATTCTTGCTTCCCATGCTGCATCAGTAACACAGATGAAACAAGAAGACTTACTTGACCTGATCTTGGCAGGTTGGTCAGTCTCGTCCTTGTGGCTAACGTGTGACCAGGCTTGGGGTGGGTCGGATTGCCGTGTGAGTTGTCCAGGTAGTCGAATGCCCGGAACTCTCTGTGGCTGGCAGAGCTACGATGAGGTTGGGGCCACTGAAGATCGCCTGAAGACTCTCAAGCTGCGATAAAAATGAATGAAAGATTTCACCAAAAAATATAAAATTCAATACCTAGTTACCAAATACCAAAAGTGCCCATGCAAAACCTTGTTTCCAGTTGGCTGTCAGCTAATTTGATTGCTTTCCCTAAACTCTGCTATAGAAGGTAACAAGTAGGTACTATTTTCAGAACTTTGATATGACTGATACACGTGATCTTGTTATGGACCAAGGCCTTTGTATTGTGAGGTCCAGTCAAACTCCACTTGATAATAGGCGGCAGTACAAGTCACACAACATAGGCTAAAACTAGTAATCACTGGACAAAAAATAAATAACATAAAACACTGCATAAACATGTCAGTTATTACCCTACGGTTGATTATCTTGATTAGCATGCCAGTTTTCACATGATATAGGCAAATGAAAATGAACCATGAACCTTGTGTTCCATGTAACCAAGGGAATAATACCCACTAGGCATGAGCTGCATATATTAACCTATGTTTGGCTGCGCACATGTCAATGTTTAATCAACATTGCACCAGAAGCAATTCTATAAATTACCCCTGCAAAACTTCAATGTCATCGTTGACAGAATATGCTTTATTACGACTGCGCAGTCATGTCGCTACTCTCATACAAACATTTCACAACTACTGTGGTGCAGACAGATCGCCACAATTTTGGCGATCAGTTTAACTGACAGTGTACAGTGTTTTCAAGTGATCAAGTAGTTGCCCATTGATTCCTTGGGAGCCTTGATCTCTGTTGACCTCTGCCATGACCTGGACCCAAAACAATGAGCACAGCCACTGATGTCTTCATTACGGGGAATATGCATATCAAACCTAGGAGACATATGCAATTGATAGAAAATCATTGAAAGTCTCAACCAATTTTATTGACCTTGAGGCAAGCTAGGATTCCATAGATGCGTCGGTGTGTGTGACAAATCGCCAATTCACGTGAACTGAGCAGGGGATAGTGTTTGAATATGTTCTATTTAGTTTGCAAAGATAGATATTGGTTCCACAGAAGCCAAAAATTCACAAATGAAGGCAAACCAACACTGAATAGGCGAAATAAGCACATGTACCAATGCGTATGCGGATGCATATCACCGCGAATGAATTCTATGGTATATCTTCTTATAAAGCCAAGCAACGACAATATGCATGGGCTGCTGCCTTTATGGTCTTTTCGCATACACTCAATGTGTTTTCTCTTCTGAACAAACGTTCATTTTCGTAAATATGTGATTTTCACATTAAGCCCGGACACGCATACGCATCTATGGAATCCCAGCCTTACTCTTTTCCAGAGCTGCCCCCTATTCTCACTACTGATCACAGGGTTACTGAGAGCCAAAATTGCGGTCACTTGGACACCCGCCCTAGATTTTACAGGGTACAAGGCCATCTGCTACAAGATCGACCCCACAGAGACCAGCCAGGATCGTCTCAATAGCGTGGAAGGATTCATGGATTCAGCACCTGGTCATAGTTTGGTGAAGAATCTAGGTTCCTTGTTGCATAAACCTAAAACAATGGGGATTTTATGCTCATCCTGGGAAGCACACCAAAAGGATGCAACAGTGCCACTGTTCTATTAGAATATAGTGCATAGAAAAATTCACCTTTAACAGTCATTGGTCATCAAGTAATTTACAATGGCTTTGTAAAAACTGGCTGAATCTGGGAAATATTAAATAATAATTAATTATCAATTGTCATGAAAATTATCAATCCCTTGGAGCTGATGGAAAAAAACAGCAGATATTCGGCTGCTCCCTATTACTGGCCTACTTGACATGTTTAATGGGAGTCAGCAGTTCAATGCTGACTCGGACTTTTCACCCCAATGCACTAACAATTGAATGGATCACAACATTTAATGGCGAGTGGAAGTCAGATGTTTATAGGACATTCCACACATGACTCGGCCAGGAATTCTCAGTGACTAACCGAAACCTAATCTACAACATGTTTCCTCTATGTGAAGCCAAATTTGATAATTAGTTTTTCACACAGACTGTCATTTTGATATTCAAACACTGTGGTGAGTAATCTAGCGGTTCAGGGTTTGTCACGAAAGCCATTGTCAGAAGAGAGTGATACATGGCATAGGAACTATCTCTCAAAAGCCAATGGTCAGGTAGAAATGACTAGACTATTAGTACTTACTACCACTAAAGGCACAGTAAGCTATCGCAAAATTTGGCCTGTGTCATTACAGGGGGAACCGCAGGATCTCCTATTATACAAAGTCAAAGTAAAACATGTACTTTTGAAAATCTTGTACCAACAGAAGAAACTGTACAAGGTCCGAATAAGAAAAAAGCCTACAATCGCTCAGTGAATAGTTTTTTGTTTGTTTTCCCGATTAATATGCAGATTACTATGAGGCGTCTATGTGGTCGCCTTTGCTTCGGTTCATCCCTGTGTTGTCCTAGCCATTCATTGAATGGAATATGATAGAACCTCCAAATTTGGGGTGTGGGGTTCTGATATTGTCCCTTTCACCGTGCTAGTTCAAAGCAAATCCATTCCATGATCATTGGCCTTTAATTATATACCCACTTCGGGGATGTTATGGTTTTGACAGCGTCGTCTCCGCCGCCGCCGCCGCTGTTGAAAGATTTTCGTGTTTAACGCAATAACTCTATAATGCAATGTCCGATCGACACAAAATTTGCACCAGTTGCCCTCACAAAATCTCAGTGAATTCGATGTGGGCGTCGCTGCACCACTCTGGCGGTGGCCATCTTGGATATTCAACAGAACTGAATTGATAGTGTTTGTACAATAACTCCCTAGTCCCCCCTCGTCGGATCTATATGAAACTTTGCACACATGATCGTCTGCTGAAAATCTTGAATAGGTAAAAAAAAGGGGCGTTGCCCGACCACTCTGATGGCGGCCATTTTGGATTTTTTGCAAAACTGATTTTCGCTGATATGTGCATTTTGAAGCGCCCCATAGAACCCCAAAAAAAAACCCAACGGCCTTTTCAAATTTCTGACAGAATTGATTTTACTTCAGATTTGCATATTTCGGAGCATGTTGTGTGCATTGGCAGGCGGACAATGTCACCCTCTGATCGAAAGTGGGGATACACGTTGGCGGTTTACCCGCCAGGCGATGTCAGGTTTGTGATTGGAATCATTTGCTAAGGCTGGTCTCGCTCAGCAGTTCAGTTGTCAGATTCAGTGGAGATGTCCTTTTGAGTCCCAGAGGGGATGCGTCCTCACAAGCTTGACCAAAAATGATCAATATGAAAAAATTGCAGCAATTACCTTTGTCCCATCAGAAGTGCACAATTTCCTGACAGGTAGATTGAAGATTTCACTAATGGCTTGCAGGATATCTTCAAAGTTCTGGGCGGTCCGCCGGTTAAGGAGTACCATGTGTTTGTTCCGGGGGTCACCGTTCCTCACCACTGTTAATCTTAGTGGGTGAGTGAATGGGCAGTTCTCCCCGCAAGCCTATGTCTCTGTTGGGCGGGGTTTGTGCTTCAGGACTGGCGAGGAGGGTCTGTGCTGCGGCCCCCTCTTCACTTCCGTTCGGCACCAGTTTTGTTGCAGCACCATTGGCTGCAGATTCCGCGCATGGAATCCAAGTCGCTGTCGATGGACCTCGTCCAGGTTCAAAGGTTGCAGTTTCTTTGAGGAGGTCACAACGTATGACCTCCCATCCTCCAGTGCATCTATGCTTGACACTGAATGGACACCCCCAGGTGTGTGGACTCGTCTTGCACCTTTGGAAGAGCCACCTTCTTAGTCAACTCATCGAGGAGGGTCTCGAAGTTACGATAGTTCCTCTGTGATATCGCCATCCGGTGGCCGGAGAAGTTGACATCCCCGCTCCGGTAGAAGGTGACCATCTTTGCCTTGGTTGGCCTCCCATTTTTGGCGGCCTCCGAGTTAGCTGGATGCGAGCTCATGTCAACATTCATAGAGACCTACCACCAAAGAAGTGAATCAGAAGCAGTGAAACATTCCAAGAAAAGCAGCTATTCCACTGTAGTGACTTCCAGTACACCAGAACAATAGTTTCAGATAAAAAATGATGCTATCAATCTGGTGGCCTTGATAGCCCAAATCTGGAGGGTTTCCTTTTCCGGAACTAATTGCTCATTCTCCCCCCAATTAGGAAAAAACCAACTGTGAAGGCAGAGAGAGAAAAATTAGCCTTCTTTCCCATCAGCAGTCCATCTTCTTGAGGGGCTTCATTTCCTCGTTTGTCTAGCTGTCTAATTCCTCTGGGCTGCATCAGACACATTCTGAAGAGAAAAAAAAATCAGGAGAGTGGTTTGGTGGATAAGGGCTTCTTGATTAACTTTCCATTCAAGGCACTAGCTACAGATATACAGTAGATTAGAAAAGAAGAAACAGTTGAAATTGTAGTTAAAAAATATAATATGCAATCAGTCAGATGAAATTGTGATTTGCACTGGGTAGCAGCCTATAGAAGCATTACTGTCTGATAGGCGAAAGCGCTGGAGACATTTTTCTCGATGTCACAACAAGTACAATTCTATATAGATTGTAGTATGTTGTCACTATGATGAGTCAATACAGAAATAATTATTTTGATATATACCATGAGACATCTTCTGTTGTGTTGCCATAAAAACTCTCAACCATCCATTTTCTGCCACATATTGCAAGATGATGATGTATCTACATTCAACTCAGTGGAGCAAAGAAGCAAAGGATGAATTGAATTGTCTGCAACTCTCTGTTATGACAGTTTTTTTTCTTTAGAAAGCAATCAATTAAGCCACTAGCCCCACAGAATGCTAGCTGACTAGGTTCCGGGAGGTAGCATTAATAGTTTATGAATGCTAGCTTTTGAAAGCTAACATGAATATTTTATTATTGTCAATGCAGGTTTAATGGTTACCGGTATTATTCTAATAGAAGCTCATGCCCTAATGGAAGCACACATGGAATTTTGCAAGATTTATTATTCTTGAAACCCTGATAGAGGCACACTTTAAAAGCTGGTCGAACACTAATTGTACACTGACAAAATACTTTTGGTACGAAATAGACTGATTCCGTCACACACGGTTGTCATTAGATGATTGAAATGTAAATTCAGCACTCCAAGCTAGCTTTTTGTGGTATATGTACGTGTACCAGTTCCACGGGACGACCGTCCTAATGAACATGCATGTTTCCGAGATGAATACGGTATACAGAGTGAAAAAGCCTCATAGTGGCTCCAGGCAGTGTGACAGGGCAGAACATTCATAATTAGACAAAACATTAAGTTAGAAAAAGATTTTGTGTCAAGGAACAGTGCCTCATTTAAGTTAATCCTAGTAGTGAATGTGATGGAGGGGTGGCTTTGCGATTTGTTTAAATGATATTAATTGAGTTTCTTGAACATTTGGGCAACTATCAAAGTCTGCATGAATGACGCAAAATGCAGCAATTTATTAGTGTACCTGTCAAGGTATGGACTAGCAGGACTAACCCTTGGAAGAACGATGACCTCAATATATGTGGTCGCATGGTGTGATACAATAGCTGCAAGACCATAGCCACTGCGAGCAGCCAACCTGTCTTAAACCTGTTCTTAATTTTGACAGCAAGGTATTGAGCGAGTTCAACAATTCCAGTGATCGCGCATCGCCTACAAAGGCAATTTTATATTAGGCAATTATATTATTAGGCATGCGCATTGGGAAACTGAGAGTTAGCTCACTGAAAGTAGTACCTTTTATGTTTTGCCGTGGTTTGATCCCAATTTCGTCACTAATCCTCTGCAGGGGCATCCCAGTTCAACTCTTCTGCCAAGTTTCTCAGTTGCATCCCAAAACAAAACCAGTCACCATTACGATCAATAAGTAAACAACCGGTAGCTTTTGCAAGCAGCCACAAGGCGGGTTCCAGCCGGTAGAAAGTAGCAAAAATAAGGGGGAGGATGGGGTGGCCAAATTGTATTTGTGTACTGCCACATGGAAAGTCCGATATGGGGTAAGCTGCGTATGTGTCCTGTGTGAACAGGATTCGGTGGGTTGGTGCTGACTGCAGGATGCCCTAGTGGCTCATGGTTGGCGCAGCATCATGGGTACCTCTGGGGGTTGGGGGAGATGCGAGCCAGGAACCAGGCCTGGTCGCTTGCCGGAGGGCAACGCGATCGGAGTGGCGGAGTGGATGCAAGCTAGGCGCTTTTAGGTATGTCCCTGAGTAAGTGAAGGGTTAGTGAAAAGGGATGTGAGTGAGTGAAGAAGAGGTGAAAGATAGTATACCATAATAGTCCAGCTCTTTTGAGCTACGCGTATCTAGGCACGGCAAACTCACATTAGTACGGGCCGAGTGCGCTGTCCAGGGCAGTATTGATTTGCGACGGACATTGTGGTGATTTTACCCACGTTAGAGCCGACAACGCGCTTTTGAAATCAAACATCTCGTTGATTGATGAAGAAACTTTCCGGGCGGCCCCAACTTTGTAGCCATGGCGTCAATCGGTGGGGGACGGGATGGGACTGTCCCCCCACTTTCAGAACTCAAAAGTGGGGGATGGATTATCATACGTTTGTCCCCACCCCCCCACTTTTCCGGACCGTATCAAAAAAATAGGCACATTGCCCGATTTTGTACAACTCTAAACTGATTCAATTTTTGTATAACCAAACAAAACAGTGGGCTGGAAATTGCTTAAGTCCACTAATTCCAGAAGCGGACCCCAGGTAAAGAACTGGACCCGACTAGGGCCGTATTCGAAGGATTACCCATGTTTCATCCGAAGTCTCAAATTTTAAATCGGATAGCCAAAAGTGCATAATTGTTTTGCGCGCAATGTCGTTTTTATCAGACGGTGTAGGCTTAATATGCGATGTAACGCTTCCGAATCTTTTGTTCACTCGACTAGTTTCAGGAGCTTGGGGAAAGACTGCATGCCCCCCACCCCATTTTTCTGAGATGAAAAAATTCGTGGAAAAATCTGGGAAGGAAAAAAAAAAGCAAATGAAGAAAAATGCGTGAATTTTTTTGGCAGACTTTCCGAATAAAATGCCCGAAAAAAAAACATGCAAAAATTGTTCATGATTCGCGCGCGGGCAGTTCACTATGACTGACTTGTAAAATTCGGGTAAAAAAGTTCTCCTGCTCCCAAAATTGGAATGGTCCCGTACGGCCTAATGGCTTTCCCTTCAATTCCACCATGAACTGCCTCGGCTAGCCCCCTGGATCCCACGCACACCAAGCCAGAGTAGAAAAGGTAATAAAAAAATTCCATGTGTGATATTCGGTAAATCATCTTAGTAATCACAATGGCACTTCTTGGGTGTCTTATTGCCCTCATATCACACCATGTATATGGGTCTATGACCTGACATTGCCATTATTTGCAGTCTGGAAGGTCTGAGAATCTGTAATTTTCGCGGTACCTTCGCCGCCAACCGAGAGGCGCTTCGCTCAGATTGTCATTTGCTTCGATGTGCTCCCCCCCCCCCACTTTTTAATACGGATTGACGCCCCGGTTTTGTAGCTACATTGTTATGTCGTCACGCGGGGTTAAATGTCCCACGAGGATCCCGTCCGTGGAAGCGACTGTGTGAGACGATAATGATTTACGTTTATTTGGCCAGGGTTCTCATATAACGGTTTCCGGTTCATGCTCCGCACATAGGGATTGTCTGTCTGTACTCGATTCACATCACGAAATCCCCCACCCCCCTCTTGGAGAAATCTATGCCTGGTCAAGTATTGTGCTATAAGGCGCCACACTCAATTTACTTACCATGGGGATTGAGAGACAAACATACATGGCATGTTGGTGGGATCGTGTTAACGTATTTATACATACACGCAAAATTGACAAAATATCCCTTTGTTCATAATTTTCTCTAAGAATTGCCCTCATTCTACATCACAGGATCCTTCCACTTAGTATGAACAGTTTCAGCTTGATCATGCTTTTCGGGCATCTTCTGGGCTAATCCGATGTTGGCGAGAAATACATTCTCACAATCTTTCTCAGAATGACCCATATTTACGCACACCAAGAGCAATATAGTTCTTGTACCCCTCCCTCGCCCCTACCCCCAGAAAGCTTGACACGTCAATTTAGCCTTGATCTGGGCAATTGGTGCTGTGCCGTTGTGTGCACGTGGTAGACCTCTCGTATCTCAGATGACCTTCAATTTCATCCAAAACAATTGTTCATTTCACTCATCACGATTGCGATTATGAAAGAGTCAAAAAATTCCATACTCGCAGTGGAACATCTTTGTGAAGACTATTGGGATCACTACTTGCAGATGTCGGTACTAACGTTGAGTGTGTTAAATCCAGGTGCTAATCTTAATGACACCAGGTGTTCCTCCAAAAACCATGAAACAATCATTTCACAATTTTTTGGTTATGCTTATATCAACAAATCCAAAGAACAATGCCGTTTCCGGCCATCTGGGAGCTCTCGACCAAAAATTTTCTGGTGTGCTCCACGCCAACCCCTGGGTGCGCACTCGCATGTATGAATCTATATGCCTTGGCCCCACACAATCCCAGACATCGGCACCCCCCATTGCCCCCTAATAAAAAAATTTTCTCTGGCTACGCCACTGATCAGATACGTGCGTTCAATCAAATTAACAGTTCGTATCTAGGGGAATTCAGCGCATCCCCCCTCCCTCCGATTTGGGGGCTTGCGCTCCTGCACTCCAGATGAAACAAAATCAGTTTGGCCCAAAAACCAGGACATGCAAATCAACAAAACTTCACGGGTTCGTGTTATGCCAGATGTTCAATGCGCGAGGGTGTGGTGCATGGTCCAGTACCCTGGGGCACTTGAATATCTGAAATAGATCCTCGCTAACGAATTCCCCTATCTTTGAGTTCTTGGTATGCCTACTGGTTAAAATATTATTCCGGCCCTTTTCTCACACAAGTTTTTTTGGCAATTATTCGATGAAGATCGGAAAAATTGTGCCTAAATAATGGGTAAATGCCCAAAATATTTTTGAATGCATGAAATGGCTCAGCTCCTAGCAGATTTACCCCTGGACCCACAGGGGACCCGTACGGGTCCAAGGCACCCTGTGCTCCTGGCAGAAGGCACGAAGCGTGAGCAAGGGGTCCCTCAAATTATTACAAATCACTGCCCCTGCCGACAAGCAATTTCCATAAGTGATCACATAAAAAGAGAACTATAGTAAAGAGTGAGATGAGAGAAAAAATTTGGCATAAAAAACACCGCCAATTCAGGTTATTACATTGCCTTGCTGAAGTAAAAGCAACGTCATTGTCGTTGAATGTTCAGCCCATTCTCAGTTAGGAGTAGTAATAATATGTAGTACGACTATAAGGGCCTCGTTTGTTTATCCTAAACCTAATCCTGACTTATACCTCTGCATTTACCTGTTCTATATATACTCAGGACTCACTCAAGCAAAAATCAAACCAAATTGGGATGAAACAGCCGGAAATACTCCCAATATCAACAAATCATAAGTTGTTCCATTATAAGCCAACAACAGTCCCAAACATGAATCCATGCAATGTTTATGATAACTGATCCTGTATTATGTGGTTTTTTCTCTCATTCAAGAGACACAGTTGCAGGCCATAGAAATTCCACAGAAAAAAGAGCTCCCTTTAAAATGTTCCTGCATTAGTATCCAGTCCTGCTGCCATGATAATTTTGAAGTTAACGAGACAATAATCCCATTTGTGTATATTATCTTTAGGCCTCAGAATGCCCAGGCATGAACAATCAAAAAAAAGCATGCAGATACTAAAATATTGCAAACGGATTTTAGAAGCTCTTTGGTGCGAGCTGGATGAGAGTCGCCACTGGCGACCGTACTTGAGTCACGTAAGATGCACTTATAAGGCAACCGGACAGAGCGGCAGGTGGACGATGTTGATCTGGTGTTCGCCGCTAATTGACGGAGAAGCGCCAGTGTTTGCAATGCTGGAAACAATATTGCCGGCGAGGGAAAACATACAAGTGTATAGTAGCTAATGTGCCCATCATTCAAGGATGCCGTGGACGTTCTCTGTGATGGGAGCGATGAACCTCAGAGATCAAACAACAAGGATGATGACACAGGGTAAAAATGGGGGAAAAGAGGAACTTCTTTAAAGTAAGAACAGATCAAATGACAATACATTCACCTTTCTGAGCTTTTCTGTTCTGATGAATGCAGGGAAGAATGGAAGGGACACCTGAAATAGCATCACCTAGGCACTAGAATGACCTGCATGTTGAAGCCCAATGCTAATGAAAAATATGATTGATCCCGGTTCATCCATTCATACTAGACAGGGTTGTCCAACCTTTCGCAGAGGAGGCCAAGTGAAAATGATTATGATGAAGGGAGGGGCCGAACAAACCCTCATTTCTTGCTTGAAGTCTAAGGCCAGCAACATGTGATCAATGCGGCCTAGACAATGATTTATTTTTTCTTCCTGGTTAAACAGATGAATAAAGTTTCGGCAACAATGATGGTGCTGAGCAGAATATTTTGACGAAACTTTCTTAATAGATACTCTTTTTCAGTTTATCGACTATCAATCCTTAATCTGGCCTTTGATATCATTCATACTTGCTGGGATGTTTTGTTTGTGATGCTATTTGACATTGTTATTCCTTGATAATGCCTATCTCTTGGGACATACGAGGCAGGCTGGAATGCAGAAATTTTTCCAGGATGGTTTCTGAGATTTAGCGAAACAAGTAGCCCGAACTCTCCCCGTGGGCGAAAAATGCGCTTTAATGGCCCTTTAGATGCAGAATGGTGCAATGTTTGAGCCTACGCATCGAAATATAAAGGCTTCTAATTTGGCGGAAAAAATCCTGGGACGGGGCACACTGTAGAGCGGGCCGGACGCAACACTGCGACGGGCCAGACTGTGGCCCGAGGGCCGTAGGTTGGACAACCCGGCCTAGGACCAAATGAATGAAATATGATTAGTACCTCCGTAAGCCAAAGCAGCAAACCAAATTTCAGCCGATCGGAGAGTTGCTAAACAAGCCGATCGACTAATGCAAATTCTCCCTTGTAATGCCAGAGGGGTGGGCAGGGGGTAATACTGTATCCTCTCCTATAATAGAAAGTTCATGTAACAAACAAATTGTAGGTGGAATCTGTAGACAATGTGGAGACACAGACACCCACTCACACACACACAATTTCTGGTTTCTCAGGTCTTAGATTTCTTCTTTGTACTATCACCTAGAAAGTCAGATGATATAATTGTTATTCTCCGTCAAATCAATTCCTATTATGTGGGGTCAACATTGTCATTGCATAAGTTGGTAAGGGCTAAAACATAGCGATAACAACTGCATTTTTAATTTACAAACGTATAACTTGACAGAATGTTCCTCATTAAAACTTAATAGATTTATCCAAAGAGATAAGGAGAGACTCTAATAGCTGTGCAAACATGTCCCCAATTCGCATGAATTATTATTAATTCTGTAGCAAAAGAAGACAGAGATATGTTCAACTTGACTCCTGCCCTACAATGAGTTGTACAGACTAACTATTATTTAATAGGACAAATAATTTTTACCAAATTGTTGTCACTCGGTTGTCACTGTTCAAGGTCTTGATCCAAAAACAAAAACCGCAATTGCCATCTTAGAAAAAACAAAATTCGGAATTTGTATACTTCGGTTTCAGTATATTTGTTTCAGTATATTTAAAGCATTGAAAAATCAGAACGGAATGATCAAGATGTGTACCAAAACTGTGTACTCGATTCAATAACTCAATTGCTTGATCCACCAGGGCATCTCCAGAAATAGCCTCTTTATACTCCCCCCCCAAAATACCATTGGATTCTCCCCACCTCATTTTTATCTAATTAATTTTGGTTTGTTTCTTCAACAGCCAATACCAAATATTACAATATATCAGGTCGTCCATGTATTAAAGCCACTGAGAATGCAAAACCAACCACTCATAGAGGGCTGGAGGGACAAATTGACAATCTCTTCAAAACATCATGGTTCCTAGTCTTGTGTTGACAAACCCTGGCCCGATACGCGCTTCCTTTCTTGTGTGTAAGCCTTTTCACATTTCTGAGTGTGCCCGCAGTAACCGCGTGTTTCACAAAACCGTAATAAACGTCTTCTCCAGATTGATCTGGGCCCCCAGCAGGCATTCTGTATAAGACAAGTTGACAATATTTGGAGGAGCCAATAATGGAACAGATAGAGGTACCACACCCCCAAACAAATTGGACAAGACGCTCATATTCACAGAGCTGTGGTGGCAAGTCAAAGTGCATTTTTTTATGCAGCCAGATAAGGAACATTCACTCAAACGACGTGAGGATAAATTAATAATGTCTTAAACCAGGGACTAAAAGGTACCCACCCCCCCCTTGGCAGACGCTCATGATCAGACATTTCAGCGTTACCAGCCCTGCAGACCCTCACAATCAAACATCAAGGTACTCAGCCTTGCAGACCCTCAATCAAACATCAAGTACCCAAGCCCTGCAGACCTCACATCGAACAGCAGGGTACCCCCGCCCTGCAGACCCCCACATCAAACATCAAGGTACCAGCCCTTGCAAACCCTCACATCAAAAACATCAAGGTACCCAGCCCTGCAGACCCCCACATAAAACATCAAGGTACCCAGCCCTGCAGACAGTCACATCAAACATCAAGGGGACCCAGCCCTCGACCCTCCCTCAAAACATCAAGGTACCCCGCCGGCAGACCTCACATCAACATAAAGGTACCCAGCCCTGGCAGACCCGCACATTCAAACATCAGGGGGTAATCAGCCTGCAGACCCACATAAAACATCAGGTACACAGCCCTGCAGACCCTCACATTAAACCATCAAGGTACCAGCCCTGCAGACAGTCACATCAAACGCCAGGTACCCACCCCTGCAGACCCTCACATAAACATCAGGACCCAGCCCTGCAGGACCCTCAGACAAACATCAAGGTACCACACAGCAGACCCCTCACATCAAACACAAGGTTACCCAGCCCAGGCAGACCCTCCATCAAACCTCAAGGTACCCAGCACTGCAGACACTACATCAAACTCAAGGTACCAGCCCGCACACCCTCCACATCAAAACCATAAAGGTACCCAGCCCTGCCGACCCTCACATCAAACACAAGGTACCCAGCCTGCAGACCCTCACATCAAACATCAAGGTACCCAGCCATGCAGACCCTCACATCAAACTTCAAGGTACCCAGCCCTGCAGACCCTCACATTCAAACATAGGTACCCAGCCCGCAGACCCCTCACATTCAAACATCAAGGTACCCAGCCCGCAGACCCCACATCAAACATCACGGTACCCAGCCATGCAGACCTGAATCAACCATCAAGGTTCCCAGCCCTGCAGACCCTCACATCAAACATCGAAAGGTACCCAGCCCTGCAGGACCACTCACTCAAACACACCCACACCAAAGGACCCAGCCCTGCCGACCTCACATCAAAAATCAAGGACCCAGCCCTGCGACCCTCACATCAACCTCAAGGTACCCCCTGAAGACCATCACATCAAACATCAGGTACCAGCCCGGCAGACCCTCACACTCAAACATCAAGGAACCCAGCCCTGCAGGACCCTCACTCAACAATTTTCAGGGGTACCCAGGCCCTGCATACCCTCACTCAAACCTCAGGTGACCCAGCCCTGCAGACCCTCAATCAAACATCAAGGTACCAAGCCCTGCAGACAGTTATAACAAATGTCCAGGTACCACCCCTGCAGACCCTCACATCAAACATCAAGGTACTCAGCCCTGCGACCCTCACACAAACATAAGGTACCCAGCCCTGTAGACCTCACATCAAACATTGAGGTACCCATCCCTATAGACCCTCACATCAAACTTCAAGGTAATCAGCCCTGCAGACAGTCACATCAAACATCAAGGTACTCAGCCCTGCAGACCCTCCACATCAAACATCAAGGTCCCCAGCCCTGCAGACCCTCACTCAAACATGAAAGGTAAACCAGCCTGCAAGACAGTCACATCAAATATCAGGGTACAAAGCCCTCTGCGACCCTCACATCACCATTGATACTCGGAACTGTCTGTTGTCACCAATCACAGATAAACTGGCCTCGTCTCAGTTCCTAAGGCGTCCCTCACAGGGCATAGCGTTGCAATTCTTCCAGAGAATGGATCTCACATCATGTCTAGCCTGACGAATCCTCCGACAAATGTACCTTCCCGGAAATAGCCTTACACCCAAATGCACCAAATTTGCCTACCATGAGGATAAGTCATTTAAAAAACTGACCATTTCTACTCTAGGTCCTCATCTACTAAGCGACAATCCAAGCTAGATGCTCTGCATGGTGAATAACCTTCAGATCCCTGAATCGTATACCCCAATGGGATTTACCTTCAGCATTCTCAGTTACTTAGATGACCAGCATGTTTCCATCGAGATTGATGGTCTATCAATGTCCTCATGTAAACCTCAAGTCCAGCATCATTGGGTCGCACTGGGGCCCTCAGCTAATCCTCAGCAGGAACAATTCCGAATCAGGGAGTGCCTCACCCCCCCACACCAAAAACCCCCCCCCCCCCACCAAACCCCCCCCCCCCCCTCCCTCCTCCAAAAAAAAATCGCAACCAGCGTAGGAAAACCGACCCCTGTCAGAGTGCCAATTCCATATGAAGTATATATATATAAGATTTCAAGACTGGAGTATTGTAAAGTGGACGGTATGGCTAAGGTCAGTCAAATGACGACAAAATCCTATTTCAGTTTATGAGGCCCAAGCGACTTAGGATTTCGGGGGGGTCTTACGGAACCACTACTCTATTTCTCCATCCCAAATATATTCACAAGTAACAATCTCTAGGCAGTACTGGGAATAAGAATATACCATAATATATCCAAAAATAGAAAATTTTCACAACTTTACATATTACCCCAGAATGACCCCAAAAGCAATAAGGGGGCTGGTAATCCCCAGATAAACCACCAAATTCCAGCTGGATTGGGCACAAACAGTAGGACTGTTCTTTTTCACAGATTGGTAGAGTTTGGCATCTAATGACCTCAGTGACCTTTGACTGCCCCCAAAACAATAGGGATCATTATGGGGAACCCACACACCAGTATGAGCCTTCATCCATCCGGCGGGGCAGGTTGGGTTATGCTTCCCAAGAATCATTTTTTCCCAAGTTCCCATTTTCCCAAACAAAAAATGACCCCTTATCTGCACCAAAAACAATTAACTGTGTGCTTGTATTCCCATAAGCAAGCTACATGTACCAAATTTCAGCTTGATTGACCAGGCATTATGGACTTACACATACACAAATACATACACACACACTGTTCCATGACTGCTGCATAGATTCCCTGACTATAGTCCAAGGAATCAAAAACAGTGGTAGGACTATGGTTAAAACAACACAAACATATGCAAAGTTATACAGTCAGTGACCCCAGCCAAGATGTTTGCACAATGTTCGGTCAGGCCTATGTAAGAACATGTTTCCTAAATTGTCGGTCCTTCGTTGTGTCAGCCTCTGCAAGATTTCAAGGCAACAAACATTTATGACATGCATCTAGATATGGAAGTCCATCAGGTAAATCGGCCATGCAATGGTGAGCAGACATATAGTCCCTAACACATACTCACCACCACATTATCACAGAGTACTAAAGACACATCAAATGCCCAGGATTTCACTGTTGCAAGATTGACACAGTCCATAGCAAATTTCAGTTTAAGTACAATATTGTCAAGAATATCACACAGAACTCACCAGCAGGCGAATACAGGTGATCAGCAAGAATTTTTTTTTGCAAGCCGGCCGGCCACCGAAATGTTATGTTTAGCCACAGGGACCTAGTCCCCTGAAATCACAATTTTGACCTAAAATACTGTAATTGTTTTCAACAGGATTTTTAATTTTTCAATTGTAGTTCTCCTATCAGTCAATACAATAGTTAACTAGAGTATGGGTCAGACTTCACGGCTGAAAGGAGACATGAAATACGAGCAAAATGAACCTTCAATAAGACAATGCGGCTCTCCCCTTTCACAATCGAATAGATGCTGACCCTACATAGGACTATACTAAATTCTTCCATACAGGGGTCACTACTACACCATTCCTATGACATAGACAATGGCTTCGGGCGGAATATAAGCATATGGCTGTTTCCCCCCCCCCCTGCTTGCATAGCGTAGTAGAAAATCACTTCATTAGAATTGTAAGCTACCACACTAGCGTGGCAATTACCATTCAAAAGACAGTTCCTCTAGGCTTGGACTCGGCGGCTGCCGTCCACCAATTTACCTATTACTGGATAAAATCATCACTGGTTCAGATGGTGTAATTAAGACAATTTTCACAGCTCTCAACAATTACTGCCAAAACCAAGGAAACCATTCAAATTGCTAAGAACAAACCGTGATGCACTGTTGCCTATTGGAACTGCTATAAAACAGGATTATAACTATATTCACAACAGACGACCCTCCTCGTATTTAGGCTTTCGATCTGTTATTTCTGGTAAAGTCAATTATATTAGGCCGATCTGTCTCTAAACCACAAATTTTTATTTATCTTATCATTCAAAGTTGTCATTTTTAAACATCAAATATTCTTTCTTCTTTGCTATTGCAATGTTCAAAAGCGGCATTACCAAAACTATTGACCCAGTCTTCCACATTTCAAATTCCTTCTGGAGATGGCACCCAAATTTCCTGAGATCCTCACCTATTAATAATAGGGATTACTAAATTTAACATTTACTTGCTGACTATCTGAATCCTAATGTGGTCCTTCTCCTAACAAAAATTGTCATAAATTCTTCGAAATTCCCTCCCTGAGATTCCAAGAATTCGGGGCAATTTCCAGACGAATGGAAACACTGTGTCAATCACTGTTAAGCACCAGCAGGGTTTAGTTGCCCCATGCCAGGATATGGCTGCCTTCTGACACTTCCATATGCAAAATATTGGAGAATCTGACCAGCTGGATGACTACATTTAAAATCTGCACCACTCTTTACTGGTGGGTGTGACCTACTGGGAACCATCATTGTTGTATGGGCAGTCCTAACATCTGTGTGCGACGTACGTCATTGTCACACTCCTAACACAGACAAACACCTGCTAGAATCAATCAGTGTAGCCATCGTGAATGCAAGCATAGGAAAGGCATTACTACTGACAAGGAATCCTAAGACTGATAGGAAGTCCATAGTAATCGATACAAGACTACACCTTTTACAAGGTTTTTTGTGCAGCACAATTTGGCATGACTTGGGTCATATCAAAGACATTGGTGTTTTATGGCAACACTTGTTGTACACTCATGCACTGGCTAAAGTGCACTAGCATTTTGTCACTACACCTTTAGAAGGATGCCTGCATGTTGGTATATATATAGTCGTTATGATTCAAAACCATACAGCCAAAGCTTAGTGATTCCTTGACTGTCCTGTTAAGTGACCTCAGATGTCCTCGCCCTGACCCCAAAACAATGGTCCAAGTATTCATTTGGAGATCAACACACCAATGAGTCATTCGAGTGGGGTCTTTCAGACTTTGAGTTTGGTTGACTCCGGACGACCTTCATTGATTCTCCCCAAAAATAATAATCATATAGAGCAATGGCGGGCGATCACCAATATTTTGGGGGGGGGACATCATAATCAAATGCCCCCCAATATTTGCGGACTAGTGAAAAAAATCATAATCATATAAACAGTACTGCCATAACACAAGGGTCTAAGCTCATAATTCTTATTAAATTGCTTACATTTTATGTCGAGAAGCCGAAATCCAACTAGTACCATGGTGCTGTAAGCTCACACCGCACAAATATACAACACAATGGTACAATTATGTGCATAAAGGCTCACTTATCAGCCAAAAAGGCAATTTCCAACAATGGCTTAATTAGCCTCTGTAATGACCCTTGACTTGCTTTTCATAGGCCAAAAAATGTCTTTAGCAGTCAATGAAACATTGTACTACTACTCAGTCAGGCCATCATCCATCACAGAATGACCATTGAAAGAAAAGGCTTTCAACACACGGCCCTATTATTGTGCTCGTTTAATGACCTTCATATGGTCCAAGATGTCCCATTCAGTGTGGACTGTTTTGGTATGATTTCAATGCAAAAACCAAAAAATCGGAATGACCACTAGATGAATCCCCTACGGGTTTTCCATTATACGAGGAGAATAGCCCGCTGACAAAGCCACAGGGCTGGAGTCCGGTCCAAAAAATAGTAGGAATGACTGCCAATGTAGTTCCTGTACATGTTTTGCAAATGGCATCACAAAAATTGGCAAAATGACCTCATCGACTAATAGTGACTACCGCTAATACATATGTTGTCTCACGTCATGCTTGGAACAAAAATAGGCAACGGAGGTGGCACCTCACATAGAATTAATAAGAAATATTTATGACTCAGCTTTAACTTGCATGGAGTATGGAAGTCAGGGATTGTCCTCATTTTGGAATGTACAGATCACCACAGGCTCAGTGTTTTCCATCCCATGGCCCACCTTCTGCGAGAACCTGTAGGTCCATTTTGCTACTGACAAAGACTAACAGACCGAATGCACCTATCAAAACATAACCTCTCAAAATCCCATTCCAATGCCTGTTGATGAACAATACCTTTTACTGTACTCAATTAATAATCAACTACACTGGCTCACTAGTGGAATGATAAGTTTTATGAGCATCCAAGGGGTTTTGTCCCTCCCCCAACTTCCCCATTTTCCAAAAATACACATGCAGCTACTTACAAAGAGTAAGATAAGGTCCCCCCCTCCTCTGCTCTAGAAGTTAATAAGCATGGATGACCAGAGAAAGGTAACCCACTGCACTAAAGGAAACAAGATGTTGGCTAAATGGGGGTATTTAAGGGACTGGAATACAAGTTAATGTGTCAATATTTGATACTGGGGGATGAAAGTGTGACATGCAATGACAAAATCAATTAGTTAATAGTAAAATATGGGTACCAGTGACGGCACCTGCAGTGTACATTCAATTTACCTGGTATCGATGTCTCGCTTATCACAACTTGTCTATTCTAGTTATAAGAAAATGCTTGACAGACAATAAACTTTCACATGAATTTATCGTAATTTAAAAATATGCACTATTTTAGATAGCCTTTAATAACTTCTGACCTAAAACCCTGAACCATCAGTTTACCATCATGCTTATAATGCGACAGATTCCATGTAACCCAACCTAATCTGTACGGGAAAAGCATTTTGCAGATTTTGCAGCTTTTTTTTTTTTCACATGATAGTTTATTATTCCCTTTTAACAGATACCAACTTTTGACCAGAAAATTCTGTAGTATGGTTTACCAATCTTTATGATCGCACATCAACATTAGGCACTACATTGGGAGGATGGAAGCTTTTGCATGATTGGCACAAGATGGGCCCTTGGTCTCACACTGGGCCTCAAGTCCAAAATACCTGAAAACTCTGGAGGTACTGCTATTGACCGTCTATAACTAAACGTTAACACCAATCCTTGTAGTAGAAGCATTTGCATGATTTCAATTATGGGCCCTAGGGCCTCATTGGCCTCGGCCAGAGTGTCCAAACCCCACCACTTGGCCACACCCAATACTTACAAGTGAAAATTCAATTGAAACTTGGAGGAGTTGCATTTCAGTACCATGACCGTGACCTTTCATTAAGGAACCTCCCCCAAATACATGGGGAAAAATCCCCTGAAACGCACCAAGGACATCTGTTTTGCAACAGTATGTCAGCAATGTGCACAAATTCATAAGAGAAGCATTTGCGTAGTTCCACATGATGTACACCAGCGCACACATGGGTCCGCCTTGGCACCCTGCAGGTACAACGATTGGAACCACCATTATGATGACCAAACATCAGCACTGTGCAACAAAAATTGCATGATCTACAGATTTTTGCGGTCTTTCATTCTGGGCCCTGGGCCAAACTAGGCCCTGGACCCAATTCCCCAAACACCCCCATGGCCCTCTACCCGAAGCTCCTTAACATTACTTTGAAGAAATCAATTGAAGCTTGTGGGTAGGAGATGCATTTGAAGTACGCATTGTGGTGGATTTCATTTCATGAAATTGGCCACGCCCAAGTGGGACCTTTGGAACCCGAAAACTTCTGAACACCCCCAAAGGTAACAGCTGTCAGACTATATTATGACGAATGTCACACGTTGGCAAAAACTTTTCTAAGAAGAAGCACTTTTGCAAGTTCCACATATGGGCCCAGGGCCACCTGCATCGGAACTCAAATCCCTGAGCACCCTAAAGATATGCCTTAGACACCATCATGGCTGAACATCAGCACTGTAACAAAAATTTCGTAGGAGATACAAGATTTTTAGCGGTATTTCATATAATGGGCCCTAGGGCCCAAACTGGGCCATGAGCCCCAAATTCCTGAACGACCCCCAATGCCGCTACCCAAGGACCATTATGTGTACCTATTGATACATCAAATGGATTTTGTGGGAGGAATGCATTCCAAGTACTATGTGTGAACTTTCATAAAATGGGGCCCCTTGGGCCCGAGTGGGGCCTTGGACCAAAAATGCCTGAACACCCCGAGGTTACGGTTTGTTCGGCCATCATTATGATTCTGAACACTCAGCACTGTTACACAAAAGTTGTAGGAGATACATTTTGAAATTTCAAAGAATGCCTATATTGCCCCTTATTGGCCGTTGACATGGACCTTCACAGGTCAAACATTGTCCCATGGGTCAATGAAACAATGTGCCAAGTTCGGTCACATCCATCGAAGAATTAAGGTTGAGAGCCAAAAAGGCAATTGTTAACACTGGATAGATAGATAGAACTAGATAGAGCGAAGTGACATGAGATTCCAATAGCTCAACCAGCTAGCTAGTTTGCGCTAAAAATTGCGGCTGCGCACGCTGCATTTAATCTTTTCCGTTACATGTTTAAACCACAGTAGGCCATGTATTCAATAACTTAGTCAGATTCTAATTCAAATATGACTTTTCTCCATGTGTGGTCATCTTTCAACTGGGGTGAACATATGGGTATGCCAAAGGAGATTTGGTTTAGGACATGGTTCATGTTGCCACCCATCCCCACTGTGGAAAACAACTGCCATTTCCTTAACACTGCCACATAGCAATATCTAGAGTTAGTCTACTTCGGATCTATTGTTGCAGACTGCATGGCTTTGACAGCCTGGACGTTTGTTTCTAATAGAAATGGAAGCTATGGCATACGAAAAAAAAACAGGGCAGGGGATCATTCACATCACTATGGAAGTTCACGTGATTGACGCATGACACTATAAAAGCGCGTTGTGGGGCGGAACAAATTTGAGACATGCACATTTTGATACTGAAAATTTTGAAAGGAAACACCATACTGAAAAAATGACCGAATTTACTGCTGACTGGCTCAATTCCTTTAATCAAATGCCCGAAAAGTGCATACATTTTCCATGACAGTGATGTTTAAGCAAATTTTTAAGATGCGGGCAACCTCCAACTCAATTGGAAGGGTCTCGATTGGAAAAGACCTCTAAAATAGGGCAATTGTAGAAATGAAGCACGATGAAGAATGTATAGAATAAGAATAAAGAATAAACATCGATCATGTTTTCAGAGTTTATTGTCAATTTCAGTGATGCTGCTTACTGCCATAAGCCCCGAGAATAGCGAAGTGCCGCTCTCTGCAATCTGGGTTTGGGGGAAGAGGGGGGTCTGTAAGACCGTCTTGTAAGCTACGCATCAACTGTTGGTGGTTGGAGCGAATGTAATAATGAACATAGATCAGGCAATCCAAGAGCCGTTCTTGGAGATTATTAAATTCGGAAAGATTGTCAATTTTCAGGGATGTGCGTACTGTATGAGATCCCGTAAGTCCCGTTTCCGGCAATCTGAGGGGTTCGTAAGGCTCAAAATGCCTGTTACCCTAGCGTCCACTGATGGTGGCCCGAATTGTAAGGAAGAAACAACATCCCAGAGTTCCTTTGAAAGAACGTTCTTGAAATATAATTTTTCTGCAATTTATTGCCAATTTTTGGGACGTTGCTAATTGCCATACGGCCCAGGGAGTGCTGTTTCCTGCAATCTGGAAGAGGGGTCCTTAAATGAGAATGGTCTCTGTACCTACGCGTCCACTGATGGTGGTCCGAATTGTAAGGAATAAACACTCGAACAGGTCCATCAAGAAGGTTTTTTAAGATTTAAATTGCTGAAAAATAGTCGCCATTTTAGGGATTTCGCGTACTGCCATATGGATCGGGAAGTGCCTTTCTGCAATCAGGGGGTCTGGAAAAAAACGCAAAACTTTTCCTTGTACCACTCACTGCGTCCCCGATGGTGCTGGCCCTCAATTTTACAACGGAATGACTTGATCATTTCTTTCTTTCTTCGAAATTTTCTTAAAAAAAAACACCAGAATGATTGCAAATTTTAGGGATGTTACTACTGCCATATGGCCGAAGCGCCGTTTCCTGCAATATAGGTGCTCTGTCAAACGAAAAAATTCCCGACGCAACGCGCCAACCTATGGTGCGCTCCGCGTATATGGTGCCAACCTCATGTGTCCCCCCCCAATATTTGAACACAGATCGGCCGCCCCTGTAATATGAGAACCTACCTACATGAGAGTATGAACTTCATTCCTTGGTGGGAATCAAGTTATCAATGGTTGACGATCTAAGCATCACCCCTGACATTACTGCAAGATTCCTCTGACTCTCAAGGAATCATAGTGTCTTTTGCGTAATCAATCATAACCAGTTGTTCCTACAATTGTGTCTAACGAAATGGACCATTTCTATTGGGTTTCACTCAATGCCCAGTTTGAAGTTATTATTACAAAAGTTATAAAACTATTCTACTCATTGACCTTAATGCCCTGTGGATTGATCACACTCTCTCTGTTAATCATTTTTTGAATCAATAATGCACTGGAAATAGGCACTATACGTTTTCGGTGAGGGCTGTAATGTTGTAGATGGTCCAGCCATACCTCCTCCTCCCTTCCCTCACAAAAAAAGGCCCCTAGACCATGTCATAGAGATTGTGAATAAGAAATTTGGCTTCATGATACAGGGTATGGAGAATTTGTAATATCGATCTTCTTATAACAACATGGTTGGGGGTTAACTCAACTAGAAAGCTATACTCTGTAAGCTTGCTGGAACGCAGCTAGCAACTGACTCATCAAGAACGTTGACCTTGTTACATGGTGCTTGTAGAAAGGATAATCCAAGGATAGATGCGTCCAAAAAATCATAAAATTAAAAATGGGGAATGAAATCTACCAGAGCATCTTTATTGAATTTAAACAAGTCCTCCCCCCGGACGACCGCAGATGCTGCGTGAAGCCCTCCAGGGCAAATAAGTTTTTTGTTTGTTTAATGGATAGAGTAAATCATACATAGGTAGGAAACACAGTATTGCATGTTGGCTGTTCCAACAGAGTTAAACAACTGCACAATAAAAGTTGGTGTTATCTTCTTACCAAGTCCCATATGAACAGGTGTCTGCGCAATTTGCACAACTTGTATGGAACAGCCTGATTTCGCACAGACGCTGCACAACAGTTAAAATACGTCATTTCGCAATGTTTGGTGTTTTTGTATATCAAATTTGTATGCTGACCATTACACGGAGACTGGAATGACCTCTGATAACCAAACTGTTATTCAAAGATAAGCTGAATAAGTTTGTATTGCAATATTTTTTTTTTTTTTTTTTTTGGCAGCAGTTTCATTGCTTGAGCTCCAGATAAATAGGACCAATTGAAAATCAGAGCTGAGCTTCAGCTTACCTATCAGAAAAGAATGGAGAACTGCGAGAGAAGACCCATGGGTTCATCATTCATGAAGCTTATGAAGCTTCATGAGCTTAAGTGGACTCTTCCAGCCCTGCATATTTTAGAATATGTACCAATGGTGAATCACTCAGTAGCATTTACCTAGTCAAAGTCGAATCACTTCATATGGTGAACTACGATCATGTCAGTTATTCTATATTCAATCATTATATATCTCTGACCGACTGTTTCACCCCCGTGTGATTTGTGAATTCTACTATGGTAGTGCAGAGAGTGCATGAAATGCCCCCGACAATTGAAACTTACAACAGGTCACTGTTAATGTAGGTGGCAGGCCTCTGTAGCTGTGGGTCAGTGTCACTGATTAATGTAGGTTGCAGGACTCTGTGGACATGGGTCGTGTCATTGTTAATGTAGGTTTACAGGACTCGGAGCTGTGGGTCAAGTGTCATTGATACTAGTAGGTTACGACCTGTGGACATGGGCAGCATTTGTCATTGATTCATGAGGTTTACCAGGACTCTGATGCTGTGGGGTCAGTGTCATGATGACTGTAGTTACAGGACTCTGTGGACCTGGTCCAGTGCACTGCTGACTAGGTTAGCGGACTCTGTAGCTGTGTGTCCAGTGTCACTGATGAATGTAGGTTACAGGACTCGTGGACATGGGCCCGTGTCATTGATTACTGTAGGTTACAGGACTCTGTAGCTGTGGGCCAGTGTCACTGATGACTGTATGGTTACAGGATTCTGTGGACATGGGCCAGTGTCACTGATGACGTAAGGTTACAGGGCTCTGTGGCTGTGGGGTCAGTGTCTTTGATGACTGTAGGTTTACAGTACTCTGTAGCTTGGGCCATGTCATTGATGCTTTAGGTTACAGGACTCGTGGACATGGCCCGTGTCACTGATGACTGTAGGTTACCGGACTCCTGTGACATGGGCCCAGGTCACTGATGAACTGTAGTTCCAGGACTCTGTACTGTGGGTCCAGTGCACTGAATGACTGAGGTTTACAGATTCTGGATGGGCCAGTGTCACTGATGACTGTAGGTAGCAGGACTCGTGGACTGGGCCAGTGTCACTGAGACTGTATGTTGCAGGACTCTGTAGCTGTGGTCAGTGGCACTGATGACTGTAGGTTATAGGATTCTGTGGACATGGGCCAGTGTCACTGATGACTGTAGGTTACAGGACTCTGTACTGTGGTCAGTTCCCTGTGACTGTAGTTAATAGGATTCTGTGGACAGGTTCGTGTCACTGATGACTGTAGGTTACAGGATTCTGTGGAATGGGCCAGTGTCATTGTAACTGTAGGTACAGGACTATGTGGACATGGGTCCAGTGTCCACTGATGACTGTCGGTTACAGGACTCGTGGACATGGGCCAGTGTCACGATGACTGTAGGTTACAGGACTCTGGTGGACATGGGGTCCATTGTCATTGATGACTGTGTTACGGACTCTGTGACATGGTCGTGTCATTGATGAACTGTAGGTTACAGGACGTCTGTTTGGACATGGGCCAGTGTCCATTGCTGACTGTAGGTTACAGGAAAATCTGTGACATGGGTCAGTGTCCATTGATTACTGTAGGTTACAGGACTCTGTGACATGGTCATGTCACTGAATTGCTGGTTACGGACTCTGTAGCTGTGGGCAGTGCCATTGATGACTGTAGGTTACAGGACTCTGTGACATGGCCAGTGTCACTTGACTTGTAGGTTACAGGACTCTGTAGCGGTGGGTCAGTGTCAGTGATGACGTGTAGGTTACAGGACTCTGTGGACATGGACGCCTTCATTGAACTGTAGGTTACAGGACTCTGTGGACATGGGCCAGTGTCACTATGCTGGGTAGTTACAGTCTCTGTAGCTGTGGGTCAGTGTCTTTGATGACTGGAGGTTAGAGGAACTCTTGTGCGCATGGGTCAGTGTTCATTGATGACTGTAGGTTACAGGAATTCTTGTGGACAGGGGCCAGTTCTTGATGACTGTAAGTTACAGGCTGCTATGCCGTGGGTCAGTCACTGATGACTGTAGGTTACCGGACCTTTGGCATGGGTCAGTGTCATGATACTGTAGGTTACAGGACTCTGTGGACGTGGGTCAGTGTCACTGATGACTAGTTACGGACTCCTTTCGCTGTGGGCCCGTGCCATTGATGACTGTAGGTTACAGGACTCTGTGGACCTGGGCCCGTGTTCAGCGGCTGCTGTATGTACAGGACTCTGTAGCTTGTGGGTCAGTGTCATTGAATGCCTGTAGGTTACAGGACTCTGTGGACATGGACCAGGTCATTGATTACTGTAGTTCAGGACTCTGTTGACATGGCAGTGGTCCTGATGAACTGTAGGTTCAGGCTCTGTCTCTGTGGGTTGCGTGTCATTGATACGTAGTTATAGGACTCTTGTGTCCATGGGTCATGGCATTGATGACTGTAGGTTACAGATTCTGTGGACATGGGCCAGTGTCATTGATGACTGGGGGTTTAAAAAAAGGTTAACGGCTGCTAGGCCGTGGTCAGTGTCATGAGGACTGTAGTTACGGATTCCTGTGGACATGGGTCAGTTTCATTAGACTGTGGTTACAGATTCGTGGCCATGGGTTCAGTTGCATTGATGATGTAGTTACAGGACTCTGTGGACGTGGGTCAGTGTCACTGATTAATGTAGGTTGCAGGACTCTGTAGCTGTGGGTCATGTCACTGATGACTGTAGGTTACAGGACTCTGTGGCCATGGGCCAGTGTCACTGATGACTGTAGGTTACAGGACTCTGTGGCCATAAGTCAGTGTCATTGATGACTGTCATGTTACGGAACTCTGTGGCCAGATTCAGTAGTAAACCTTGGATACTGTAGGTTACAGACTCTGTAGCTGTGGGCCAGTGTCATTGATGTCTGTAGGTTTCAGGAATTCTGTGGCCATGGGTCCTTGTCATTGATGACTGTAGGTTACAGGACTCGTGTGGCTGTTGGTCATGCATTGATACTGTAGGTTACCAGAACTCTGTAGCTGTGGGCCAGTGTCTGTGACTGTAGTTACAGGCCACGATGACTGTAGGTTACAGGATCTGTGGACATGGGCCAGTATCAACTGATGACGGTAGATTACAGGACTCTGACCACACCCACCGTCCCCGTTTGGACTTTGGAGCTTGCCATGCATGCATGTTTGGACTCACAAAGTGAAAGTAATCACTTGTTTTACCCCCCCTACTCATGACAAAACTGAATATAGTTCAGGCACTCAGCTGGGAACACACCGGGAAACACAGGGACACCTACTAAGTTTGAACTTGATCCTTCCAAGCAGGTTGGACATTTTTCAGGTAAAAAGTATCCAAAATAAAATTATTTTAGCAGGATTTCACTTTTTTTTCATTTTTTACCAAGTTGCTCCTACTCGTAGAAAAATGAATACCAAGTTCAAACATGACTACATGTGTGGCAAGAGACAAGTTGGTAGGCCTACATATCCTCCTAGACTTTGGAGCTTGATATAAGCCTGTAATTTTTGACAGTTTTTAATAATATTTTTCATTTTGTTTTCTGAGTTGTATCATTAACATATCCATATTCTTCTAATTGTAGCTCATGCCCTAATAGAACCACACATGGTTGCAAGACTTGTGATGTTTTCCGTAACCCAATAGAGGCCACTTTCAAAACTGGTTGAACACTAATGTACCCTGACAAAATACTTCTGGTAGGAATAAATGCAAGTTGTGATGTTTTGAAGGGGGGGGGCAAGAGTCATCAGTTAGCCTTGTTGGCTGCCAAAAGCATCAACACCCAGTTTTTTCCAACTTTGCAATATCAGATCATCTCTGTGGAACCTATCCTTGTTGGTAATCAGTCTGTGGCCGTGGTTTTCTCTCTTCCCACAAACGCAAACGTTTATTTTCACCCCCCCCTTCGACAAAAATTGGGCATTTGTAACGATACTCCCTGGCACGTGACCTCCCACGGGCCCTCCTTCAACAGGCGGCCATAGCCATGTCGTTCGTGACGTTGTCCCACGTTGTATTTCACACATTAATTCTTTCTCCGCGACAGGTTCCAAACAGAGATAAATTAAGAGGATTGAAACATTCGGTGACATACGGGGAGAGACTTGGGACTCCAGCACAGATGCGATTCACCTACCTACAGTTGAAAACTTGACAATTGTGCAACGCTACAATGGATATGACAAGTACATAGGCCTGGAACGATTGTCGGCAAACCTTCGTTGCGGGAGAGGGGGGTGCACACTCTGCAAACGGCACTCACAATCATTACTATCTATAAAGCTAGTTTCAGAAGCGTTTAAAAATTTGTGTTGTTTATTTGTACAACGTTACATCACGTTTTGAACTGATTTCGCTACACATGATGTCCTGTATATGTGAGAGTAAATTCAGCACTCCAAGCTAGACGTTTGTGGTATCTGTAGTAATAGAGCATCATTTAACACGTGTACCAAGAAAAGCGATGGGGTACCACCCAAGAAACAATGATTTGGCATTTCAAGAAAATCTAATGTACTTTGGTAAGAAAAGAGATACGGAGATCATAATGCAGTGTCCAGGTTTGGTCGACATCCATACAGAAAGAAACTGTTTTGGGGGCCAGAAAGGCAATTGTTGAACAGCACGGGATAGATAGAGTAGATATAGGCCTCCAGACCCGCAAGTGGGACCTTCGGCTCAAAAATTCCTGGGAAGCCTTAGGTATGGCTATTCCACCATCATTTTGTTCAGACATCAGCACTGTGCATCGAAAAGCCAAAACTTTGTGAAAGAGAACGTTTTGCATGATTGCACATGATAGGCCCTCTAGGGCCCACACTGTTCCCCAGTCTGAAATTCCTGGAACCATGACACGGGAAGGCTATTGGACCAAAGTAGTGACCAAAGTAAGTGACCAAACTGACCTGTGCATCAAATTTGTAGGAGAAGAATTTCACATTTCACATGATGGGCCTTATGGCCCACATTGGGCCTTCGGCCAAAGTTCCCAGCACCCCCAATGCACCACTACCCCAGGAGCATTACATGTAACTTTCAGAAATCAATCAAAACTATTGGGAGGAGATGCCTTTTAAGTACTATGTGTTGAATTTTCCATGAAATTGGGCCCTCAGTCCCCAGTTGGGACCCAGATTGGTGAAATCAAAAATCCTGAACAACCCAAGGTACCAATCGTTATGTCCTAATGTTAACACTGTGCACCAAAAATTTGTAAGAGAAAGAATCATTTTTGCCGTAATATTCCACAGATGAGCCCCAGTGGCCCCCACTGGGCCTTGGGTCCTACCATTCCTGAGAACCCTGAGATACGGCTAATCGACCATCAATACCAAACCATCAGCACTGGGGTGCAACAATCGTAGGAGATACAATATTTTGTGGTATTTCATATACCATGGGCCCTAGGGCCCAAACGGGGCCCTGGTCTCAAATTCCTGAATGCTCCCAAGGCCCTCTTCCAAAGATGGGGCATATTGCTATAATAAAAGCACAACTACACAAAGAGTTTCTTACCCAGAGGAACAACAACCCTCACATCTTTACAAATTTACTGTTTGGCCTAATCTTCACACACCACCAAAACAACCCTGGCGCGCGAAAGATTTCCCGTTTGTTTGTTCCAGTCTTTGGCTTATTATAACAAACACATTGCGCCAAGGTGGCCACCACAAGACAAGGATACGCTAACACAATTGCGAGAAGTTCCTGATATCTTGGGGTGCACCTTCAGCACAAGTGACATATTGTTGTGTGGAGTGGCAGCCCTACCACTAGCAACTAACTGCAGACGATGGCGCTATGGTGAGTGACGGGTTTCCCGGTTGCCTCAGGCTTTCCAGTGGTTGAGCGCTCTGATTGGCTTTGCCCTCTCCTGACTCTCTGTAATGAGAGCAGCTGCGGGAGACACAAACATCACTTTGCGCAGTGGTTCAACAGTAGCCTATCCGGAACTGGCCAGTTGCAATGTCCTACGTACGGACCATATTACGTTACAATATACCAGGATTGTAACCAATTCTAGAGCAATCCACTGAACTTACCGATGTTTCGCTGCTGAATAACTAAGGCCTCCCGCCCTCCACACTGCATTGAACAGAGACCTGTGCAAGCTTGCACAACTTTGCAATCAAGCCAGCTAGCACAAATTAGGGTTGAAACCTAATAGCCGCAGTAATCAGAACCCTTTGCTAACCACATTTTCAAGAGCAATCACTACAGTCCTGAGAAAAATCAGGCTTAAATCATAATTTTCAAAAACAAAACTCGCAACTTACACCGTCATCACACGTCTGTACACAGATAGTCTTCTGGGCGTGAATAATGCTACGGTGGAAGGGTAACGATAAAGCGGTCTAATTTTGGAGCACGCAAAATCTAATTCATTCAGAGCAGCACTGACTTTTTCCGATGCAGCCTCCATATATTTAAACGAGAAGGCTAGACTTCCATGTGGGGGGGGGAGTGCCTACTGCAGGCCGTGTTAACGGTCATTGGCAAAGGGCGGCCAAGGAATCACAATACAGTACTGGCCCAGTGTGGTCTGCTGCCTACAGGAGCGTCGCACCCGCCTCTAGCCTGCCTCATTGACTTACACATTAAATAGACTCCCTTCCTTGAGCAGCTGACATTTATTCTAGCAGGCACTCCAATTCACTGTACCCCTTGGACCGTTTAGATATTTTTCGCTAGGCTGCCAGGGCCCTTTTTTGGGTGAATTTCCCCAACGCTGCTGTCGGCGAGAATTTTGACATCTCCCACCTCTGCATAGAAGTCAAACTAGTTGATTTAACTCATCGTGTAGTCAAGGGGCCTGCTAAGGCGTGGTTTCGAACCTGTAAGGCTGATATACCGCCGATTTTTCATGCAAATTATTTCAAGATCAATTGGTGAAAATGGTGTTTAATGTAACTTGGAATAATGGCTGCGCACACAGACAAACGTCGCTTCTGTGATCTAGGGTTTCTCTTGCTGGGATTTGGGGCAAAACATGCCATTTTTTTGGTTAAAAATATGTGATTTATGATAGCCCGACCAGCTGGGTCCTGGGTTCATTGGGTTGGCTACATGGGGACCAGTGGATGCCCCCATACAGACCCCCCGACTTGAAAAAACTTACATATACTTGACTTTAAAAAACGTTGATTTCCATGAATTTTCACCACAATCCGAGTGCCCGCCTGCACCACGAAGGAGCACCGTCGTTTACTTGGACGTTTAACAAACAGTGGTTTCACTTTTGTACCGGGGCCCAAATGAACACTTGTGGGCGGGGCTAAAGGCTAATAAGCTCTCCACACGGAGGGTAGCGAATCAAGTGACTGTTTTGTGGGCACCGGAATTTCTTTTCCTGAAATACAGTTCGCTGTTGTTGTTAAATATGCATATGCATGATTGATTGCCGTGATTGACACTTGGGTTATCGTCGACTTGACTTGTCTGCGCGAGCCTACCTCACGAATGAACGACTGTTTTGTGAACTGTCTAGCAAGCACTACTAGCGAACAAGCCGTGCACTCGGATTTGTGGTGAAAATTCCATGGAACCCCCGTAAAGTCGATTAGGCTATTTGTTAGTTTTTCAAGTCGGATGTTCTAAATAAGGGTATTTTTCCTATTAGAAATGGACTAGGGATAGGCTGACTGAGCTGTCAATTTTTGTTTTTCAACGAGAATGTCAGGGCGTTCAGCAGCTAACATTGACTTGTACGACTCACCTACGGCCTAGTGTTAAATTTGACCCATGGTTATTGTTGTGCGGTGGCCCTATACCGTATACCGGTAGAGCGTACAAAACGAGAGGGTTTGTTATTGCGTTACATACCTTTGGAAGCACTTACGGTTTGTATTCACTCTATCTGGTAATTACCAAAGTTACAACTTCGAGAGAACGCACCAATAATGTGTGCGGGTTGCCTATCACCAAATCCCTACCGGTTTTATTCTTGTTATTCTACTTCACATACAACTTTTCGGACTTTATTTGAGTTAGAAAATTCGGATTTCAATCGGAATTCATCCAGTCATTTTTAATGAAGCCGAGTGAAAGAACAGATTCGGGATTTGGTGGCGATACACCTACGCATAATTAATATCGTACTTTTCCTGGCTTGCTCTTCATTGACTGCTAACACAAGTTTCGCACGTTGCTATTTACCTACACCAAACATTTCGCAGAAAGGTACCCTTCATGATATAGCTCAAGTCTCATGACTGATGCAGCGAGTTATTTTACTGACCTAGTGACTCGGCTAGTCCTAGTTAATGAAGTCAGGTGGAACTCTTGGAGCGAACATCTCTCAATAAAACTTGGCAATCACCTTAATAGCTAGTTACTCGAGGCTGCTAGATTGCTAGATTACACAGAAGCGATACGCAATCGCCTCCGTTCCTCCGAGTCCTAGTCGACACCCTTGGTTGACACATACCAAATCGAGTTGCACTTATGCCATAATTCAACAGTCAACCACTATCTTACTCCATACTTCCCTTGGCCTGGTGCTTCACAATTGTTCCTTGATAGTTCTCTGTAAATAAATGTAAATACATTAACGCCTATCAATTAAATGGAAGTATCTAGCATTGAATTTCAGACTCATCAGACATATCAATTCTCCGAACACGTATAGGAAAAAATGTTCGTAGGAGGGGCATACCACCTTTTTCTCTCAATTGATTACACTTTCCACGTGCTCTGATAGAAGGGTTAGTAGCTAGACCCCCCCCCCCCCCTCCCACATGACGCAAGTGATCAATACATTTCCCCACAAAAAACTGAGTCTTGGCAGTTCAGTAGAAGTTTTGCAGCTGTTATTTAGCAAATATTGCAGCAGCATGTGTCCAGAGGCCCATAAGTTGTACTTTTTGGCGATAGGGCGTTTGAGCCATTTATGGGCGCACTTCCCTTGGGTTCACCGACCTGCCCCCCCCCCCCCTCCCCCATGACGAACTCCTACTACGCTACTGCTTGAGTATCCATTTCAAAGCTGAGCAGTGTACTCATCATGTTACATGAATGATCAACTAACACAAAATAGTCCGAGAATCCCCCCGACGATGGATTGCACGAAACTTCCCAGTTCAGTATACCCCCCCCCCCCCCCTCCTCCTCCTCCCGTTGATATGCCCTTTCACATGCAGGCAAAGCCAACTCATCACAGGTTGACCGTTGTTACCGGAAATTGGGTTTTGAACATTATTTAATTTTGATTTTTTTTCTTGGAGATGAGGAGTGATTCCATTCCGCTCCGAGCGTTTCCGGCTGCAAGCACTGACTGACCATCGCCATCCTTCTGTCACTCTTTTTTCATCGGTTGAAGGTGGGTTAATTAGTACAATTAGGCGCAAGAATGTCTATATTCGGCCTCCTAACAGCAACTGTGAGGAGTTCAAAAGAATCAGCCACATAAATGTCATTCCAGATGATTCTCTATGAAAATGCCTGCCTTAATAATAATGCTTTTGCCCAGCTTCCCACGCTTCATCATTATGTTCAGCAGGTCAACGCGGCGGGATTAAGGTGTGTCATCCCCTCGGAAAAAAAATCTGAAATTTCCAGAAACACGAATTGAGATAATATACTCCTAAATGTTATCCCTGCCCTAGCCTGACTCAGATTGCTATGTTCTGATAGGGATAGCACTCGATCCGGGGGCCCAGTGGTAGTGTGTACTTGAATGCAACGAAAGTTCCATTTTAAGTGACTTTGTGGGGATAACCAAAATCGAAAGCAAAGCGGGTGATAAAGTATCAATCCAGGTGGGGTCGCGTTTAAGCGTATAGCCTGATCGGTGGGGCGGATTTCGGGTTGGGTAGACCTATTATACTCCTGACCTCCAAAGCAGGAAATTAAACCCAAAACCACTGGACCAGGTCTAAATGTAATGAATACTTTCGGAAAATTTCTTATTTCTTATGGTCAAGAAACGAGTAAATAAAGCCATCGGCCCACTGCTAGTAGGCTAAGCCATGTCACTAATGATGGCACTAAGTATCCGGACAGCCATAGTCGTTGTCAGTGTTGTTTGATCATCTCGATAATTCACAAAAGGGCATCTTGCTGAAGTTGATGTGCCCTAGCCTCGTGAGGACATTACAGGCGCCATGTTATTTCGGTGTTCGCGATTTTCGCTCTAATAGTAGAAGGCACGATCACAGCGCTCTCCGCGAATTTCACCCCCCTAGTCGTGTGTCTAATGAATATACCTACGCACACGCGATTCCGCGATTCACCGATCTGGGGATTCGCCTGATTGGGTTTCTCTGATAGCTAAAAGTCGGTCCCGTAGCGGCAAAAAAAAAAAAAATGTCGGTCTCGAGCGGCCAAAGCCGATTTATAAGGAACCTTGAATAGACCACCGAAGTTAGATGTTCGTGAACGAGGAATGCCATACAAACTGATAACAAATATGGGACCGTTGTACGGAAATACCTAACGGAAAAAGTGCACACCTTCCCCCCCCCCCACCCCTCCCCCCCCCCCCGACCCCGCAGATCCATTTCAAGTATCTTTATGGCATACTATTCAAATCCCTACTATGGCATTTTGCAAAGATAACGCAAAGACTGGCTACAACCGGTAGTGATAGCAAATAATTGGTCTATTGTTATGATCAGAGATTAGAGTAGGATAGATTCGAGTACACAATGGGGAATTGTGAATCTGCGATTTTCACTTAAACATTTTTTTTTAATTAGTCTAGTGCAATTCTGTAATTCTGTATGAGATTTAAATCTAAATAGCGTCCTGGATAGTCAGTGAAGGCGTTGGACATACGAGGGGATAGCACCAGGCCCCACTTATTAGCTCCAATTTCGGAAAAAGGAAGTTTCCAGGGTCCAAATTTTAGACAGCAAAAATTGATATAAATGAAGTGAGGGAGAAACCTAGGCTAGCATTGATTAAAATTGAGACCAAAATGATAAATTCAGGAAAAAGATGAGGCAAATAATATTTTTCAATCAAATTCACAAAATTGTGCAAAAGTTTTGGGGCTCTTCTGCACGCAAATTCTCTTTTGGTGTATTTACGTACCCGTTATACTCAATGAAATTCGAGACTTATGATATTCGGGCAATTTTTTTAGTAACGTCCGGAAGACGGGGAACGTGGCAAAAGAAACTCTATAATCTAGCTGGGTCATCTCGAAGGACTGGAAATCTCGAAAACGTCCCTGAAAATTAAGAGTTCGACCATCCCAACGAGGACACTTACTGCTCTTTGGCATGAAAACATTACAAGATTCAGAGCAGCACATCGCAATCTTCGGACTCGACATTGAACATGCAGACTCATTCTTGGAACGATGTGAGGGTTGTTTAAGGATTGCTAGATTGCACAAAGGCAACCTGTAAATGTGAACTTTTTCCAAATTGGGGATTTGCGGTGGCGGTAATAGGCGTACGAGGGGGGGGGGGGTAGACTTGCCTGCCGAATACATTGTTCTGAGTTAAAATTCGGAGGAAAATGACAAATAAAATCGTGGAATTGGCCGCAGAAAGGCAGAGTGAAAAAAAATGGCCGAACCTTCGATCTTCTGCAGACTGGCCCAATTTTGATGGAAATGCCCGGAAAACATGCAAAAATTTGCGCACGGTAGCAGTCTTTGTCCGGTGATCCACTTAAAAACATTTGGGCAAAATTTGTCGGCCCCCCAAATGTTTGAATGTCTCGTTGCCTATGTTGGCGTCCGCTGTAGTAAGAATTACACCCAACTCCGAAAGAAGAGCCTTTCTTACTGCCATGAGCTCAGTAATATACATTTGGTGTCCAAGATCCTGAGTAGCATCGCATCTAAGGACGGTAGATGCACAGTTTATTCTGTAACGAGTTATCATAATGCACAGATTGCATCTAAGTCCATATGAATGCAGAAAAAATCTGAAATGGCCGAGGAGGGCTTTTCTGCGGTCCCTCTGAAAAGTGAGATTTAAACTTTGCAACTGTAAATGCTCAACTAGAATTTGATTGACCCGAGCTTTACGTTCGTGAAATAATATCATGTGTGTGCGTGCCTATTTCGATAAGAATGACCCCATGCCCTTTCAAAAAACGCTCATCATTTATAAACAAAGGTTACCGACTATATTCCAAATTGATCAGACCAGGCACTCATCAGCGTGTTTCCTGTAGAACGGAAGATCCAAACTATTTCAACTTAATAAATAAAAGACCAAATTTTCAGCCTTTGGTTTTCTGTTGATTTCAGAGCCCTCTCACCTCAATTCCAGAACATATGTATCAGGTATTCATACGGGGCACATAATTCGTACTTGTCAATGCCAAAAAATCATGTTACAGCTAAATTTTTTACCAGAATGGGCTCGTCTCAACATTGACACAATAGAGCAGAGCTTGTTACGCCCCCTAATGAAAACACCCCACTGGATTTTACACTCGATCGGGCCCAGCATTCCGATGTATCGTGTTCAAGAGTTTATTTCTGAATTTGCCCTCCGTTTACCTTAGATGACTTTTTATTTGATCTTTGACCCTTATTTCCCCCGACGTGGTTGTTATCTTGGAACATGCCAAATCAGTCATATATGTAGATTTTCACGGACTCCTTCTTTCATCAACAATAACCCCCATTCTCCACCAACGTGGCTCTTGTATCCGCATGTTTTAAGCTAAAACTCAAGTTTGAAATTTGCATCGTACCAAGCCTACTGTATACCCCCCCGATTGCAGGAAACGTCACTTCTGGGGTCATATGTCATAACGCCAACATCCCTAGAATTGTCAATAAATTCCGCATTTTTTCTTTCAAGAAACATTCTTGAAGGAACTGATCAATCTTTATTCCGTACAATTCTTGCCACCGTCGGTTTTGTTGACGGTAGGGTACAATGAATTATGTTGGTTTACATACCCCCAATTGAAGGAAACGCATTTTCCCGTACCGTATGGCAGTAACTACGTCCCTAAAATTGGCAATAACTTTTCATAATTCCTATTTCTAGAAACTTTGAAAGGAGCATTGATAGTTATTCCTTACAATTTGGGCCAACATCAGTGGTCTGTATAGATTTTTTTTTTTTTTTTTTTTTTTTTTTTTTTTTTTTTTTTTTTTTTTTTTTTTAGGTTACAAGGAAATTATGAAGCCTCACGATCCCCCAGAATTGCGGAAACGGTATTCCCGTGTCTTATGACAGTAGCAACATCCCCAAAATTGCCAATAACTTCTGAAATGATATCTCAAGAAACACTCCTTGAATTTGATCGTTACTTTTATTTCATTATATCGCGCCACCGTACGTTGACGCTACCGTACAGAAAATCCTTACAGACCCCTCAGATTGCAGGGAGCATCACTTCCCGCGACTATGGCAGTCTGCAATCACTGAAACTTGCCATTAAAGATTTCCGACACTGATCGTGTTTAATCCTTACATTCTCATCTGACGTGGTTCTCCATTCCTACCACATCCATGCCTTAGAGATATTCCATCGAAGACCCTTTCCAATTGGGTTGGAGGCTGCCTCAGCTTGAAATTTTGCTGAACATCACTGTCATGGAAAATGTGTGGACATTTGTTTTGGGCAATTGATTTGAAAATGATTTGAGGCCAGTCAGCAGACAATTTTGGTCATTTTTCAGATTAAGTTTTCCGCTCAAAATTTTCGTCCAATTTCTCATGTCTCAGAATTGTTTCGCCTGCTCCGCGCCTGTATATTTCCATACTTCAATCACGTAAACCTCCATACTAATGGTGGACGATCCGCTGCCCTGAGGTTGTTTTTCGTTTCTATATAGCTTTCTATCTTCTATTAAAAAACCAGCCACGTCCAGGCTGGCAAACCCAATCTTAACAATAAGGAACAGAATAGAGACTAACACTGTTGCAGTGTAAGACACGCAGTTGGATTTCCGGCAATTGTTGTAGTGGGAGGGGATGGGTGCAAATGATCAAGCCTAAACCAAATTCTCCTCGTAGCCTACCGTACGATTTTTTTTTTTTTTTGCATTCGGGCCTTCTCACCAAACCAAATTAACTTCTAATGAACATGAGTTAGACATTTTTGTTTTGGCCGTACTGTACATATGATTATAGGAGGATTTTTTTCGCCAGTCCCAAATCTTGGGGGGGGGGGGGTATTTGATATCTGTCCCCCCACCAAATATTGGGGGACAGGTCCCCCCGTCCCCCTTGATCGCCGCCCTGGGTAGAGCGTCGGCTCCCCCTGGCATCGGTCGATCCCGGGGTCATACCGAAGACTTGAAAATGGGCCTGTTGCCTTCTCACGTGGTGCTTACCCAGATGCTGGAAAGTGGATAACGGCGTTGACTCGCTGTTTGTCTGCGTGTGACTGCCAAAGAAGCATGTTCTTACTCTGTGTAGAATTCCTAGTGAAGGTTCGCTAGTGACTGAAAGTATTCTTCAGGCCCCCACCCTTGCCTGAATTGTAAAGTTAGATTCCTCTCGGCTCGTTAGTGTCCCAATAAAAAACCAAAAGTCACATATACACGCATAGTACAAACTGTTCTTTGTTTGGTTCCGAGCAACACATGAATAATTGCAACAATATTTGAATGCAATATAACGGAACAGTTACAGTTTTTCTATACATATACTGTCGCCATGCTATTCATTTTACCGGTAAAAAAATAATAATGGCGAGTCAATTCCAGATTAAATCGTTAAGATATTATAAATGATGAAATGTTAAAAGCAAAACTGGTCGCTAAGAATTATTCGACTGAGTTATACCCGGGAGTTATTTATATTGGCTCGCCATCATTAATGGCCGTGTAAACCAATCTGAACTTCCTGAGAAATTGATAGAAACCATCTGTATTTTATATTCTTTCATCTTCTCGAGAGACATACGCCGCTGCCTATGTCCCCAATTGCCAGCCTTGTGGATTTTTTTTGCAATGTGGTCCACAAACGGGTCAGCGAGTTTTCTTTACTAATTTCTGATAACGTCTGACCAGCCACATGAGGGATAGGATACAAATTATGGACAACCTTTGTATTAGCTTTGTGAAACGAACAGGTAACCGGCTTATGGTGTCAAAGACTGTCGCGAAACACCAGACCCAGTCCGAATTATCACGGTGTAGGTTCCATGTCCACTTGACCACATACCGATCGTTCTAGACATATGAAATTCTGTGTTTCACAGGATTTTTGGTCACCTCAGATGACTTCTCAGGATCTGATCCATCATGAATGGAATTCATTTTCCCATAGGTGAGCATACATAACAAATATGAGCTAACTGAATCATGTTTACAAGCCACATTTGTCCAAACGTCCATTTTCCCACCATGGTCCCATGCGCTACAAACCTTGACCTTGTCTCCCGGAGCATACGAATTCACTCGATTGGATCGAGCATTGTGTGGTCATACATGCCAAGTCTGACCTCATCCTCCAGAGAACTGGTTGAGTTATCGTGTTCACCGAAATTTGGGCCGAAATAGCAAACTTCCACAAATTTTCCCATTTCCTGAAATTATATCAAAAGTGATTCCCTGTCTCACCAAGAAGAATGGGAAATCTTGTAATTCCTATAGGAAGCTACCATCAGATTTTAACTTCGCCGGACCATTATTCTGACATTTCATGTTCCACCAAGCATTTTCAAACTTTCAAATACCACATGAAACTAATAACCTAAAACACGGTGCATGCACCTAAATCTAACATGAATGCTCGCCCGCAAGCTTACTGGAAAATTGACTCGACTGTTAACATAATGTGGAAGTGTCCCGTGTCTCATTAGACCGTCGACGCCTTCGTTGCATGACGTCACTATTTGGTCAGAGATTTAGGGCAAAATAGACGGAACACTATGTGCACCCTCGACGTTAAAGAAAAGAGTAGGCTACTCAAAGAGAACATTTATAACAAGGAAATCCTGATGACAGGGACATCTCCAATCAAATTAACAACCGATTAGGGCTATACCTTTTATAACTGAATGTGACTGGACGTAGTCGGCTTGATCGCTGCCATACTGGGGTGAGAAAAATAACGCAGATAGCCAACATGCTTATGATTTCTTGACTCAACTTCTCTCACTTCTATAATCTAGACCAGATACGAGACAAATTAGATATGGAAATAAAACGAACTTTCCAGCGCGTAGGACTGAGAGTTCTGGAACTATCGTGTCCTCCACAGGTTTTCAGAACCGTGAACCTCTCCTGCCTCAGATGACCTTTTGACCCTCACCCCAAATGATAGTGATCATGTCATCATCATAGGGAACTCACCTACCAAGTATCAGCATCAACCATCCAGGTCGGGCTAGTTATTCTGTCCAAGCTAAAATTGCCAAAATCTCAGTTTTTTCCACAATTTCTCAATTGCATTCAAGATTAATCCTGCTCTACACAGAAAGCAATAGGGTTCCTGAACCCCCAGGAAATACCCAGCCTGATCGTACAAAGCGTTTCTGAACTTATCGTATCACCAAAGTTTCCAGCGTCGACCTCTGCGACCTCATGTGGCCTTTGACCTGACCATAAAACCAAGGGGATCAAGTACTCATCACGAGGGAAGTTATTGTGTCCCCAAGTTGCATCACACCAAATATTACTTTACCATTTCCCTTCCCATTTTTTACCAGAAATTGATCCCTGTTTTACTTAAAAACATAGACTCTCTTACTCACCCATAAAAAGCAATATCCAAATTCCCGCCGTGACCGGACGAAGCTTTCTGGCTTAACCATTCCCACATGCTTCTCATACTTTGATCTCAATGACCTTTGAAACCTTACCCCAACAAAGGGGTCCTGTCTCGTTATGGGACCCACTTATCAAGATAGCTTTGATCCATACAGATTAGGTCGAGTTCATCGGTTCAAAAGAGTTCATACTTGAAAACATGCAAGACTCCTGCCATCTGGGAGTATGCGATCGAAATTCTTTCATTTACCATTATCCACCCTCATTTTCTAAGAACCTACTTGTGTCCACCGAGCCCCCCCCCCCCCCCCCCCCCCCCCCCCCCTCTCCCCCAAAATTGTACTTCTAGCAACCGCGCGCATGCTCTTCATTCGCGTTTTATCACACTGAGCCTCGTTTAGGTCCTGTTCTTGGTCCCAACATTCCCTCTTAGAGGCACTTCTAACATTATGGCACGCATCAGTGCATATCGCATCATGGATTTCAGCCAGTCATCTACGGTCCGCCAAAGGAGACTGGGAATCCCAAAAAGTCGAAGTTCTGTGTTGCATCTCTTTCTCTCTTAAACGAAAGACTGAGGAGGAAACGCAGTTGCCGATGAAGAAATCCGCTTGGCCGAGAATCATGAAGGTCCATTTGGGTAAGGTGCTGGTCCAGGTGATTGACTTTGACTTGTTTGGTTTTAGAATAAACAATAACAATTTGCATGCTGAGATTAAGAGTGCAGTGATTTTATGTTTGCCTTAAAGTTCAGTGGACGTGCAAAACATGACTTTGAAGATTATGATCCTTCTGTTCGTGAAAGAGAACAGTAAATCCCTTCAGTACAATCCCAAACGGGGGGGGGGGGGAGGGGGGAGTACCTGCTAATGGCAAAAAAAAATTACAACAGAGCATGTTCACCGGATTTGGATGTGGATGCCACAAAGTCTAAGCATATTCAGAGATGCCAGCACCCATTCAACGTCAGAAAATAATAAACTTGAACTTTCTACTTATAGAGGGGTAAAAATCATCACTTACTGTGGTAGACCCAGACCATCATTCCTTCGTTTCCCTCGTGACGTCATTGGACGCAACACAGTATTGGCAGATAACACAGGACCCAAAGGTGTTTGAAACTCCAAATTTATTATCAATTAACTTGCTCTCTTCATCTGAGCCAGTTCTTCAATTTATGTGACAGCTCACTGCCACTAATGACTTATCCACAACACTAAACCGTTTTATGCGTGAATATGTAGTGTGATCACTGGTAGCCTAGTCTTCATATATTGGCAATTAATTCAATGTCATTTTCAAACAAGCCATTGGAACGAGTGCTTTTTTTTCCAATGCTGTAAAATTGATGATATTATCTAAATCCTTTTTTCCATCCAATGAAGGAGCAAATTAGACCAAAAATTTTGCGAAAGTCACACTTTTAATTACAACTCTCCCTCTTCAAGGTAATGTACAAAAGTAAAAAGTGAAAAACATTTGCGGTTAGTCTCTTAGTCTTCCATGCCTCAAATACATTGGAAGATTATGATTCCATTCTGATTAGAAAGAAGAACATTACATTCCCTTCAGACACCACGGGGGGGGGGGGGGGGGGGAGGGGGGGATACCTGCTAATGCAAAAAAAAACGAATTACACAACATGGTGAACCTGATTTGGATGTGGATGCACACAAAAAATTCTAAGCATTCAGAGATTGCAAACACCCATTCACTCAAGAAAATAATAAACTTGAACTTTCTACTTATGGAGGGGTAAAAATCATCACTTACTGTGTAGACCCATACCACATTCATTTGGTTCCCTGTGACGTCCATTGGACGCAAACAATTACTTGTGCAGATAACACAGAAACCAAATGTGTTTGAAACTCCACTTTATTATCAAATTAACTTGCTCCCCTTCATCTGTGCCATTTTTCAAATTTAATGTGAAAGGATCACCTGCCACTATAACTTATCACAACACAAACCGTTTATGCGTGAATATGAGTGTGCATTCTACTCTGGCATATATTCATTACTTTCAATCTAATATTCATGAATGGTCAAACAACGCCATGGTAAAATAGTGCTTCCATGCTTGTGAAATTGATGATATTATCAATCCTTTTTCCCTCCCACATGAAAGAAGCAAATTAGAACAAAAATGTTTCGAAATACCGTTTTAATTACGAACAATCTCCCTCTCATCAGGTAGGTACCGAAGTACAAAAAGGAAAAACTTGCGGTTAGTCCTCTTCGTCTTCAATGGCATCAAATACAACATCGAACTACTTTTGACGATTCGAGATTCGCGGTGGGTAATACACACCTGTGGGGGAATATTATCCACACTGTGGCTCTATTTGTCCACACACTGAAAAACCTCGTTGGCACTAGCACCAAGCCAAAAAAAACTAATAAATATCGTTTGGGCAACCTTGATCTCGTTGATCTGGTGGATCTCCTAATTATTGAGTCGTATAAATAAATTACGATGAGACTCGCTTTTGACTCGGGTCGCCCGAAGAACAACTGCAGGTCATTAGGTTATATAAAGACAATTAATATGATGCTGAGACTTAACAGCAAAGACTCTGTCTAATTTCTCTGCAAATTTTGGTAGGTCGAAATATCGTATTGAGTTAAATTTTGACCTTAGATATGGCAGGGGCGATTCCAGAATTTCCCCCCCGACGAGAGGGCCAAATTTCCCCGACGAGGGGTTCCAATTTCCCCGATGAAAGTTCGGCTATCGTACGCCAAAGTGCACCTCACTCTACCTATACCCAAACTTATTCTTTTTTCCCCAATCCGCTCGATTTTTCGCTCTCCCCTCTCTGCTTCCCCTACAACCCCTGAGCAGTGGTGTGGGTGGGTGGGTACTGCTCCCTATGGCGGGGGCCGACCCCCCTCCCCCCCCCCCCCCCTCGCTGGCGCCGCCCGATATACAGTTTTCCATGCCCCGCAATTTACCTCGATAGTCCGATGTAATGATAGTCAGATTTTGCATTGTCCCTTTAATGGACTGGGGCCTAAACCCAAACGTATGCATCGTTTACTGGGGGCCTCTCTACTCCGCCTTTTTGGTTCCAGCTCTGCAGTGAGTTCTCTACTGTAAGAGAGCTGATCGGTCGCGATATACCCTTGGCTTCGCGTTGTATTCGCCTTCAACAGCTCCTGACATCAACGACACCACGTGTCTACCGATGGTACACATCCTTTCCAGATAGTCTTTGTTCTAGATGACCCGTCATACACTGGGGCGATGCATCCATAGGAAAGACCCACGCTTGTTCGCAGTTTTCCGACCTATCAGTTTTACCGAGCGAAAGTAAAAATAACAGGAAATACTATGTTTCATACTTCGGGAACGAAGTTTAGCGGGATGTTCAGGCGCGGAAATATATCATATTAATTTGAACATTCAACATTCAATATACGATATGACTAATTTCGAAGATGCCTGATACCAGTGATGAAATAGACACACCGCCCAGTCACATTTTTTTGAATGGTCTTTCGACAGCCACAATACATTACTCCTGATTGGACTGAAATGATCATGATTTCCTAGGGAAAAAGATACACCATATACTTATACTTCAATTGATCAATCTTCACAGTAGAAAGTAAGTACATCACACGAGAACTCAACGTTTGAGTGGCAACTTTTAAGTATCTGCATAACAGCTGCTATAAATAATCACGAACCCGTGGAATCCAAGCCTGGTTTGCATAAAATGGCGTACGCGGGTTCCCGTACGCATGCGAAATCGATAGAATTTACGTAACTGAGCTGGGGTCATTTCTGATCTGTCTCATTTAGTTTGCAAAGATAAATATTGGTTCCACAATGCAAACACAATTAGGAAATGAAGGGGAACCCAACCCTGATGGCCCGAAATAAGCCAACAGTGTACCAACATCCCCATGCGTATGCGGATGCGCTAGCACCGTGGAAATGAATTCTATGGAATTTTTCCCTCAAAAGTCAATCAACGATAATAGGGGTGGCTGCTGCAATTGCCATGAATCTTCCCACATATATAGAGTGTTCCTTCTCTTTTGGAACACCGGGTTTCCGTACTATGTTATAATTTCTACATCCTCCCGGCCCGCAACGCATACCAACATGAAGTCCTAGCCTTAGGCTGGGATTCCATATATGCGTATCGTATGTGGAAAATCGTCATTTTACGTGAACTGAGAGGGGCTAGTGTTGAATATGTTCTAATTTAGTTTTGGCAAAGATAGATATTGTTTTTCCACAACCCTAAAATTCATAAATGAAGCAAATCCGCCGAAATGGCGAAATAAGCACATTTCCCAATGCGTATGCGGATGCGTACCACCGCGAATGAATTCTATTGAATAACTTCCTTAAAAGCCAAGCAACTATACTATGCATGGCTGCTACCTTTTCCGTGTCTTTTCGTATACACTCATAGTGCTTTTCTCTTTCTGAAATAACGTTTTGTTTCCATAATATGTGATTCTGACATCCCGCCCGGATACGCATACGCATCTTGGAATCCCGCCTTCCCCAATCTGGCCCACTCCGCAGATGAATGCCGACAAACTTCTCTCCATGGAACGACGAGCAATCTCGTCTTGGCATGTGCAAAGAACACCAGGATCCACTTGAAGTATTTCTGTAATTGTCGATTACCGGCGGCCATAGGATAGCGGCGCTGGGCTGATTTGAAAAGCAATCACGGGATGTTCAATGCCGGATACCTGGACGAATCGAAACAAAGTGATAGCAAGTAGGTCGAAGTAGTTTACCTAAACAAACTAGTCCTGTATTTCTCTGTCGGGGATTGTAGTCAATCACTCAAGTTTTGTTGAAAACTTACAAATTAGAAGAACGCAGAGTGGGCTGCCGATGCTCTCGAAATGACATTCCCATTTGAGCGGAGCAAACAAAATAATTTTCGGAAGCGGGCCGAAACAATGCACGATAACGCAAAGAATCCTTGTGCTGTTGTGGTGAAAGTGGTGGTGGAGGTGGCGGTGGTGGTGGATGAGGTGGTAGTGGTGGTGGTGGTATTGGTGGTGGAAAGTGGCAGTGGTGGTGGTAGTGGTGTTGGAAGTGGCAGTGGTGCTGTTGCTAATGCTGGTGGGGTAGTGGTGTCAGTGGTGGTGGTGGAGGTGATGGAGGTGGTGATAGAGGTGGTGGTTGATGTGGTGATTGAATTGCAGTGGTGGTGGTTGTTGGTGGTGAAAGGGCAGTGGTGCTGGTCTAAGCGGGTGGGTATGTCTATTGTGGTTGGTGGTGGTGATGGAGGTGGTGATAGAGGGTGGTGGTGGCGGTGGTGGTGGGGATTTGCAGTGGGGCTGGTGCTAATGCGGTGGTGGTATTGGTTTCTGTGGTGGTGGTGGCGGTGGTAGTGGTGGTGTGTGATGGACGTGGTGATAGTGGTGGTGTGTGGTTGTGGTGCTGGTGGTGGAGGTGTAGTGGTATTGGTGGTGCTGTTAAGGTGGTGGGGTAGTTGGTTGTTTGGAGTGTGGGGTAGTGGTGGTGGTGCTAAAATGCTGTGGTGTTGTGGTTCTAGTGGTGGTGGTGGTGATGGAGGTGGTGATAGAGGTGGTGGTGAGTGGTGTGAAATGGCAGTGGTACTGGTGCTAATGCTGGTGGTGGTAGTGGTTCGATCTAGGGTGGTGTGGTAGTGGTGGTAGTGTGGTGGTGGTGGTGGTGGTGGTGGTGATGTGTGGTGGGATGTGGGTAAGTGGCAGTGGAGTACTGGTGACTAATGCTAGGTGTGTTAGTGTTCTAGTGGTGTGGGTGGTAAGTGGTGGTAGTGGTAGTTGGTGGGGTGGTGGTGATGGTGGTTGTGGTGGATGTGGTGTGATATTGGTTGAGGTGCGGAGGTTTTGTCGGTGGTGGTGGTGGTGGTAGTGGGTTGGTAGTGTTGGTTGGCAGTGGTGGGGGTAGTGTGCTGTGGTGGTGGTTGTTGTGGAGGTGGTTGGGGGGCTGGTGTGGTGGTGAAGTGGTGGTGGAGTGGTTGTGGTAGTGGTGGTGGTAGGGGGTGGTGGTAGTGGAGTGTGGTGGTGGTGTTGGGTAGTGTGGTGGTAGTGGTAGTGGTGGGTGGTAGTGGTGGTTGTGTGGTGGTGTGAGGTGGTGGTGGAAAGTGGTATGGTGCTGGTAGTGGTAGTGGTTCTGGTTGTAGTGGAGGTAGTGTGCTGTGGGTGGGTTGGTGGGGATGTGGTGGTGTGGTGGTTCTTAGTGGTGTAGTAGTGGTAGCGGGGTAGTGGGTGCGTGGTGTGATGATGGTGGTGGTGTTTGTGGGTTGGTGGTGGAGGATGTGGTGGTGGTGGTGGTGGTATTGGTGGTGTTGGTGGTGGAGAATGTGTGGTGGGATAGTAAGTGGTGGTCGTGAATGGTGGTAGTGGTGTTGGTAGTGGGTGGTGGAAGGTTGGTATTGGTTCTGGTGACGGGGGTGGTGCTGGTGGTGGTGGTGATGGAGTGGTGTTGGAAGTGGTAGTAGTGTGGTGGTAGTGGTAGTGGTGGTGTGGAAAGTTGGTAGTGGTGCTGGTTGGTGAGTTCTGGTGGTAGTGGTTGTATGGTGGTGCTTGTGGTTTGCTGTTGGTAGTTGTATGGTGGTGTGACGATGGTGGATGATGGTGGGGGTGGTGTTTAGAGGTTGATGGTGGTGGTGAGATGTTGGTGGTGGTGGGTAGTGGTAGTGTGTGCTGGTGTTGATGGTGTGGAAGGTGGCGGTAGTGTTGGGGGGTGGTGCGGGGTGGTGGTAGTGCTGGTGGCGGTATTGGTGGTGGTGGTGGTGAGGGAGGATTTGGTATTTTGTGGTGCTAGTGGTCATAGTATGTGGTAGTGGTGGTATTGGTGGTATTGGTGGTGCTGGTAGTGTTGGTGGTGCCTGTTGGTGGTGGAGGGTGGTGGTAGTGGTGGTGTTATTTTGTTGGATTGACTTCTGTCACACTCTGTCCTATCAGGAATACGTTAATATTAATCCGCATCCGTATCTAGGTCCGTGCCTCACCGTGTGGTATTCCACTTCGTATTTACAGCTTCCATCATAGGTTTGCTATTGATTATCGCAAAATATGCCAGTTCAAACTTGATATGTTCGTGAAATCATACACAAACGGTTCCAAAATGGTTCTCCGTACACATGCCTGTTGGATGAAGTGAAGGCTGGCTATTTGCCATATTTAATATAAACAACAAGTGTGTTTCAGGACGATGAGGGGGAACATTGGTAAGGAAGTCCACCGAACAGGGGTTTGGTACCACGCCGTTTTGGTTAATCGGGCCCCACTTGAATGTACCAGCTAAGATCCCGGAAAACTCTCCCATGGCCTTATGCCTGAACGTTCCGGGACATTCTATTCACCGTCATGGACATCGTTAAGTGATGGCCAACTGTTCCTTTTATTCACTGTCGTTTTTTATTGCAAGAATGATGGTTCTTCCCATTTACTGGTACGCAAGCAGCGGCAGGGGCGTATATACATAAAATTCCGGGGTTGTGTGATCATCTGGACAGAACAAGATTTCGTTAGAACCGATTTCTCGTATCGGCATGTTACCAGAGGCGGCGCATGCGGTCGTGGAGGGTCTCTGGGTCCCCGCCTGGGGGCCAATCTTTTCTGTTAGTGATCATTAGTTGATATACTGAATCTGGGGGGGGGGGGGTCTAATAAGGGGAGTGGGCCCCGCCTCCTTCTGGGAATTTTTGCAAACTGAACCCCCTCAGACGCAAGATGTGACTATCCTATACATATTCTGGAATGAATTAACCGATAAATTCATTTTTCTGCCAACATTTTTCCCCCGACTAAGTACTGTGTGTAAGATAATTTTTGTCAAAACGGTCTGTAACCTAGCGACATGAACAACCTTTGCACTCATATTTGGTTATCATATTAGATTACTATATTGCTGTATAACGCTGGATATGCGTTATGACCCGTGATTTTTCACAATGCTTGAACCTAATTGATAAGGTGACTGGTGCATGAAACTGAGAAAGAATTGGCATGCACACCATGGTCTTGCATTGACCAATCTACGTTCAATCAACAGCGTGGACATAGCAAATTCCGGAACACAAGCCCGCAATTCACTACGTATATACCACTACATATGGGCAAAAGCTCTATTTACGACGACGCCACCTCCATGCCGGGACCCCGATCAACACGATAAGCGACCACCTTAGGCGATTCTGCCCACCGATCAACATTGCATCCAAGTTCAATGCACATCTTGTGTGACCACGCTCACTATAGCAATGGATCCCGTGAGTCGGTCGTGGCCCCTGTCAGATCGTAAGACGGCCTTCACTATTTTAATCTAGAGAACTTTCTCTCACTCGATGCCGAATTATTGGTACAGTCCCCCCCCATCCATCAGGCAGAGGCACCTCTTCGTTAGAAAACACTAGGTCATGGTGTCTTTGAATCATAATTTTCACTCGAGCGGAGACCGACTTGTCGTCGCCAGAGACCGACTTCGGATTTTCACAGGCGGTTGTCACACCCCCACACCCCACCCGTATTTACGGCCCCTGGCAGCCCTGGGGCTTTTCAATTGATGACACTGCCTCAGTCAACCACGTCGGATGTAACTCATGCTGTAATACCATAATATAAACAACATCCAATCAAACCACTACCCATAAAACCGAGGACAACCGCCAAATATATAGAAAATCTCTCCATTTACCGTACATCCGTAGCGAATAATGTTTTCACTTGTTCTAGAGACGTTTTGGCGGTATGTGACTTGCACCAAAAGGAAGTTATGATTCTGACAAAGATTTCTATCTCATTACATGCTAAGCTTCCAGGGATACGTGAGAGGACCCCCTCACCCCCTTTGTGTTTCCCTGGATTCAATCTTTTCATTTCATCGTTTTGGTACTGGACTGGAAGCCTGCGGCCAAAATATTCATTCCCTACATTTCTATGCCCAGGTATCTTACATTAAACTGAACGAATATCGCAACGCTACTACAATGAGACCAACCAGTCGTCCCGTATTTAATTTAATGCCTCGATAACAGTTAATAGTTCAACAACTGTTTAGATTCATACACAGTGAATTGCGATCGATGTTATTAATACATGTCGAACCTATCAATCACTGGTGATAATTACCTTCTTTTTTTTCTTTTTTTTATTATTATACTAAACAGTCACAAATATAAGACCGGATTGATGGCCGATATATTTGTACAGGCATTAGGTAGGGCAGTATTGGGGAACAATAAAAGGACGACGAAGCCGTCAGTAAATACTGCTCTACTCAAGAGCACCACGGTTGTTTCATTGTCATGTTTTTGACTCAAATCCCTCAATACTTTAGGGAAATAACTCTTAAGATGTTTGGTACTCATAACCCTCCCGATTCAATTTGTGGCCGTGCATGAACTTTCTTGACTGTGCACATGCAGATGGATGTCCGTCTTATATCCCCACATGCAAAGGTGGCGCCAGCGGGGGGGGGGGGGGGGCGGGGGGCAATGCCCCGTTCGGGGAAGCCTGCACCCCCCACCTCCCCCCCGTCGGGGAATTTTTACCATCTCGTCGGGAAGCTCGATGGGTACGCTAAAACGTACACACCCCGACGAGGGTTCTTTGCCCCGAACATATAGATTTCCAAAATTCTTTATAGTGAAAATTCCTATATTGAAGCTGAAAAATTTTCGCGCGCAGTTTCGGTGGCCTCCCATATCTCTCTTAGTATTGCCAAGTTCCTCCTCGCTCGAGTTTAAATAAGCGTAAACCATCTTCCTACAGTCGTGGAATGTATAGATAGGATGCACAAGCCTTATGGATACTTCGAAATGGCCTGCAAGAGGATTAAGGTTACAATTCTTTAGGGGAGGATGCTCGTTCCGCCGTCTACCATTGTTTTTTGCCTCTGTTTAAAGTTTGCTTTCACGCACGCAGTGCTCAGGTATTCCTGTGCCGCACTTATCGGGAATACCTGACCCTATTCTACTAATAAGGGCGCCTGATTGAGGGGGAAGCTCGAAAAGTAACCTTGCGCTCCCAATGTTATTTCATTTTTTAGTTTTTTTTTTCCTTCAAGAAAATGTCCCAAAATGAAAAACAATAAAAGCAGGTTTTTTACCTAGGGGGTAGGGGGAGTCCCGCGTCGGGGAACTTGACCCCCCGTCGGGGACTCGGACCCCCCGCTGAGGAAGCTACGCCACCACTGCCCACATGGGATGCTAATGGTTTTGTCTTTGCCAGCATCTCCGCAGCCGCCTCCGGAAAACGTTCGTGTTGACGCGATAACCAACCCTTTGCAGGATCGCCTTGAACGTTCGCACACTTCTCTGTTTATCGAATTAAAAAATCTCGGAGGAGTTCGAAAGTGGGCGTCGCAGCGGCACCACCACAGGGGGCATCCATCTTGGGATTTTCGACAAACATTCTCATCGCTGTAGCGCTGTTTCGAACCGGCAGATGTTTTGATACTCACTTTTGTTTTTCTTCGCCCCTTGGCCCCACCCGGCGCCTTTTGGATTTTCTTTTCTGCAAAACATTTTATCGCGATTTGGCACGTTTCGCAACATGGGCGATCGTTTTGGGACGCAACTTTATTTTCTCCCCGATGGACCTCAACCCAGTGGACCATTTTTATGTTTTTTTTAATAAACTTTTTCAATCACAATTTGCACATTTGGAACATGGCGATCATTTTGGACAACTTCTGTTTTTAGCTACCTCATTGGACCCCACTTATCTCACCTTACCATTCAGAGGATCCTTGGAAAAGAAAGTGTGACTGACATACTAGTAAATCGCTAAGTCTCTTCCTGAACTTTTTTTCAGGCGATACAAGAAACTACAGTAACATGGATCATCATATTTTTTGATACTCTGGCGCATTCGAATAGCTTTGTGTATCATCGCGAAATCTCCTCAACTGAGCCGTTGCTACACACTTTCGGAAGTGCATACCAGCGTTTGCACACAAACACTTAGACACGCATACGTGTTTCTCACAATTTTTTTTCCCCAAATTGCTACACAATGGTCCTTGTGCTATTTCAACGCTGCTCAGAGTCAGATGAAAAAAAAATTGTTCATGGTATCCTGCCCGTCCATAAAAAATTGTTTGCATGAACATAGACGGCGACCTGTTAACGTCTTGTATCCACAATCAATCTGATAATCGAGAATGAATGATAATATGGAGCCATTCATTTACGTCACTTTTTGCTCAGTTTTTCGAACCTTGTCCTAACACAAAGTTGATTTATTCCGTTGAAAATCATTTGATAATAACCCGGTACAATCGGCAGCGCCCAACCGTCGTCATCAGTACAGGTACTAGGTAGAGACTCAGTACAGCTGACATTACTATCTCACACAGCTCACCGCAGATACTTCGTATTTTCATCTTGTGATAAAAAGTTGATGAATGTTGTTTTTTGACCCACAAAATGTTTTTGGGAAAGGGTAAACATTCAAGCTTGATAACAATGTTAATTTATGCTGTACACAATCTGAATACCAAATGAATGTAAATTGAAATTCAGAGAAAAAGTTTGTTGTTGAAATTACCCCACAACACACACTTTTAACTGCCTACCAGCGTGTAGCCTTTAAACTGGGTGGTTGATGTCATCCACATCCTATCCGCACTTCATTTACTCATAAGCACAAGAATGGCATAATAGTTTGCAAAATGAATACCTGTAGGACTTCATTTTGCGCCCACTGTCCACTTAATCCTGGGCAGGAATAGTGGGCAGTGCTACCGGTCATCGAGATCCTGGCATCGGACTAGCTGATTACGAGGTGAAGTGCCCAAAATGCTAGACTTTCCACTTTTTCCCCCCAAAATTGACCCTACTCATAACCACACAGTAGCATCCTGTACCCATCATGGGAACCCACCCACCAATTTTGAACTCCACTGGAGCTACATGTCAAGAGTTAGCCTGATTACATACAAACAACACAACCATGCGGACTGTATAAATCCAACAATGAACTGTGCATTTATCTTTACTTTCTCCAACTGTATAATATTTCAGCAATATTTTAAACTGCAGCTGTTTTTGGATTAAGGAAATTGTCAATTACTTACTCGTTCTACCTTACTTACACACTGGCTTACCCCTGGCAATTGTATTGAAAATATGAACTAAATGATCCTTGAATTTCACATGTTTGTACACCCTAGCCTTTTAGGGCAGGGTCTGTTCCCACCCCCCCCCCCCCCCTGCCCCATGGGTCTCGCCTGGGTACGCGATCATGTTATTCATCTATTAAGTCACCATGCGAACAATACACGCCTTTAATGAGTTGCTTTTAAGATTCTGGTATTAGCAATTGACAGAAACGCCCTACTAAGCAGTGACCAATTTCACATCCGTAGGACTGATTATTGACAATGTCTACCATAAGTTTTGTGGACTGTTACTAAGATTGCCTAAATTATGCAAATTAGACAATATCACCTTTCTGTTGACCCTTTTCTCCCCCCACTTCTCTCAGGACCAATGGAAAACCCCACTTAATCAGTTCATCGGAATTCACAAACGGGAATATTTGCATGAATCAAGCATTGATACCCACTGCATAACCCCTATGACCTGATTCATTTAAAGTTGGCCGAGACTAAAAGGTTGGACCCCAGCTCATAGTGAAGCTGGTCCTATCTAAGTTTATCCTCAGTGTCAACCCCTAGATCATTTTTGCAGCCCTCCCCAAGGGAGTTACATCCGCCCCCTATCTCACACACCGGAGCTTCTGCAGGTGTAACCTGGCCCCCTCCATTCTTGAATAGGTGCCTGGATGTAAGTAAACAAATGACTGATTGTTTCCCTTTCATATGGTCATTGTGGGGGCCCAGAATAGGTTATATACAGCATAAGTGAACCTCAAGGGTCAAAAGCAGGTTTTGACAATATGAAATCCTCTGTCTGTTTCAGATAGGAATACTAGTTAAATGAATGGAACTACAATGCCTGAGGGTTGAATGAATGAACCTCTGCACCATTTTTTTTGTTTATTGAAAGCATTCTATAATAATAGTGAATTTCATCATCATGCTGGTCAGCTATGCTGCCCCAAGACTATACATTCCCTAAAAGTAGCGTACATTCCTGGAGGTTGTTGCAGGAAATGGTTATTATTTGCCCGTTTTTCGGTCAATACGTGACCTTGAATGACCTTTAGATGACATAACGATTTTTTTTTTTGTGAAAACTGTCACCCCACCCTTGATCATATGCAGCCTGGGCCCAGAATTTCAGCCATATTACACACAGTCCTAGATGATTGCAGAAATGTATTATTCGGCAGTTTCTCGACCTCGAATGACTCTGATGCATGACAGTTTTTTTGACAAATGCTTGCCTCAATGTGATGCCCAAGCCCCATAAGCATTTATTGTAATCAGGTACCACATTCTCTATGCTAATCTCCCAAAGTATAAAATCAACCTTTGGCCCTTGTACTTTGAGACCAGGTTCATATCGAAGCGGGAGTTGGTTTCGTCTATGTAGGCAACGAGAACATCCATTCCAAAATGAGTTTTTTATTTTCTCTGGCCTGTAACTCCTAAAAGCGCATTTTCTTGAAACTTGGACCTTTGACCTTGTCTTCAGATTTTGATTACTGAACCCAAAATTACCAGACAAATCCTACGAGCAACCTAACTGCCCTCCTTCCATTGTTACGGGCCATTTAACAAAATTCGAAAAATTGCCGTAATTTTCTGCAATTATCCATTTAAATGACCTTAAGTGACCTTAACTTTGTTAAATTCATCAGGAGCAAGTTTGTACCACCTCCACCAAGTTTCACAAGGATTAAAAACTTTGAAATATGCATACATTATGCAATTGGACTATAGTATGGCGGATTAGTAACTTAAATGACTTTGGTGCCCTCGTCCTACTGTAAAATTCATTGGGACTATAGATCACATCTCACCGAGTTTCGTCAAATCCAACGACTCAGAAATATGCAGACATTATGCAATTAGACTACTTAATGAGCATATATCTGCCATGATCATTATCATCCAGGACTCTACTCAGTTCGTGTACTCTTCGTTGTTATATACTCCGAACGGCACACCAATGCATCTACCGCTCAAGAATTCTTGTAACACTCCAGGGAGCCAATTTTCCTTAAGTCAAATTTATGGCAAATGAGTTGGTCTTTCGGGACGAAAGTGGATGCACATCGGCAGCTTCTCACCGCGGCCCCCACAAAAAGGTCCCAGCATGATGGCCTTCACTTTCAGGAATATCGATCCGCACATACGAACAGACGGACAGACAGACGGACAACCATACATGACCGACAGACAGTACCGACAGACACACACAACAACAAAGTGACAAGTATGTCTCTCCTTGAACAAGTTCCGACGAGACAAACTGGTCCTGTAAAAATATATCCCACTTTGGGGATATATGGTTTTTGCAGCCTTGTCTCCGCCGCCGCCAGCTGGCAGATTTTTGTGTGAACGCAATAAGTCTCTATAGCAAGTCCGATGACACAAAACTTGCACACATGTTCGCCCTAACAAAATCTCGATTATTCGAATGTGGTCGTCGCTGCACACTCTGGCGGCAGCCATCTTGGATTAGCAACCGAACTGACTGGTTAGTGGTTTTTTTGTACAGTAACTCCATAGTGCCTTGTCCGATCCATAAGAACGCTCCTATGGAAATCTTGATTCATCAAAAAAGGGCGTTGCCCGACTTCTCTGACGGTGGCCATTTTGGATTTTTTTTTCGAACCAGTTTTCCGCCGATTTGCAGCGGGGCCATCGTTTCATACCACTTATGTTTTTTTCGGTCACAATCCATCAACTACATAGCTATCTTGTATGTACCTTCTATCTCCTGATTTTCAATCATCCCACACGATTGCAAAAAAAGGATATCCAAGTCAAATGACTTGAAAATGTGATTACTATTGTTCGATTCTCTGGCGATAGAGAGAACGATGGGTGGCCAGTTTAAAATACAGTAGAATTCCACGCCAGAAATAGAGGAGGGCATCATGAAACTATGCTACCAGGATATTTACGGTTGCACTTGTTTCAATGCCTATAGAAAATTGTTGATTAGTTGGAACATAATGAGATTCACGAGAATACAGGGGAATTGTTACAAACAATTTACCAATCACCTTTCTCTATCCCCACACTACATAATCAGAGAATACTCACCCGGTAGATGTCTTCCGAGATGGGGTACCCTGCCCTGGGATTATTATTGTCGTGTTCACTACTGGTGTGTCGCCAGTAATTTCCTGCACCACCAGCGCCGTATCACCTCCTTGGAGCCACAAGTGCTTGTATGCATTTGTTGTCGTTCTACAATCAGGAGCGGGCACTAGTTCCCCCCCCCCGCATCACCAGCAGCCAGTAATCACTATTGGAGCCACAGTCTTGTAGCATTTGTTGTGTCTACATCTAGAGTCGATGCACTAGTATTTCCGCACCACCAAGCGCCAGTTCACGAATTGGAGCCAACAGTGCTGTATCATGTGTTGTCCGTGTCTCCTTCAGGAGTCGACGCACTATTATTCACCGCAACACCAGCGTCAGTAATCACTATTGGAGCCACAGTTATGATAGCATTTGTTTGTCCGTGTCTATTCCGTAAGTCGATGCACTATATTTCTCCGCAGCACCATTCAACTATTGGAGCCACAGTGCTGTAGGCAGTTGTTGTCGTGTCTACTTCAGGAGTCGATGCCACTAGTATTTCCTTCCCACACCACCCAGCGTCAGTATCAACTATTGGAGCCACAGTGATTGTAGCATTTGTTGTGGTGTCTACTTCAGGAGTCAATGCACTAGTATTTAATCCCAAACAACAGCGCATCAGCCAGTAAAGCAACATTGGAGCCACGTGGCTGTAGCTTTGTTGTGATCTACATACAGGTCGATGCATCTAGTATTTCCCTTCCCGCACCACCAGCATCAGTATCAGCTATTGGAGCCACAGTGATTGTAGCATTGTTGTCATGTCTACCTTCAGTAGTCGATGCCCTAGTATTTTCCCGCCGCATCACCAGTATCCACTATTGGAGCCACAGTGGCTGTAGCATTTGTTGTGTCTACATCAGACTATGCACTTATTATTTCTCCTCCCGCACCACCATCGTATATCATATTGGGCCACAGTGAGTGTAGGCATTTGTTTGGTATCTACTTCAGGAGTCGATGCACTAGTATTTCCCCAACACCAGCGCCATTATCAACAATTGAAGCCACAGTGGCTGTAGCATTTGTTTTGTTGTGTCTACTTCAGGAGTCCGACGCACTCGTATTTCCTTCACCACCAGCGCCATATCAACTCTTGTAGCTACACGTGATTGTACGCATTTGTTTGTCGTTCTACTTCAGGAGTCATGCACTAGTATTTCCCGCACCAACCAGCGCCATAATCACCTCTTGGAGCCACAGTGCTTGTAGCATTTGTTTCGTGTCTACTTCAGGAGTCATTACTCGTATTTCCCGCACACGAGCGCCGTATCACCTCTTTTGAGCCACAGTGGCTGTGCATTTGTTGTTTGTCTACGCTGAAATAGGAATATTGACCTTATCAAAGAAATGTCATGTATACTCCCTCGTTTTTGTTTCCTGCACTAGAGGAACCCTAATCCAATGCATTCATGCAATGCCTGTTTTTTGTGACCTCAAATGCAGCTAGATGACCACCAACTCCAAATTCTGAACACCCACCAACCCCTATAACTACCCTTGGTCACTGATGACAATCACCACTATTATGCTCTCCAAGTTGATCTTCATCATCATTTTACTCCCCAAAAAAACCCTTCGGGTGGCCTATCCTCTAGATGACTACTAACAGACAGACAGCCAGACAGACTGACAGACAGATAATAGATAGCTGAATGTGGGCAACTGCAAGCTCAAACAGCATAGCTGGTCTAACGCTAAAACCAGGTAATGACCTAAAAATGGAAACCCTATAATTAATAACCCTATTGCTAGTTTGTATTACACTATTAGTTAATACAATGACCCATAACATGTAACCAAGCTTCTTTCTCAGTTTATATAGCATACTTATTCGCTACACTGGGTTCTGCCCCCCCCCCCCACCTTACTAAGGGAGCCTCGAACGTTGTTCTATGGAATGTAAGAAACTAGTTATGCTCAGTTGAAGAAGTGTAAATATTCTTTTATTGGGAACCCTATTAACTGACATCATTCCTCTGGAAACAAGCTCGATCAAAAAAACGTCCTCGGTAGCTCTGCGGAAACCTTTTACCTTGGATGCAATGTTTGGCATCGAGGGGAGGGGAAAAAAAGAAAACAAAAAAAGAAAAAAAAATTTTTGTGTTTTCATGCTAATTGCTGAACCTATCCCTCTAACAAAAATAATATCAGTAGGACCATTCCCTCCCAAATATTCTTGGATTCTGTCGTTGTTTGGTGTTTACTATATTGTAAGTCCCTCTCTGTCACTTCTAAATCCATTCGCACAATGAGTCACAGAGAGGAAATTCAATGACCTTTGACCTGAGACCCAAAACAATGGGGATCATGTATTATTAGGGGAACCCACATACCAAGTATGAGCTTCTCCATCCGTGGGGTCAGTTATGCTCTTACACAAGCAAAATTGCCCCCAATGACCGTCTTTTTCGCTGGTCTGCAACCAACCAACAGATCTTGTCCCCCCCCCCCCCCCCGCCCCCGCCCCCGCCCCCCCCAAGAAAAGCTACTACGCACCAAATTTTTTCAACCTTGAGTGGACCAAGCCACGGACTTATCTTCTTCCAAGAATTCCAGACTTCGATCTCTTAATGACCGCAGATGACCTTTGACCGCCCAAACAATAGGATGGGTGTAACTCATAATGGGACCCACTACCAAGTATGAGCTTCATCCATCCAGGTGGGTCAGTTATGCTCTTCACAAGCTGAAATTGCCCAAAAGTCCGTTTATCCATTTTATAACACATTTTTTTTACTCTTTGCCCCAATGACCCCTGGTCTACACCAAAAACAATAGGATGCTTGTACTCCCCATAAGAAAGCTACACAACCAAATTTCAACTTGATGGGACCAAGTGTTCTGGACCTCTTCACAAATTTCAGACGTGGACCTCATAAGACCTCAGATGACCTTTGACCTGACCCAAAACCATCGGGCTCATGTATCATCTTGGGGAACCACATACCAAATTTGATGAGCTTCATTCACTCAAATTCACACCCGACCTATACCCAAAAACATAAGGTTCCCTGTACTCCCCTAAGAAAGCTACAAACCAATTTCAACCGACAAACCAACCATTATTAACTCATCGTGTTTATAGGTTTTTCCAGAGTAGGACCTCTGGTGACCTCATAATGACCTCTGACCTGACCCCAAACAATGAGTTCATTTACTCATCCATTGTAACCCACATACCAAGATGAGTTGCATCCATCCAGGTGGTTTCTAGTTATCATGTTTACAACCACACTGGGGCCACAATCTCGACTTTTAACAACTAATCTTATTTTGAACCATAATAAGTTTTGTGGAACTGTTACTAAGATTGCCTAAATATGCAATTAGAACAATACTCACTTTCTGTTGACAACCCTTTCTCACCCCACTTATCTCAGGACCAATTGTGAAACACACTTAATACATTTCAACGGAATTCCAGCAAACTTGAACATTTGCATGAATCAAAGCAATTTATACCACTGCTAACCCTATGACCTGATATATCAATTTAAAAATTGCTATACTAGGTGTACCACAGCTCATAGTGGAGCTGGTCCTATCTAGTTTATCCTCAGTTTCACCCATCAATTCCATTATTTACCAGCCCTCCCAAGGAGTTTACTCTCCCGCCCTATCTCACACCCCAGAGCTACTGCATGGGTAACCTGACACCCTTCATTCTTTAATAGGTGCCTGAGAGTAAGTAAACAAATGTCTGTGTGTTTACACTTTTATGGTCAGTGTAGGGGGCCCAGAAGAGGTTATAACATGCAGAAGTGAACCTCAAGGTAAAAGGCAGGTTTGACAATATGAACTCTCTGTCCTGTCACAGATAAATACTAGTTAAGATGATGTAATAAATGCCTGAGGGGTTGAAATGAATGAAACTCTGCAACATTTTTTTTATGAAAGCATGCTATCATAAGTGTATTTCAGCATCATGCTGGTCGGCTAAGGTCCCCCAAGACTCTCCCATTCTTAAAAAGGTAGCGTACCGTCTCTGAGGGTTGTTGCAGGAAATGTTATTATTTTGACAGTTTATTGGTCCCATAGTGACCTTGAATGAACCTTTGATGACATAACGGGTTTTTTGTGAAAAATGTCCCACCATTGATCATATGCCGCATGTCCCAAAATTTCAGTTATATTACACACAGTCACTAGAAATGATTGCGAAAATGTTATTATTTGCGTTTCTCTACCCTCGAATGACCTTTGATGACATGACCGTTTTTTATGACAAATGCTTGCCTCAATGTGTGCCCAAGCCCCATAAGCATTATGTAACTCAGGTACACATGCTCTATCTATCGACCAAAAGGTATTAAAATCAACCTTTGTCCCATTGTAACTTGAAGTACCAGGTGTCATATCGAGTCGGGAGTTGGTTCGTCTATGTATCAGACAGAGAACTATCACATAGCAAAAATTGAGTTTTTTATTTCTCTGGCTGTAACTCCTAAAATAAGCACATTTTCTTGAAACTTGACCTTTGACCTTGTCTTCAGATGTTTGATCCACTAGACCACAAAATTACCATGACAATCTCTAAACGAGCACCCTAAACTGCACTCAGTCCAATTGTTCTGGCCATTTAACAAAAATTCGAAAATTGCATAATTTATCACATTATTCACATAAATGACCTTAAGTACCTTTACACTTTGTTACATCTCAGGATCAAAGTTGTACCACCTCCCCAATTTTCATGAGATTCAAACCACTTTAAAATAATGCATATTAGTCAAATTGGACTAGGTCAATGCGGATTAGTAACATTATGACCTCTGGTGCCGCCTCGTCCCTACTGTAAATTCATTGGGACTATAGATACACCATGATCTCCACCGAGTTTCGTCAAAATCCAAACGAACTTCAAGAATATCGTCAGACCTTAATGCAAATTAGACTATACTTAAGTAGCCATATCCTGCCAGGAACTAATCATTTCATGTCTCTTCATAGTTTTTTGTTATATACTCCGAACGGCTTCACCAATGCATCTACAGTAAGAGATATCTTGTAAACAAGCTCCAGGCCAATTTTCATTAATATGCAATTTTGCCCAATGAGTATGTCTTTCGGGACGAAAGTGGATCAATCGGCAGCTCTTCAATCCGCGCACCTCCACCAAAAGGTCCCAGCCTGATGGCTTCCACGGTTCAGGGAGATATCGATCCGCACTATACAGAACGACGGACAGACAGACGGACAGACAGACAGACAGACGACACACAACAAAGTGACCATTATGTTCTCTCTTGAACAAAGTTCAGGCTAGACAAAAATGGTCCTGTAATAAAATATATCCCCACTTTGGGGATATTATTGTTTTTGCATCCTTGTCTCCGCCGCCCCCGCCCGGGCGCGAAGCTTTTTGTGTGAACGCATAATCTCTATAGCAAGTCCCGATGACACAAAACTTTGCACACATGTTCACCCTACCAAATCTCGATGAGTTCAATGGGGGCGTCGCTGCCCACTCTGGCTGCGCTCTTTATATCACCCGAACTGAACTGGTAGTGTTTGTACAGTAACTCCATAGTGCCTTGTCCGATCCAATGAACGCTCCTATGGAAATTTGAAATGCTCAAAAAATGGGCGTTCCCGACTCTCTCTGACTGTGGGCCCAAATTGTGGATTTTTTGTTTCGGAAAAAACCAGTTTTCCGCGATTTTTGAAGCTTGGCAATCGTTTCCAGACCACTTATTTTTTTTCTGTACAATCCATCCACCCATATCTACTGTGTATGTACCTTCTTACTCCCGGATTTTTATCAAAGCACATCCCCGATGCAAAAAAAAGGATATCCAGTCCAGTGACTTGAAATGTGATTACTATGTCAGATTCTGGCGATAGAGAGAACGTTGGTTGGCCATTTAAAATACAGTAGCATTCACGCCAAATAGAGGCGGCATGCAGAAACTATGCTACTCAGGATAGTTACGAGTTGCACTTGGTTACAATGCCCTGTCTAAAATTTGATTATTGGAACATAAAATCACGAGAATACAGGTGGAATTGTTACAAACAATTTACCAATCACTTTCGCTTATCCACAA